>JASDDO010000018.1:65287096-65833443 GCA_030015575.1 Agapanthus africanus | reverse complement strand
CAGTGTACCCAGTCTCCACTGAGCACCCGTATACTGTCTCTGATATCAAACATCAATGGATATGGGATCGTCCATCGCCCATCTACATGGGTCGAGAAGCTATACGCTAGTCTACTCTGGTATATCGATGCCCTGTCTCGATACACCCTCGACTAGGAACATTTGAAGGATGTACTTAGCGACTACTCTATCCCCACTAGTATGATCTGCATCATAGTCCTGGCAGTCAAGTACTCATCCTAAGGGCTTTATCAACATGTAACATAGTGACAATCATCGTGCATGTTAAGATAAAGAGCAACCAGATAGCATACTATCATGTCGAGCAAGAAAGTCCTCCCTATATATGTCCAAGCATCGACTACAATATACATTGTATGTACAGTAATGGCCTCTAGGGCATATATATCACTAACAATCTCCCACTTGCACTAGGGTCATCTGTTGTAGTATCCCATACCCAACAATCAGAAGTGGTTGAGGTATCTCATACTCAACCATCCCATAAAAGTCTCTCCTGGGAATAGGCCTTTGTGAGTAGATCTGCGTGGTTGTCCTCTGTATCTACTCTCCTTAACCTCGATATCATCCATCTTCATGATCAGGTGATACTGCCTAAGAATATGTCTGGATCTCTGATGAGACGGGGGTTCCTAGGCCTAAGCCAGAACTCCATTGTCATGCAATGGTAGGAACGAAGTTCATCTCATGAACTTATATACATCCAGACTGCCTCTTTTGTAGCATCCTTGGTAGCAATGTATCTTGCCTTTATCGTCTAGTATGCCACGGTATCTAACTTGGAACTCTTCCAACATACCGTCCCTCCACTGAGGGTAAAGACAATGCTTGTGACTGACATTCAGTCAACCTTACCACCCTGGAATCTATCCAGTGATTCTCCCTAGGATCGATTGATACCATCTCACTACACCTAGTGATAATCCTAACACCCACTTAGATCTATCTCATAGATCCAAAACCCAGGATTTAGGAGGTATCACCTTGATCCTACATGGAGAATCTTTGTGATAAGAGGAGATTGACCGAGTGTAGCATAGGAAACTCCTTTCCTTTCAAGAGTATGTCATCCACATACAATACAAGGATCACCACCATACTCCCTACTACCCTTTTTGTATATACAAGGTTCATCTACCATTTTGATGAAGTCAAACTCTTTGACTAGCACATCAAAACAAATGTTCCAACTCCGCGATACTTGCTTTAACTCATAAAGCTACTTGCACACGTTTCCACTGCTCCCACTGTCTACGAAGCCCTCTGGCTATGTACTTATAGACACTCTCTTCTAAATCACTATTTAGAAAAGCAGTCATGACACCCAACCGCCAGAAATCGTAATCATGGTATGTAGCAATGGCAGGTAGGATCCGGACGGACTTAAGCATAGGCACTAGAAAAGGTTTCAACATTATCAACGCCTGGTCAATGACGAAAACCTTTTACAACTAGTCTTAGCTTTGAAAGTCTCAACTTTTCCATGTACACCTAAGTAATCTTCTTAAGGTATACTTGCTCCTGATGGGGATTTAACCCTTCAGATAAAGCAACCAAAGTCCATACTTTGTTGGTGTATATAGATTCCATCTCAGATCGCTTAGCATCCAGCCATTTTCACAGAGTCCCCACTCCTGATGGCCTGCTCGAAACTAGTTGGGTCATCATCTCATGATGCAATCCTCGCTCATACTGTCATAGAGAAAACCGAAGTATCTTTCAGGTGGATGAGAAACCCTACCAGATCGGCGGAGAGGTTGAGGTTCGTTGGAAACTATTGAATCCTCCGGGTTTACCAAATCATCAGCTACAGTTTGTATAACTAGAACTCATTCCAGTTCTACCTCATGACCACTAATTTCTTAACAAGAAATTCCCTTTCCCAAAGGTGCCATGCTGAGAAATAAAACACTTTTTGCTCCTCAGTGTGGTAGAAGATATTCACTTGCGAATGCTTGGGATATCCAACAAACTTCCAAAGAACTGACCTTGTCTCGAGCTTGTCCGGATTTTGCTTTCAGACATAGGCCGGACAACCCCAAATCTTAACATCCTTAAGAGATAATCTCTTCCCATACTATATCACATGGAATGGTAGGCACCTAATTTGGTTGGAACCCTATTCAATAGGTATGCAGCTTCTCAAGTGCATAACCCCCAAAAGAAAATAACCAACTCAGTAGTACTCATCATAGAGCACACCATATCACATAGAGTGCAATTGCTCCGCCCCGATATACCAACGTGCTGTGGTGTATACGGAGGAGTAATGCTGAGAGAGAATCGTATTCTCCTGTAGAATAGTCCAGGAATTCCGTGCTCAACTATTCTCCTCCTTGATCACATCAAAGGACATAATACTTATACCTTTTTTGGTTCTCTACTTCTAACTTATATTCTTTGAATATATCAAAAAGTTCAGACTTGTATTTCAACAGGAATATATGCCTGAATCTTGAGAGATTATCAGTGAATGTAATAAAGTACAAAGAACCGGTCCTGGCATGTGTAGACAGGGGACCTACATATATCATCATGTATCAATCCTAAGAGTTCACCAACTCTTTCTATGTTTCCAATAAACGTAGCTATGGTCATCTTATCTTTGTGACATGACTGGAAAGTTTCACAAGATGTAAATTCAAACTGATTTAAATATACATCTAAATGTAACTTAACTAGTCGGGGCGCAGTTGATATGACCTAGTCTGCAATTCCTCAAGAAGGACTCGTTCATTTCTGAACTCTTCCTCTTATGTGTGTTCTGTACGTTAAGAACTGTAGTTTGATTTAGAACGTTTATGCTTTTAGATAACGTGCCTGAACCGATCAACACTTGATATAGGAAATTATATCCTTCTTTAATAACTAAAGAGACTGATAGGATGTTGTACTTCAGGTTCGGTATCTAATAACATTCATTCAGAATCAATGTATTTGGTAATCCAGGGTGATAACTGCCAACAGACTTGGCTGCAACACTTGCACCATTTTTAACTCTTAAAACTTATCACCCTTTCTCAGTTCTCTACCTATATGTAGCCCATGTAATATATTACATATGCGGTATCCTGATTTGGTATCTCATACCCAGGACGTAAAGGATACTGAGAAACAGTTCTCTGTAATGAACACACCCGAAGAAGATGCATCATCATGCACTTTCTTCGTTTGGGCGGCACGGGAATCCTGGTAATCCCCAATTTCCTGCTCGGTCTTATAACAATTATAAGTTGGAGCGGAACCAATGTTCCCCAGCGCAGTATAACAAGCGGGTTCGGTCAATACATCCATATTATTATCTTGATTAAGGCGTGACATGGTCGCTACCTGGAGAGAGAGAAGAAAACACTCCGCATATGCTCTTGCAAGATCAGATTGGTTATTTATTTATCTAATCAGGATGGCTCCTACTATTTTAGTCAAATCTTCCTTCAAACCCTAAAAGGAAATACTAGTCGAGATTAATTACACCCTACAATTTCGCCAATCTTTCAGCCAGGCCAGTATCGGTACTTTGAGGGAGGTTCCCCATGCTTTCGCAAGGACCTAATTAAAATAAACCTTGTTTTCCCAGGGGCGTAACCCCGTTAACACCTTTCTAGACACCTACTTGATCGGCTAATTGTAATGTGTAAAACTCTCCCAGGAGTAACTCTTACTCGCAGTGGGTATCGGGATCCAACTATCTCATAGAAGGTATGCAATCTTATTGCAAATTTTAACACTTGAAATTCCCGATACTGTTTTACCCCAAGCGTCCTATGACCTTGACGCAAGCCAACAAACCATAGTCCGCTAGTCAAGTTCAACCCGTCATTTCCCGATTGAATTAAACCCACCCGTACGACCCTTGACGCAGGCCAACAAAGTCGCACGACTACCTTAACTCAATCGCATCATATGCTTTAGCAGATAAGCATAAATAGCTACCGAACACTACACCTTGACGTAGGCCAACAAACGTAGCACGAATACTATGAAGTACTTATCTGAAATGACGGAGGGCTACGACAGGATTTTAAGAAAACCCTTTGCGTAATGAACTTGATATCGTCGTAGAATCGAGTGATTTTGAAAAGGAGTGTTTTTTAGGCTTTTACTAGTTTTGCTAAAGAGGTCACTCCCGGTGAAGGGATCTCGGCTCTTTCCTTATCGAATAAGGTGCAGGATATTTCACAAATACCACTGTGCAAAGCAAAAACTATAAAAGCAATCAAAAGACAAACCGAGTTTGTAGCATCTGCTAGTTTCGCTAAAGAGGTCACTCCCGGTGAAGGGATCTCGGCTCTTTCCTTATCGAATAAGGTGCTGTATATTCTGCAAGGAATACCGCTATGCAAAGCAAGAACTAGAGCTACCAGTTTTCGAGACAAGCTTCTACAACATCTTTAGGTTTCTTTTATTTCATTAATCTCATTAATGAAGTCCCATTTTATTATGCTTCACAAGCATCAGATATGAAACGATATCAACAATATACAATATATATCTTATATATATAATATAAACATTCGTCTCAGGCAGTAATATGATCTCATCACAGAACATTGCAGCAGAAGAACATATATGAAATATTGGATATACTAGGATTTCCGTGTTTATATCAAGCCAGTATAAAACGCGGATTCTACGGTCGCGATGAATATCCAAACCCACATCCCTAGACCCCTACGAGTGCGGCAAGCAACCCTCCCAATTCTAGGGTTGGGAGACCCGGTCTCGACTCCTCAAGATGGCCTCCCTCTGGACCCTAGAACCCGGTTACTTGTGCTCCCCTTCTTGGGTCTATCCTAATGCGGAAAAGTAAATAATATACAATGGTGACATCATCCTCAAGACGGAAGTGCCCCAATAAAAGAATATTACATACAATGAATTTTACATGAATGAAAATGAAAAACTCTCATCTCACATAAAACCCCCGGCTATTCAAACACGACGATCCAATATAACATATCACAGCAACACATAACATCACATGTCATTAACGTAAGTAAATATATGTATCCCAATTGTCGTTGACATATAGCACCGAAACCAGCGATACTCCACATATTACACTAACGGTCGCAAAAAAGAAAGTGAAAACTACAACAGTTGGAATCCGCAACCACCCTAGACATCATAAACCCAACGTATCACATACTTTGGGTTTCATGCCTAACCAAATGAATTCCTTAGACATCGCATGCCTAACAATTATAAACCACGCATTTTTGTCTCGATCTTGAAAACACTTTTCAATATATAGTCGGGCAATTCAACAAGATTCCCGACATCCTGATCGAATGCTCGTTGGAAACTTTAGTAGACGGCCACACCCCCGATACCGTCAACAAAGTGCACTAAGGCGGAACACCACTGCCGCGAGCATCCGAACGGATGCTTTTAGCGACGGGGTTCTCCTACAGTCACTTGGTCGGGGCTATGGGGCATAGCTATCTATTAAGTTTACCCGGCAAGTATCCGCGTACGCTACGTGATTGCGACGGACTTTTGATCGCATCAAAATCCCGTGGCAACCGATCAAATGAGACTAAACTGCTAGATTTATAACATTCATTCTAGTTATCTCATAACTACATGTGGATTCCAAATATTGTATCACCATCATATAATATTCGGACGACGTCAAAATCTTCGATCGATTCGTCAAAGTCCCACTATTTCCCGACAGCTCAACACTTGAGCACAGTTTTAGTAATACCCAGAAGATGCCACAGTACCTATGAACCAGCCGTAGAAGGGTCAAACCAACGCCTCACATGTGAAACGCTAAACTACCACAAATCCTAGGGTTCAAGTGGCGGTTTTGACGGCCACATAATCGAGTTAAGGTTTACGTTCTTCTAGAGGGTCCACAGAATCACTTGCATGTTTCTCCGAATACGTTAAACTTGGAAAAATGGGTTTTTGACATTCGATCGAACCTTTTAACATCGTCTAAACAATATGTGAAAACCTGAAACAATATTAAAAATACGAATACGAAACACTCCGAATTGTTTATAGTGTAAAATTACATCACATGCAAAATTAGAAAAAATAAACAACACCTGAAACATCAAAACCAAGCCACTGGAACAATGACAAAAATTCAGGGGGGTGCTCGGATTGGGACGAGATCTCTATAGTGGTGGCCAGCTAAACTTTTGGAAATGCCCTGAAATTTTTACAGTCTTCATGATATATCTCATACATCACTCTGTACTTGTTTGCAAAATTTTTTGACAACCTTTTAAAATCGACAGCAAGCAGGTTTTCTGTTTCAAGTTTCGGAGTTGTTTCGGTTTCATAATTGTAACAAAATCCGTATTAACTTCTAGCATGGCTCTGATACCACTGCAGGGTTACCCAAGACGGCAGCAAGGTTTCGGGAGGTATCGACCTTGCCAAATTAAAATTTTGCCGTTTTAGCTAACCCTAAATATAGATCGTTTACTAGAAATATACGGAAACATAAGCAAACACTTTGCAATATGTAAAGAGAGCAAGGAATACAATCTTTGTAAACCGGTCCTTCACTTCAAATAGCTCCGTGTAGTAGTCCCCTTCACTGCGATCGTGAACTCCGGACTCTAGAGAGGCTCCCACGAAGAAACGAACATGCTTGCTTTGAAGACTTCGAGGCCGAAGATGATCTACGTCGGGGAGACACTAACCCAAGTTATTTCTTCACTAGGTTATAAACTTTGTGAAGAGAACACCCTATACTAAATGGCAAGTAGTAGAGGATGATGAATTAGGAAGTGGGCTCACTTTAGAATTGATTTTCTCACACTTTTTATCATACTTCCATTGGAGCTAGAAAAGCTTGAGAGGAAGAAGAAGAAGAAAGAATAATTCATCATATTAATTAATCCTCATCCAAAAGAATTATGTAACCATGGATGAGTTAAGGCTATCATGCCTAACTCATGTAGAGAATAAACCCAAAGCTAAGGTTAAGGTTTGGGTTAAGGAAAATATACTAAGGAATTACAAAAGTGTGGACTTTGTCAAAGTTCTACAAGCTTCATTCAAGCTTGATAACTTTGACCAATTTTATTCTCTTTTATAATAACTTTAAGAAATAATCAAAAACCAAATTTAATCTTAGCATGGTATAAGTCTCATACACCCATCTATCATGTATCTTCAACCATGACACAATACATGTACACAAAAATATATCACATCTATACAATGTGTACATCAAGTGAGAAAAGAATCTTAAGTGAGCTAATACTGGTTAATGTAATGTAATATATCTAATATATAATTATACATTAAATTATTAAATCAACTCTTGATTTAATAATCCGGCTATATCACATATAACCGACTAATATCAAGTGTAACAACTTATCGAATCAACACTTGATCCGATAACCCGGACATATCACATATAACCGACCAATGTCACGAATCGCGAGAATAAAATACGGTATCTCATATCGTATCAATCTCGGTCCCGCACATATCACATATGTGCTCCTACTCCATTTCGCTTGAGCCAAGAAACCCCTATGTAGGACTCTAAAGACTCGTCAATACGCCGGCAGTAGGTGATGATCATATCAAACACCCACAAGCCGCAAGCGGTCTGCTAAACGTAACGGCCACCCGGGTATTGAGCGATAATAAGATCAACAAGCAAGCCTGCTCACACTCCTGTGAATCTAATCAGAAACACTACCATACAGTCTGGTCTCTTCGTTTGATATGTCGCATATCTCGTCTAGGGGTGGTAAACGTCAGACCCCAGTAACTCGATAAGTCGTGTCGATATGAGGCTCATAACGGGTCGAGAAACTACTGATAACACTTACCAGTATATCTCTGAAGCAGCCTTAGCCAAGGAATTCCTGTTATAGCCAATCGAGCACAGCGCAACATCAACTCCCTATACCGGGAGAGATGAAACCCCTCCTATCGCTCATTGCCTCCATGTGACTCGGGACTGTACCCAAAAGCCACCGTTTTGCACGTTCTCTTAAACGTGGTAAGGTGGAAATCAAAGCACTGTGGGAATCATACAAGACTCTATGACGATCTCGGGTCAACAGACTAACCTGTACCAGTGTCACCAGAGAACTGCCATCTGACGATAGGTATAATACCATCTGGGAGTTCTCGGCGAGTCCGTTCAGTGTACCCAGTCTCCACTGAGCACCCATATACTGTCTCTGCTGTCAAACACCAATGGATATGGGATCATCCATCGCCCATCTACATGGGTCGAGAAGCTATACGCTAGTCTACACTGGTATATCGATGCCCTGTCTCGATACACCCTCGACTAGGAACATTTGAAGGATGTACTTAGCGACTACTCTGTCCCCACTAGTATGATCTGCATCATAATCCTGGAGTCAAGTCCTCATCCTAATGGCTTTATCAACATATAACATAGAGACAATCATCGTACATGTTAAGATAAAGAGCAATCAGATAGCATACTTGTCGAGCAAGAAAGTCCTCCCTATATATGTCTAAGTATCCACTACAATATACATCGTATGTACAGTAATGGCCTCTAGGGCATACATATCACTAACACATATATCCAACATCTACTTCTTACCTTCTGTACACTGTCCTTAGGCTAATTGGTTTTCTTCCTTCCCTACCTTTCGGCACCAGCCTATGGTTTGGAAGAAGACTATCTAATAAGAGTAATAGGTGTACTCTCCTAATCAAGGAGCTCTTGCATCGTGAGAGAAGGTAAATAGAAGAGACAACCGAATAAACATATTCAATTTCTTTAAAACATGTGGCCATCCTCGACTGAAGTAACTTCTTCGAGTTCGTATGTAACAATATGATGGTCGTTCCAAACAATATGGATCATCATAGCGATACGACATGTTCTGAAGGGTAGAGTAGGAGTGGCAGCGATATATGTGACTTTATCATGAATCAAGACAAGCCAGAGCGAAAGGGTGTGAGAAGGTTCGGTCAAACGGGTTCATGAGTTTTTAAGGTAAGTCATGGGTCGTTGTACCAGAAAGAGAGAAAATAAACACTCAGCATGCACTCTATCAAGATCAGATTGGTTATCACTGTTCGGAACTCACGGTATCGTGTCGTTGAAGGCTATTGTCAAATTAGGATATGTCGGTTTTGTTAATGAAAATAGTGCACGACATGAGTCTCGAGTTCTAAAAATACCGCAAGTGCACTGTGCGTTGATGCAAGCCGACAAATATGGGTCGAACCACAGGGAGTGGATATCATGACATCATTTTAAGTTATGAAACAATGGGTTGGAAATGTATTTTGTCACGTTTTTACAACAATTAAATGAAGAAAGGTTTAGGGTTGCTTAGAGAAAACTTAAGCTAAGGTTTGGTATGGTTGAAATACGGCTTTTACCCCTAACTATCCATCTTGATTCAAGGTCCATTTTTAGTTTCTATTTGATTTACGAAAGCATACCGCATCTATCCGAAACAAGCGTCAGTTTAGAATACGATATCAAGGTTAAGTTAAAAAGAAACTAAAAATTTAAGTTTTTAGAATGAAATGAATACGAATTTAGTTAAGTGAAGTTGGAAAGTATAGAACATATGTTTGTATGCTATATATCCTATCTATCTAGTTTACAACACTTAACTTAATTTCGTATTCCTTTTAACTTCAAATCATAATATAGCAACAATAAGATGTAAAGAAGGAATAGGATATATGTTAAAGGTTGATTTGCAACCATTCAAAACAATATATCCTATCAAGCAAAACATAATAAAATTGCATAATTAAGAAAGGAAGTGTAAAATGCAAGAATTAAAAAGGGAGGGGTTGGAAGAAAAGCCATTCCACAACCTACCTCACCATAGCCCAAGAACAAACTACTCACACATCATAAATTGAAATAACAACAAAGAAGAAAATGCAAAAAGAGAAGAGATACAAGAATCAACTTGATATAAATGAAGCTTTGATTGCAATGGTTTCAAGTACAAACAAGTGAATTCAAATACCAAAATCTAATCTTGAAAGCTCAAGAAAGAGGTTGCAAGACTAGAGGAAGGCAAGGAATTCACACTAAGGGTTACAAGATCACTAGTTATAATGTTTACAAACTTCTCTCTCACAAAAAGTAGTGCCCTCTAACTTTCCCAAAGGCCTGGTATTTATAGGCTCAAAACAAAAATTAAACAAATAATAAAAATAGGATGATGGGACAACAATGAGTGACCAGACAAAATACGAAGTGATTTGGGCAAAGGGGACCCGGCGGCGCCGGTTTTGGGGGGTTACTCGCCGGTCTTGGTCTGAGCTTTGGGGCTCATTTTGGTGTGGTAAAGTCTAGTGCACTCAACAAGTCCACTGATGTTGTTTGATTTCTTCATATCAGCTTAGGTTATACTCAGTAGTTTTTGAAGGGACTTGATGTATTAAGTCACATCACAACTTTTAGCATTTATTGCACATCACCCTCATTTGTGCTCATTGTGTGCCAAGGCAGCCCCCATCATGGTCTAGTGCACATGCATTGTGTAAGACCAAAAATCGTGTATGCAATATTGTTTGCACAAGATCTCATTTGATCGATCGGTTTTCTGTTCCGTTTGCAGTGTCAGCTCCCAAACACTATATCCGTGATTTTGAGTGTGTTTCCAGACTTTTATCACAAACACCTGTAATCTTTAATTACTGAGCAGACACTGGTTAATAGTACCGATATATACAAAATAGATAACGAATGAGTGGTATTAAAATGCAGTTTTCTGTGATGAACAAATACCCCCACACTTATCTTTTGCTTGTCCCGAGCAAAATAAAAAAACCTAGCCTCACTTTCGCAGGGAACGCGATTGCACTGAGCATATGCAACAAGCCGTTAAACCTCTATGTGTCCCTAGTAGGAGGAGTGTTGTCTCCTGAGGGTTTTCAGTGGATACTACCCACAAAATCCCGTCAAGCTAGTTTCGTGAGTTAATATCGACTTTTACTTCTACGGTTTAGTATCTAAATTAGAAATTCTATTATCCTAAGTTAGAAATTTTCAACTTTTATATTTCACGCCTCCTATTTATTCAATCTCAGATCCTATAAATTTTGACAGTTTAAGAAAGATTTTGGTTTCTCTTGAGTTGTCCTTCTAAAGCGCAGTCTCCAATACGGAATTTTTATCACATTTACGGAAATCTTTCTTCCAAACATCGATCGTATACCCCTTCGTGTGTGTAAATTTCCACCCCTACACTCAAGAATTCAATTCAAGCTATAGTACCCTTACCTTAATACCTAATACTACTTCTTTTCGTTTATGATGGACGGATTTGCTCACACACCTTTTATACGACTATTAATGCTTCTTGAGGCACTAACAGCCGATTCCTGAAAGTGTGAGCTTAAAGCGTAAATAGCAGTTTTCAGGTCTTGACTTTATTTTTTCTTCTTTTTTTTTCAAGACCGTATATATTTTTCAATGATGCTCTTTTGGTGGTTAGTTTTAAATACCGTTTTTTCTTTCATACAAGGCTTTCAGGCAAGAGTATTTCTAGGTTTTCTCTACTATCTCAAGTTTCAAGGTGCATATAAGTGCGATTTGTAGGGTATATACTTTCTGAATTTGAACTCAAGAATAGGAATTATTTTTCAGACTTATCCTTCAATAAATTTTTCAATACTTTTCATTCATCTTGACTTAACTAAAGAACTAAACTAAAGGTTACCTACTTCATACAAAACTGCAAGGATGTATATTTACCAAGGTTAAACAGAAGGAGGGTTATTTTTAGGGTTTTCAACTTCTAAGCCTAGGATTTAGTTATTTTTAAAGTATAAACTAAATTTTCGGAAAAAATCTAAGTTACCCTACTAGCTAATTTGACGACAAAGTTTTTATATTTTTGAAATTTTTTCGATTTTTGTGTGTTTTTAATAAGTGTGCAAATGCAAAAATATACACATGAATGCGAAGGTAGAAGGTAGAAAGCTTACCGAGCAAAAATATATCCCCAAACTTAAACTTGACAGTGTCCTCATTATCATGCTATATAACAAGAGTCAAAATAGTTGAAGGGTAAAAATAATAAACAATAATTACAAAACGAAAAAGCCAAAACGTATATACAAGATTTACGGGAAGTGATTCAATCAAGATAATGTGGCTCATGGAAAAACATGAGCTCCCATGTTTCCGCGGGCAATTCTAAGAATGGCTTCAGACATTGGCCATTGACCTTGAAAGTATTACCCGAGTGCTGATCTTCAATGTTGACTGCACCGTGCGGAAAGACGGTGCGCACAATAAACGGACCTGTCCAACATGACTTCAATTTTCCAGGGAACAGATGAAGCCTGGAGTCGTAAAGCAGAGCCTTTTATCCCACAATGAATGTTTTTCGGAGAATCGCCTTGTCGTGAAAAACTTTTGTTTTTTCTTTGTACAGTTTGGCGTTATCATACGCGTCATTGCATATCTCGTCGAGCTCATTCAATTGAAGTTTTCGAGCCTCACCGGCCTTTTCTAGGTCAACATTGAGTTGTTTGATTACCCAGAACGCGCGGTGTTCCAATTCAACAGGAAAATGACACGCTTTTCCAAAAATGAGTCGGTATGGGGACATACCTAGATTTGTTTTGAAGGCGGTGTGAAATGCCCAAAGCGCGTCATTTAACTTCAATGATCAATCCTTGCGGTGTTGGCTGACAGTCTTTTCCAGAATCTGTTTAATCTGTCTATTGGAGACTTCGACCTGACTGCAAGTCTGGGGATAGTAGGCTGTTGACAGTTTGTGGCTAATGGAGTATTTCTTCATCAGTTCTTCAAAAGATCGGTTGCAAAAATGCATTCCATTATCACTGATGATGGTGCGAGGCATACCGAACCAAGAAAAGATGTTCTCTTTTAAGAATTTTACGACAACCTTGTTATCGTTGGTTCGACATGGGACAGCCTCCACCCATTTGGACACATAATCCACAGCCAGCAAAATGTACAAATTTCCAAAAGAGTCCGGGAATGGCCCCATGAAATCGATACCCCATACGTCGAAAATTTCTACAATCAGAATGGATTGTAGGGACATCTGATTCCGTTTTTCAATCTTTCCCATGTATTGGCAGCGGCTTCAGGTTTTGCAATATTCGAAAGCATCCTTAAAAAGCGTCGGCCAGTAGAAATCGCTTTGCAAAACCTTTTCAGCCATCTTTCGAGTCCAAAATGGCCCCCACAAGCTTGATCATGACAGAAAGACAGAACACTTCTCGTTTCAGAGATAGAGATGCACCTTATAATAATCTGATCAGGACAGTACTTGAACAGGTATGGTTCATCCCAATAAAAGAATTTGGTTTGGGAGAGAAATTTTGACTTGTCCTGATTCGACCAGAAGTAAGGTGTTTCTCCGGTGACAAGAAAGTTTACAATATCAGCGAACCAGGGTTCAACTGATACAGAGAGAAGTTGTTCGTATGGGGACTACTCATTGATTGGAGTTTTCTCGATTGGTGCATTTGGTAAGCGAGACAAATGATCGGATACAACGTTGTCGGATCCCTTTTTGTCCTTGATGGTCAAATCAAATTCTTGAAGAAGGAGAATCCAACGTATCAATCTGAAGAGGTGCCTAAGTGCAGAATGATCAGTGTAAATCATGACATGGGTCCCAATCAAGAAAAGACGGAATTTTTCAAAACCGTACGCAACAGCTAAGAATTCTTTTTCCGTGGTTGTGTAATTCAGCTGTGCATCATTCAGCGTCCTGCTCGCGTAGTAGATAACATGTGGCTTCTTTTCAAATCGTTGTCCTAAGACAGCGCCTATCGCAAAGTCAGAAGTATCGCACATTAGCTCAAAAGGTTCATTCCAGTCTGGTGCACTAAAGATCGGAGCGGAAGTGAGTTCCGATTTTAAAAGCTTGAACGCATGAAGGCACTCAGAATTGAAATCAAAGGGAGTATCCTTAGCCAGCAGGAAGTCAAGGGTCTAACCAGTTTGCTAAAATCCTTGATGAAACGCCTGTAAAAACTGGGGTGGCCTAAGAATGCCCTGATGTCACGGACAGTCCGTGGAAGTAGGAAGCTTGAAATGACGTCAATCTTTGCCTTATCGACTTCAATGCCATTTTCAAAATTGATATGGCCTAACACAATGCCGTGTTTGACCATGAAATGACACTTCTCCCAATTGAGTGTGAGGTGTTTTTCCTTGCATCATAACATGACCAGTTCAAGATGCTTCAAACACTCAGAAAATGAATCTCTAAAGACGGAGAAACCATCCATAAATACTTCCAAGAATCGCTCTATGATTGAAACGATTTCGGATTGTGTATGTTGGAAAATTGTAAAGAAATCACAACCAAAAATTATTTGACCGCAATCAATTACGGTGTCGATTGTAGATCGTAAGCGAGTGCGGATCGTCCACAGGGACAGTGTAATAGTTCGTCTTTCGAATTAGATGAATTGAAATTTTAAAGAAAAGAAAACAAACAATTCATGATTTATATTTGAAGTTCAAGAATTAGAAAATATATATCTAATAACAAGAAAAAGATAGAATCAAGAATTGAAAGTTTGATGATTTTTCCAAACCAAATATCAAGAATCTAAATGAGGCTCGTAGGAATCGATCGGATCTATAGATGTGATGTAATCTCACGATGTCGTATTCTTATCCTTCGATGAATTGATACTAGATCGATGATGATCGATCGAGAATTAGAGATTTCTTGTGAAACTAGGGTTTCATCTTATCCCTTGTTCTTTCGTCGATATCATTCACATTCTAGCCTCTAGTAAATTCAAGAAACGATCGTAGATCCCTAATTTCGAGCGATCACAATCAAGAAAGTATCGCAACGAAACTAGGTCATCGATTCTTGAACTTGCTAGGGTTTACAAACCTCGTAGGACTTAAAAATCGTTTTAAGATTTGTTACATCATCATTCTATTGATCGTCTCGGCTCCTTTACGAGCGGAGTTTTACTCAAGCATCACAACAAGAACAACAATTATAAATTGAGATCTAATCATGATGCAAGAATTAAAAGAAAGCAAGATTAAAGAATTTCACCTTTTATTTATATCAACAATTTCGTTACAATCGCTCAAGAACTACAAGAGGAAGAACTCAATCGTCGATTTGGCTTCGCTCGTCTCCGTGAGTCGCGGATCGGCTTGGATCACTTGCCCGATTGAAGATCGGCTCGGCTCATAAAAGGTTGAAGGCTTCTTGCTTGATTGGTACTCAAGATCTTGAATTTGGAGTGGAATTAGGGTTAGGGTTTCGCACAAGCCTTGTCACTAGACTTATGGAAGAAGATGAAGAATTGAAGAAGACTAAAGATTTGCTAACTAAAGATTGATTACCTAAAATTGATTTTCCAACCCTTAGATCTAGGTTCCTATTTACAGACATCTAAACCCTAGATCTAGGATTTGAATTTTAAGTTTCCCTCCAAAAGTTTGTTGAGGAAATTTGAATTTCCCTCCAAAAGTTAGTTAGAGAAGAAGCTTCTAGATGTGATTAGTTAAGAGCTTAATTAGGATTAGCCTTGCTTAATGATCTTTGCTGATCTGGTAGTAGCTTCGAGGTCTTTCTGGAATTTGAAGTATCAGAAAGGAATGTGGGCCCAGAGATACAAATTGTGCACTGAAAATGACTTGCTGACGTGGCCAAACCGCCGCGGAACCGCGGCGGAAGCCGGCTTCCGCCGCGGTTCCGCGGCGCTTTTGAAGAGTTGGAGCTTGGGCTCTCTGTTGCTTGTTGGGCTTGAGTTGTGGGCCTTGTTTTCATGTGTTGAATTTTGTAATTACTTCTGAATTGCTACCAGATCTGCATCTTTTGAGTTGGCGTAATTTTGATCAGCTCTTTGGCTATTGTTCCGTATTTTCCTGCACGGACTCAAGACAAGTGTTGCGCAAATACAGAGATGATGCAATGCCATGAAATGCAGTCAATTTCCCTTAAAGTGCCGGTTTTAAAGTCTAACACATGCAATCTGATATTTAACGACTGATTTGCTAATATGTGAAATATGAATACCGAACACTTCTAAATGAGTGCAAATGATAAGGAAATTGCCGTGTTAAAAATACATTATTTTCGACTGATCAAATTCCCCCAAACTTATTTTCGATCGTCTCGAACGAATTTTTTATTAAAAAGAGAAGGAGAAAAGAAAGATAAAAACTAACTAGCACACTTTCGTAGGCAACACGATTGCACTGAGCATGTGCAACAAGCCTTTAAACCTCTAGGTGTTCCTAGTAGGAGGAGTGTTGTCTCCTGAGGGTTTTCAGCGGATTGCACCCACAAAATCCAATAATAAAAGGAAGATCATGAATATTACATTTAAAGAAAAGAATTGTAAAAGAAAAACCTTGAAAATTAGGGTTTCCAACTAAGCTAGCTCTTCGGTTGTCATTAGCCCTACCTTAATGGTCATGAAAAGATATTAGAAATCACGTCCTCCCTCAATAAAACATCGTCTTATTTTTCATTCCTATCTTTCTTCCAAAACATCGATCATATCACCCTGCGTGTGTGTAAAGGACATCCCTACACTCGGAGAATTCAATTCAAGCTATCATACTCTTGCCCATCAGCCTCAGTACTTTTTACTTAATGAATATTAGATGAGATTGCTCACACACTTTCATGCGACCGTTAATACTTCTTGAGGTACTAACCGACCGATTACTTATGTGCTTGCTTATTTGGTGTATTTTCTTCGTCTTGCACCACCTCAGGCATAGCAGTGACTCCCAGACCAGTTGGCCTTAGGGCACTAGGTGAAGAAACACCCTCGCTATATATTTTTTATTGCCCTTGGTGATAACAAAACCAGTGTCCATTTTTCTCACCACTTTATATTTTTTTATTCACTTTTTCTTTTTATTTCCTTCATACATCGGCTTTAAGACAAGAGCATTTCAAGGTATCCTCTACTATCCCAGGCTTTAAGACGTGTGTAAGTGCGAAAAGCAGGGTAGCAACGTTCAAAATGGTTGGCTTCCAGAATAGAAACTATTTTTCAGACTTATTTTTATCCTCAGATTAGTGACTTCCTTCATCTTACTAACCCTTGGGACAACGGCTCATAACTACTTATTACTAGTTCGTATAAGAAAACTTCTAATTTTCTTAGTTTTCTTAAATTTTTCTAATCTCATGGATGTAATTTTTCACTATCTAAACTTTTATTATCTTATTTATGTACAAAAAATATTTTTATCCTTTTGAAATTTTTTAAATTTTTATGGGTTTTCGAAAAATGTTTTGTGCTTATGCAAAGTATGATGCAAATGATGCAAAAATAAGCACAAACCTCCCCCAAACTTGTTTTCAACAGTGACCTCACTGTTGCCATCAGCTAAATCTCGAAAAAAACTGTAAGCTTGGGAGGAATTTATTAGTGGGGGCAAAATATTTAAGTGAAGAACCTCCCCCAAACTTATTTTTGGCTCATAACTTTACAAAAAAAATTCTTTTCAAGAGCCCGAAAAAATGTACCCCCCAAACTTGAGTTATGCAATGTTAAGCTTTGAAAATCATATGAGGGGGTCAAAAGATTATTGGTCGATGCCAAGCTTTGCAAAGACCGAATGTCAACACCAATCATTCAAAAATTTTGTCAATGCAGTGCTCTGGTTGGTGGAAGAAGAAGTGGGGAAAGGTTAAGTGGTGGAAGAGAATGTGTGTGCGTCTTATTTTGGAGAGACGATGCAGTGAATGTGATGGATTATTCGCATTCTTTTTACAATTCAGAAAAAGGGGTGGAGGTTCAATTTCATTGATTGGGACATGATTCATCTCAACACCCGTGTCATTCAAAAATGCGAGTTCATCGGCGAAGATTTCCTCAAAAGTTCCATCAATACCCCGATGAATAATGTCATCACAAAGTGCGGGGCGATCTTCAGACTCTAAGAGCAGTTCATAATCAGTGTTAGTTGTTGACCCGGACATCTCGGTGGAAGAGTCCGTATGTGTATGATATATAGTCGGGTCAAACAATAACATATGAAAAGAGTCAAGATCAGTATCAGGAGGATCATCAAATTCGCTGTTGTCGACATCCATTAAGTCGACAGAACAGACCTGAACAGTAGGTTCGGAGGGTACACTTCCCAACTTGTAAATGTTCAGCTCTATTGACCTATTCCCGAAGGATAGGGTCATAGAACCGTTACGACAGTTGATTATTGCATTGGAAGTGGCCAAAAATGGGCGACCTAAAATCACCGGAATTTGATTCCGTGGGTTCGCTACAGGCTGTGTATCAATTACAATAAAATCTACCGGGAATATAAATTCTCCGATTTTTATTAACACATCCTCCAGTTCACCCCTAGGTTTGGTGATTGATCGGTCAGCCATCTGGAGAGTTATGCTCGAGGGCTTTAACACTCCGATACCTAGTTGCTCGTATACCGAGTAAGGAAGTAAGTTAACACTAGCGCCAAGGTCAAGTAACGCACGGTTGATGTGTTTCTCCCCAATAGAAATGGAAATAGTAGGACAACCAGGGTCCTTACGTTTCCGTGGTAATTGTTGGGGAAAAGCCGTGTCTACAGTACTTGACATGAAGATTTTTTTAGGCACTTGAGTCTTCCTCTTCCTAGTGCACAAGTTCTTAAGGATTTTTTCATAGGACGGAACTTGTTGGATAGCATCTAGGAGAGGGATGTTGATGTTAACTTCCTTAAAGATGTTCATAATCTTCTCCATATGTGGACTTGGTGTGTTAGCCCTTAACCGATTAGGATAAGGTGCTTTAGCAATAAGCGCTGGGTCCATCATAGGAGAAGGAAGTGGGGGTAGACATGATCCCAAAAGAGGAGTGGGGATCGTCTGTGGAGAACTTGAAGAGATGGGCTGAGGTGGAGAGCCTTTTGGGAAATGAAGAATAGGCTCGCAAGAAGGTGGTAGGGTAGAAGAACTGGGGTCAGAATTAGAAGTGTGTGTGTGAGGAAAGGTCTCAGTCGGGGTGTTATTGATTGATTTTTCTGTATCATCAAACTCTTCCCCAACGTAAGGGTCAAGCACTCTTCCAGATCTCAACGTGATTGCATCCACATGATGTGAATAGCCAGAATTAGGTAAAGGTTGAGCTGGAAGTTTCCCTTTCTCTCTTGCACGCATTTCGGCTTTTAGTTGTGCAATTTGTTCTTCCATCGATTTGATGTTCTCATTTTGAGAGATAATGATCTTCATCACATTCTCGACGGAACATTGCAAACTTGTCGTCCCTTGGATGGATTGTTTCATGAAAGTATCCAAGGTTTGTACTAGTGCAGAGGTATTATCTGTACCGGTCAATTGCAAAGGACTAGATTGTGCAAAAGTGTTGACCGGATTTTGAATGTTTTGTGCTTGAAAGGGGTGCTGACTTAATTGTGGTGGTTGCTGTTGTGGTGGAGGGACCCTTTGGAATTGATTCGGGTTTGGAACCGTGTTTTGAGATTGTGATTGGTTCCAAGCAAAATTAGGGTGATTCCTCCAACCCTGATCATTTGTGGAGGAGAATGGATCGTTTCTAGGTCTTTGAAATGCAGCATTGGTATGCTCATGACCTTGAAACGGACATTCTTCCGTCAAGTGAGACGGATCAGAACAGCAGCCACATACAGTTTTGGAGAGTGATATTTGACTTAGGGTGGCGGCTAAAAATTTGTTTTCCATAGTCTCGAGTTTCTTGTGTATAGCTAAAATGTCAGCTCTAACTCCTATGGAAATATCATTGCCATCCCTAGACGATTGACTCACACCCTCCCACTGTAAAGATTTTTCAGCGAAATCTTCTAGAAAATTCCAGGCTTCCCCATCATCTTTAGTCATGAAGTTGCCTTGACACATGGATTCAAGGGTCTGTCTTGTGTAAGGAGTAATGCCCTCATAAATGATTCGGCATAATTCCCATTTCGGGATGCCGTGATGTGGACATTGGACTAACAGATCCTTGAAACGTTCAAGACATTTTGAAAATGTTTCATTTGGAAGCTGGGTGAATTGATAGATTTCGCTACGGACTCGAGCTGTCTTTTGATGTGGGTAGAATTTCTTAAGGAATGCTTTGACGAATTCGTCCCAATTTGAAATGGAATGTGCGGTAGTGTTATATAGCCACTTCTCGGCTAAATCGTTCAAAGTAAATGGGAGAAGACGTAGACGGAAAGCATCCACAGAAAGCTGTGAACTACCCATCATTGCGCATACATTTTCAAATTTGGTAATAAACACGTATGCGTCTTCAGACTCGAGACCGTGGAATTTTGGTAGAAGGTTGATGTATTGGGGTTTTATTTGAAAATTTTCCCCGTTGGCTGGTGGAATGGAAAGACAAGTGGAAAGTGGACCTCGTGTAGGATAGCATCTCTCTTGGAGAGATATGCGAGGTGGATTCTGCGCACCAACGGACGGCGGCAGGGTAGTGGAAAAGAAGTTCGATGGAGACGGATCCATCGATGTGGGTATGATTGTGGGTAAAGAAAGGGTAAATGTAGAAATACCGACTTTAGGGTCGATCGGGGGACGCGGACAAGTCGGGCACTAGAATCCCGTTGTCCAGCCTATTTTGCACTAAAAAGGGTTAGTACAAGTGGCAGCGTGAATTTTTAATTAGGGGAAATGAAGTGAATGCGGTGTTTGTTTTGAAAAGATACGGATTTTTGAAAATATGATGCAACACAACAAATGCAACACACAAAAACCCTAGAATCTAGTGGTCACCTAGGTCCGGCTCTAGACCGCTCCTAACTGCCAAAAGACAAGTCGCGGGATAGAATCCTCCACTGCCTCTTTGTCCCCCTGTGGCCGGATAAGTGCCAGGTAAGTGGGAAGGTACTCCACTATGAAAGTAGTGGGCCTAATTAAAAACCACTAGCCTTAGACACACTCGCCTTAGACACCACAAGAAAACGCGGATAAGCAATGAATTACCCACGGCCTTCTCTTGTCCTAATTGAGCGCGACGGTCCTTAGAGTCATCTCTAGATTTCTTTTAATTAATGAGGGTAAATGCGGATGCAAGTTTTGCGATTTTCGGGGCTTAGGAAGGGTAATGAACTCCCCACCTAATCTGGATTTGGTCGTGCCCCTTAATTTCCGTATTAATATGCAAACAACCAAAAATCAAAAAACACGCACAATTTTAATTTTCTTTTTGCGGCGCAGCGATTATTTGCAAAGAAATCTGCAGAAATTGTTAATTGGAGCAGATGAGGGAAGAGATAAGAAAGAGTAGAAGTATACCTGAAATTTTGGTACAGAGAAGACCCTAACCCACCGCGGATCCGCCGCGTAAGCTGCCTATTGCCGCGGAAACGCGGTAACTTGAAGGGATCGCTGCAAAAAATTTTTAGGTAAATGCTTCTGTTACTCCCCTTAGCTCTCTGGAATGCTCAGAAAAATTTTATCCAAGCTCCAATGAATCCAGAATTCCTCGCAATCAAATCACAACACACGTATTAGATTTTGTGCGAGTTTAGATCACAAAATTTAGATGGAATAAAATTTTCAACTCAAATTTCAAAATACGAACAATTAGCACACTATCCCCGGCAACGGCGCCATTTGATTGAAACGATTTCGGATTGTGTATGTTGGAAAATTGTAAAGAAATCACAACCAAAAATTATTTGACCGCAATCAATTACGGTGTCGATTGTAGATCGCATGCGAGTGCGGATCGTCCACAGGGACAGTGTAATAGTTCGTCTTTCGAATTAGATGAATTGAAATTTTAAAGAAAATAAAACAAACAATTCATGATTTATATTTGAAGTTCAAGAATTAGAAAATATAGATCTAATAACAAGAAAAAGATAGAATCAAGAATTGATAGTTTGATGATTTTTCCAAACCAAATATCAAGAATCTAAATGAGGCTCGTAGGAATCGATCAGATCTATAGATGTGATGTAATCTCACGATGTCGTATTCTTATCCTTCGATGAATTGATACTAGATCGATGATGATCGATCGAGAATTAGGGATTTCTTGTGAAACTAGGGTTTCATCTTATCCCTTGTTCTTTCGTCGATATCATTCACATTCTAGCCTCTAGTAAATTCAAGAAACGATCATAGATCCCTAATTTCGAGCGATCACAATCAAGAAAGCATCGCAACGAAACTAGGTCATCGATTCTTGAACTTGCTAGGGTTTACAAACCTCGTAGGACTTAAAAATCATTTTAAGATTTGTTACATCATCATTCTATTGATCATCTCGGCTCCTTTACGAGCGGAGTTTTACTCAAGCATCACAACAAGAACAACAATTACAAATTGAGATCTAATCATGATGCAAGAATTAAAAGAAAGCAAGATTAAAGAATTTCACCTTTTATTTATATCAACAATTTCGTTACAATCGCTCAAGAACTACAAGAGGAAGAACTCGATCGTCGATTTGGCTTCGCTCGTCTCTGTGAGTCGCGGATCGGCTTGGATCACTTGCCCGATTGAAGATCGGCTCGGCTCATAAAAGGTTGAAGGCTTCTTGCTTGATTGGTACTCAAGATCTTGAATTTGGAGTGGAATTAGGGTTAGGGTTTCGCACAAGCCTTGTCACTAGACTTGTGGAAGAAGATGAAGAATTGAAGAAGACTAAAGATTTGCTAACTAAAGATTGATTACCTAAAAATTGATTTTCCAACCCTTAGATCTAGGTTCCTATTTATAGACATCTAAACCCTAGATCTAGGATTTGAATTTTAAGTTTCCCTCCAAAAGTTTGTTGAGGAAATTTGAATTTCCCTCCAAAAGTTAGTTAGAGGAGAAGCTTCTAGATGTGATTAGTTAGGAGCTTAATTAGGATTAGCCTTGCTTAATGATCTTTGCTGATCTGGCAGTAGCTTGGAGGTCTTTCTGGAATTTGAAGTATCAGAAAGGAATGTGGGCCTAGAGATACAAATTGTGCACTGAAAATGACTTGCTGACGTGGCCAAACCGCCGCGGAACCGCGGCGCAAGCCGGCTCCCGCCGCGGTTCCGCGGCGCTTTTGAAGAGTTGGAGCTTGGGCTCTCTGTTGCTTGTTGGGCTTGAGTTGTGGGCCTTGTTTTCATGTGTTGAATTTTGTAATTACTTCTGAATTGCTACCAGATCTGCATCTTTTGAGTTGGCGTAATTTTGATCAGCTCTTTGGCTATTGTTCCGTATTTTCCTGCACGGACTCAAGACAAGTGTTGCGCAAATACAGAGATGATGCAATGCCATGAAATGCAGTCAATTTCCCTTAAAGTGCCGGTTTTAAAGTCTAACACATGCAATCTGATATTTAACGACTGATTTGCTAATATGTGAAATATGAATACCGAACACTTCTAAATGAGTGCAAATGATAAGGAAATTGCCGTGTTAAAAATACATTATTTTCGACTGATCACTCTACCATGTCAGAAAAGATGCTCATCATGCACAGCTGAAATGTTGTAGGTGCATTACACAACCCAAAGGGCATGCGACGGTTGGCGAATGTGCCAAAAGAACAAGTGATATTCATTTTTTCCTAATCCTCCGGATCGATCGGGATTTGATTGTAGCCGGAATACCTATCTAAGAAACAATAGTAGGCATGTCCGGCTAGGGGTTCAAGCATTTGATCAATGAAGGGCGGCGGGAAATGATCATTGTGAGTGTCTGCGTTGAGCTTTCTGTAATCAATACAGACTCTCCATCCTGTTTATGTGCGGGTTGGGACTAGCTCGTTTGCTTCATTCGTGATTACAGTGATACCCGATTTTTTTGGCATAACATGAATGGGACTTACCCACTTGCTATCAGAGATGGGATAGATGATCCCATTGTCAAGACACTTCAGCATTTCATTCCGCACCGCTTCTTTTATCACCGGGTTAAGTCAGCGTTGATGATCCTTGAAGGGTTTGGAATCATCAGTCATATGGATTATATGCTAACAGATAGCAGGGCTGATTCCTTTGATATCAGCCATTGACCACCCAATTTTTTCCATGTTCTTTCTCAGAACGTCCATGAGGGCCAACTCTTGCTCAGGCGTAAGGTCGGTTGCGATTATTACTGGAAGTGTTTCATTATTTTCCAAGTACGCATACTTGAGGTGGTTAAGAAGAACCTTCAGGTCAAATTTTGGTGGCTCCTCTACAGATGGTCGCACTTCAGGGGCTTCGTTACGAAGTGGTTCAAATTGGGGCCCCCAGTGTGCGTAGGAAGCCTGTTCAGGACTTAGCTTCTCAAGGAAAAGAAGCTCCTCAGAAAACAGTTCTTCAAGCGTTTCTTCAAGACACTCATTTTTGAAGTCAAATGTCCCCTTCTCAGACATATCGTATACAGCGTTGACTTCAAATGTGTCATCGTATTTCTCGCTCGCTTGGTTTCCTAGCGAGAAGATGTTGAGGTCAACTGTCATATTTCCAAATGAGAGTTTCATGGATCCATTACGACAATTGATCAACGCGTTGGATGTGGATAGGAAAGGCCGCCCCAGTATGACTGGAATTTGACCGCTGGGATTGGTGACGGGCTCAATCTCCAACACAATGAAATCTACAGGGAATATGAATTCCCTGACCTTGATTAGAACATCATCGATTTCTCCCCTTGGTACCTTCGTTGATCGATCTACCAGTTGCAGAGTCATTCTGGTCGGCTTGAGTTCTCCTAATCCCAGTTGTTTGTAAACTGAGTACGGGAGAAGATTCACGCTTGCCCCTAAGTCTAACAAGGAACGATTGATTTGCTTGTCCCCGATAGTGCAAGAAATAGTAGGACAACCAGGGTCCTTATATTTTACCGGAATGGATTTGGACAAGACATCGCTTAGAGTGGCGGCCAAGAAGACTGTTTTGGGCACATTCGTGCGTCATTTTTGCGTGCACAAATCCTTCAGGAATTTTACATACGCCGGAACTTGTTGGACCACGTCCAACAACGGAATGTTAACCTCACAGCGTTTGAAGACCTCTAACACCTTTTCCATACTTGCAGAAGGCTTCTTTGATTTCAACCTATTGGGATAGGGAGCCTTAGGCCCAAACACGAAGTTTGGAGAAGTTGCAGATGGAACAGGTGCAGAAGGCGGGAGTGTTCTTGCTGGATCATCAGGGTGGACTTGCGGAAAATTCTCAAGTTGCTTTGAAGGATATGCAGCAAATGACGACGAAGAAGAAGAAGAAGGTAATGAAGATGACGACGGATCACAATGAGGAACAGAAGATGAAATACGTGCTGGTAAACTGACAACCGCACGTTTGGATGAGTCGTTAGGGTTGACAACCTTATTGTCAATCGTACGTCCTGATCTGAGGACGGTGACGGCGTTCGCATTCTCAATATTGTTCTGCTGAACAATATGAGCATTGTTATTTCTCTGCTTTCTTGGATTTGTCACGGGTTGAGAGGGAAATGTTCTCTTTTCACGTTCATTAACTGCAGCAGCTAGTTGACTGATTTGGATTTCTAGTCTGGCTATCGCTTGAGTGTTAACGCTATGCAACTGACCAGATGTTTGAATAAAAGTTGCCAGACTAGACGAAGTCTGCGCAGAAGTTTTAATCAAAGCTTTCAACCATTTTTCAATGGATGACATCCTCTTGTCGCCTTGGGCGAACCCAGGGGGTGTAAAGGTTGGATTGGGCTGATTCGGCTATTGGGGCGGGTTTTTTTAGTATCCCAATTTCTGGTTTTGAAATTTTGAATTTTGAAATTGTTGGAAATGCGGGTTTGAATTGTTGTTTTGAAAAGGTGCCTGATTCCAAGCGAAATTGGGATGATTCTTCCAACCAGGGTTGTGCGTCAATGCGAAGGAATCGTTCTTGGGATGCTGGTTTTGATACAGCGCATTAACGTTTTGGGTCCTTGGGACCCAACGAGAAATGGACATTCTTCCGTTATGTGGCTAGGATGCTGACAGTTAGCATACAAGGTTTGAGAAATTTGGTTGACCGGGAGCAGTGAATTTTTGCTCTCTAAAGCTTCCATTCGCCGTACAAGAGCGGCGATTTTTGCTTCAGCTACTATAGAGGTGTCAACTACGTGTACACCGCTCCTAGTTACAGATGGTTTCTCACTCACACTCTCCCACTGAATGGTTTTGTCAGCCAGTTCTTCTAAAAATTCCATGCGTCCTTAACACCATAACTCAGAAATTTGCACTGACACATGGATTCTAACATCATGCGTGAACTGGAGTCTAAACCCTCGTACACAATCTGACATAACCTCCATTGTTCTAACCCGTGATGGGGACATTTGATTAAGATGTCTTTGAATCTCTCTAAGCATTTCCAAAAAATTTCACCCTCTTTTTGTTTGAAATTGTGATTTCATTTCGAATTCGCACGGTTTTGTGAATAGGGTAAAATTTCTTCAGAAAAACTTTCACAAAGTCGTCTCATGTCGTGATCGATCGAGCTGGAAAACTGTTTAACCAACTTTTCGCATTGTCTTTAAGTGCAAAAGGAATGAATTTGAGCTTAACAACATCCTCACCCACTCCGTGAATTTTCATCATAGCACACACTCCTTCAAATTCACTGGTTAGAAGGTAAGCTTCCTCGGACTCGAGTCCGTGGAATTTTGGGAGTAGTGGTATGAATTGCGGCTTGATTACATAGTTGTTTGCCGCAATAGTGGGCAACACTATGCATGAAGGTAGGGATGAACGGTGTGGATAGGATCTGTCCTGTAACGCCACCTCCTGCTGCTCCACTATCGTTTTTTCCTTGATTGTCGGTGGTTTAGGAGAAGAAGGTGAGGGTGAAAGAAGTGTAGGATCGGACGGCTCCGACAAAGCAGAAGGTAAGAAAGTTTCGGAAGGTTCCGAGGAATCAGAAAGTGTAGAAGAGTTGGAAGATACAGTCACAAACCGGACCAATCGAGATTGTGAATCTCTAGTCCAAGCTGACATGCACTATCCGGAAGTGGTAGAGAAAGACTGATGAAATGGAGAAAAAAGTGTTGTTAAAAAAAATATTCACAACAAAAAATATCATACAAAAAGGTATAACAATAACACAAACATGACACACTGCACACACCTAAACAGTCTAGGGTTACCTAAGTCAACTAGACCTGCTCAAAAAAACTTGCTTTGTGAAGTAAAAATGTACTGCGAAATGGGCCCAAGATAGACTGATCATAAAACCGGGTAAGTGCAGAGAAAAAGGGAGGTTGTCCCTCGCTTTTGCGAGGCTTTTTAATTAGAATAACCTTCTCTCTTTCGGTGGTTGCGCCTTTCACACTTTCCTAGACACTTCTTAAACAATGTACCGATGGACAGTGTTCGAAATACACTTAACTTTCCCTATTGAGCGTGAAATCCTTAAAGGAAAGTCTAATTTCTTTTAATGTTAATGGGGGTGTGAAAAATGCTCGTTCTTTGTGGTTTGTGGGCCATGGAGAAGGGTGATGAAATCTCTTACCGTATCTTATTGGGGTTCTTTTGCCCTTAAGTTTGTATTAAAGTTATGCAATGCGCAATTCAATGGAAAAGTTGTTCAAAACAACAAACAATCATTTTTTATGTTCAAACGCAGCACTACAACAAATATGGGTAGTTCTTTTAGTGTTTGGTAGTGTGCTAGCAAAGAATCCTGCAAAGATAGAGTAGTGGACGCGTCGGATTTGAGAAGGTGTTTTAAAGAATACGTACCAATGGATTTTTGGGTTAGAAACCCCCGTTTGACTTGAATCCGTTCGGCTTGAAAGGTTCGCTTGCGCGGGTCAATCTACCAGGATATTTGGCACTGTACCCTGTTATCACCTTGGCTTTGAGCGCACCCCTTTCATCGTACAATCGTTATTCGCAAATTCCTCGTATCTGAAAATGTCGTAAAAAAAGCCAAATCCCCGCACACTAAAAATTATAAAAATCAAACAATAAAATTGAGATAATAATTAAGCAATAGAGAACAGGAGAAAATTTTGAAGCAATTGGAATTGTTTGGGCCGGCGGCGCAGGAGATTCCTTTAATTTCGCCGGTCCAATCAATGAGTTGGGGCTCCAATTTCCTTTTGTGGTCTCGGTTTTATAGTATTTTCTCACTTATATTGTTTGATTTTTTAAATAGTTCCGTGGTGTTAGCAGGTCCAAAGAACAGAGAGCACAATGTCAAAAAAAATTGATTTTTATGTTTTGGTTTTAAAGGTATATACAAAAATAACTCAAAATAGCTTAGTGATGTTGCCATTCCCCGGCAACGGCACCAAAAACTTGTTCGGAACTCACGGTATCATGCCGTTGAAGGCTTTTGTCAAATTAGGATATGTCGGTTTTGTTAATGAAAATAGTGCACGATAGGAGTCTCGAGTTCTTAAAATACCACAAGTGCACGGTGCGTTGATACAAGCCGACAAGTATGGGTCGAACCACAGGGTGTGGATATCACGACATCATTTTAAGTTAAGAAACAATGGGTTGAAAATGGATTTTGTCACGTTTTTACAACAATTAAATGAAGAAAGGTTTAGGGTTGCTTAGAGAAAACTTAAGCTAAGGTTTGATATGATTGAAATACGGCTTTTACCCCCCAACTCTCCGTCTTGATTCAAGGTCCATTTTTAGTTTCTATTTGATTTACGAAAGCATACCGCATCTATCTAAAACAAGCGTCGGTTTAGAATACGATATCAAGGTTAAGTTAAAAAGAAACTAAAAATTTAAGTTTTTAGAATGAAATGAATATGGAATTAGTTAAGTGAACTTAGCAAGCATAGAACATATGTTTGGATGTTATATATCCTATCTAGCTGGTTTGCAACACTTAACTTAATTTCGTATTCCTTTCAACTTCAAATCATAATATAGCAACAATAAAATGTAAAGAAGGAATAGGATATATGTTAAAGGTTAATTTGCCACCATTCAAAACAATATATCATATCAAACAAAACATAATAAAATTGCATAATTAAGAAAGGAAGTGTAAAATGCAAGAATCAAAAAGGGAGGGATTGGAAGAAAAGCCATTCCACAACCTACCTCACCATAGCCCAAGAACAAACTACTCACACATCATAAATTGAAATAACAACAAAGAAAAAAATGCAAAAAGAGAAGGGATACAAGAATCAACTTGATATAAATGAACCTTTGATTGCAATGGTTCCAAGTATAGACAAGTGAATTCAAATACCAAAATCTAATCTTGCAAGATCAAGAAAGAGATTGCAAGACTAGAGGAAAGCAAGGAATTCACACTAAGGCTTACAAGATCACTAGTTACAATGTTTACAAACTTCTCTCTCACAAAAAGTAGTGCCCTCTAACTTGCCCAAAGGCCTGGTATTTATAGGCTCAAAACAAAAATTAAACAAATAATAAAAACAGGATGATGGGACAATAATGAGTGACCAGTCAAAATACGAAGTGATTTGGGCAAAGGGGACCCGGCGACGCCGGTTTTGGGGGGTTACTCGCCGGTCTTGGTCCGAGATTTGGGGCTCGTTTTGGGGTGGTGAAGTCTAGTGCACTCAACAAGTCCACTGGTGTTGTTTGATTTCTTCATATCCGTCACGACCCGAAATTGGCACATGACGGCCCTAATACTACGCAACATCTACAGGCGTAACGCAGTAAAAGAAAGCCAAAACCCAGAAATCTAAACCATCAAAAATAATAAGAAAGTGATAATAGTATTTTCAAAACCTTTGAAATCACAACCCAAATTCTTTAAAGTCTCACTTTTATTTCTTAAGATTTTGGCAGCACCTCCTTTGTAAAAACCAGCCCCAAAAATGGGTACAACATAAATATAAGTAAAGCATCCCCAAACGGGAGAAAATACACGCCCAAAGGCAGAAAAAAACCACCACAATAAATATACGACGCCGTAGCGAAGAAGTAGAAAATGATAGAAAGGAAACTATATAAAAGACATCAAGTCACAACAATATACAACATCGTCCTCACACCAAATCTCTAAGTCATACATAATACTGGTAGATGGAGAGTACATGGATACAACGAATATACAATACAACATCGGATAACCACAAAACCCACCAGGGCAAAAATGCACACTGTCAGGCGAAGTGGTATCCGCAGCAAAAGATGATACGATAGATGAAAATAGCCCTGCCTCTGACTATCCTGAGGAACACCTGCAAGACACTGTGGCACAATGGGGGTGAGTTGCCAACTCGTGAATAGTAAATAACATATGCAGGTAATCGCGAGTATGCACGTATAACGCGAATCTAACATAAGCATTTAATATCAATGAATAGTCATATGTAATGCAATAATCATGAAAAGTACACTAGCAGGTACAATTAATACATGAAGCAATAATATGACGATATGAAGGTAACAGTCATGTAAGGTACTCTATCAGGTACTACAAATACATTAACTAGTGATATGACAATCAGTATGCAATAGTCATGCAATGATGATATAAAAATGTATATTTGCCACAATCATGGAAGGTACACTAACAGGTACAACTACACATGAAGCAGTGCATAAACAGTAAATGTAGAGTATGGAATAAAATATGTCATTTCCACGGAATCCTGACATCGTGGTAGGAGCAAAATCCATCAAGACAATCCAAATCCTAATTCCTTAAATCAGCCTCCAAATTGGCTCTCATATCATATAAGTCTCACAAATCCTGAATGTACACTATCAAGTAGATCTCACATATCCCGTATGTACAATATCAAGTGTATCTCGTATACCCCGAATGTACAATATCAAGTAGATCTCACATATCCCGAGTGTACAAAATCAGCAATCTCATATATATCCTGAAATCAATATCAAATGAATTCTCAAATGTCCTAAATCTAATGTCAATGAGTCCTTTACATTCTAGGTATATTTGCATGAATAAATATGATGATGTATATAATTTAATGTCAATACACATATATTAGCGTCTCATTCCACTAATATTGGTGTAAGGGCATATAACAGCGGCCTAATCCCCTGTTATATATACAAAGTAGTAAAAAGAAATATCATGAAACCAATGTGTCAAGCATCGATACAGAAATGTTGATCTATCAGGTGCTGTCACCATGACTGGCACCCTGATAGGTACGTATCATACGCTATCCCGAAAGCACGAGTGCCTAGCTCTGACCCTCGGCTCTCGACGTATCAATACATACATGACTCCCGTCGGTATCCACATAATAACCACCGAGTCATTGGTAATGTCACCGGTAGGTACTTGCCCATCTTCCAGGATCAATCGGCATGGACCGTCGATCATCTTGCCGAGGGGAACCGTACCGGGCCCCACCATGTACCCTCATATGGCACCACTCCTCGTATGGAGTATATAATCAGAACCGATAAATCTTATAGTGGATGCTGAAATATCATATCAAGGGAAACCGGGTTTTTCAAATAATGCATAATTTCATGAACTCACACGGTCCCCAAATCCAGAAAATATCATGAAAAATCCATATCTCAATGCGAAAATCCATGAATAAAGTATACACAACATAAAACTGTAATGTAAGCATATAAAGGAAAAGCCGCTAATTAACTGCAACAAGTTAATATAAATATCATGCGGTTCCTAATTTCTCTAATTCTAAAATAACATCAAGTAAAGGTAAATATGTAGCTATAACCAGATATATGCGCAACATAAAGGTATAGCAGGATATATGTATCTACCTATAAGTAATGATATAGTATACCCCCTGGGTATAAGTGAGGTATATGAGCAAGGTATACCTGTAGCTATGTCATAAGGTATGTAAGTACCTATCCCTAATGGTACAATACTCTATAAGTATACAGGTATCTAACACGTAAGTATGTGAAGGCATATATGTAAGCATGTGGATATACAGGTATGCTAAATGTCATATGCGATAAGAAATATGAATCATTGTCTCAATGTTCCTAACCAAACAATAGCATTTCTATATGTGGGTTGTGCGTGACATAGCAATTATTTACGGTGTGTGTAGCATACAATCAGTGCTCGTGCAACATGAATCGTCAATAATATGTGCAGTGTCCTAAGGATACTAGTCCAAGCACAACAATAACTAAGCAATAGGGTGAATGCGCAATTCTAAATATGACATAGAATATGCGACAGAAATAACATCTCTAGCCCAGACGCATAACGCCATGCGGGCGATTCCCCTGTAGATGTTAAATCTACTCACCAACACTCCTGGCTAAGCGTAGCCAACCACCTGTTTTCCCTTTGTAGCTGTGTCCGTAGTCCCCGCCTGCGAACCTACAACATTAAAATAATAAAACAAGTGTATATTAATAATAACCCTAAAACACGTACACACTACATTAGACCGACGCAACAACACAAAACATACTCTCAAGTGTTCATATTGTGGCTAACGTACGTAGAGACACGACGAAAACAACTTAAGAGCAAAACCACACAAAGTGCACGATCCGTGTCAGATAACGTATCGTGCGGACACAAAACATTAGAAACTACCTAGGTGATCCCAGATTTTGCATACTGAGAAAACTAAACAAACAAACAGAACCAAAAATACTAAAACCACTGCATAGACCTACCCTCAAAAACCCACACCCCAACTCCACCTAGGGGCCGAGGTCGCCGGATTCCTCTTCAGACGTTGCCGGCCCTGGCCGGTGGGATAGGTCTCGTGTCTCAGGTGGGGTCCTATGGTCTTAGGTACAACACAACTACTTTGTTTGGTTTTCTAGTAAAAATTCCGGGTCACAGAAGATCACATATGTCACATAAAGGCACTAAAAATACGATATTACGCATCAAACTAAACTATACACTATCTAAACTAAATCTAACAAGCTAAGCTACAAAAAAACAACAAAAAGAACAGATAGGGATTATTACCTAGCCAAAAGAATCCAAAGATACAAGCTTTGCATGCTCCATGGCATCCAAGAGGCAAAATCCAAGAAAAGATGTGATTTTGTGAACTTTTGTGATGGATTTGATGAATTTTGGTGAAGAGAGCTAAGTGTTCAGTTTAGATATGAGGAGGTGAAGAAATAATGAATAATTGAGAAGGGAAATGAGTGAAGGAAAAGATCAAGAGAAAAGGGTGAGTGTAGGGTGAGAGATGAGGGTGAGAGTAACCATAGAATTAACTCACAATTAATGCCTTCACACACACCTCACCTTGCCACCTCTTCATCCAAACAAAACCTCCCCTCTTCTCACAAAATATCAGGGATTAAATAAGGCAAAGGATAAGCAAAGGATTAAAGCAAAGAATTAGGTTAAGTGTCAAGGTTACTAAGATAAAATTACACAAACAAACCCTCACATTTACGTGCACACGTGCGTGCATGCTTATAACAAATAAAACTAAATTATTAATTAAATGTTATAAAATGTGAGGAACCCGAATTGGTAAACTTTTTACAGTAAACCCGCATTAAAATAATATTAAAATTGCGAAAAATTCTAATTGAACCAAAACGTCCCATATAACCCCAATGCTTGCGCACTAGCTTTATTTTAGCTAAACTAGGTGCTGGCAAGTCTATATGGTCGTCACAGTCGGTTTAAAACAGAAAATACCGACAAATTTTACCCAAAAACGGAAACATTCACATAACGATTTCTAAAACGTTACAATTTCAGCTCAAGTTATACTCAATTGTTTTTTAGGGAACTTGATGCATTAAGTCACATCACAACTTTTAGCATTTATTGCACATCACCCTCATTTGTGCTCATTGTGTGCTAAGGTAGTCCCCATCATGGTCTAGTGCACATGCATTGTGTAGGACCAAAAATTGTGTATGCAATATTGTTTGCACAAGATCTCATTGGATATCGATCGGTTTTCTATTCCGTTTGCATTGTCAACTCCCAAACGTTATATCCGTAATTTTGAGTGTGTTTCCAGTCATTTATCACGAACACCTATAATCTGTATTTACTGAGCAGATACTGGTTAATATTACCGATATATAAAAAATAGATAACGAATGAGTGGTATTAAAATGCAGTTTTCTGTGATGAACAATCACTTTATCTGATCAGGATGGCTCCTACTATTTCCTCGAATTCACCTTCAATCCCTAAAAGGAGAACTAGTCAGGATCATTTATACTTTACAAGTTCACTAATCGTTTAGCCAGGCCAGTGTTGGTACTCTGAGGGAAGTCTCCCGTGCTTTCGCACGTACCCAATTAATAACATCGTTTCCACAAAGGTGTAACTTCATTAACACTTTCTAGACACCTAATAGGTTAGCTAATTGCAAGGTGAAGAAATCTCCTAAGGAGTAATACATACTCATCAGTGGGAATCGGGACCCAACTATCATCATGTGATAACCTGACGGAATCCACTCAAGTCACCGCACTCCAGAAGGTATGCGCATGCCTGGCAAGTTTTCCGTATGTTTGAAACTTCCGATATGGTTTTTTCCCCCAAGCGGCTTATGACCTTGACAGAGGTCAACATATCATAAGTCGCAAGTCAAATTCAACCCATCATTGTCCTGGATTAATTTAGACCCACCCGCACAAGCCCTTAACAGAGGTCAACATAACCGTGTGATTATCCTAAATAATCGCATATCCATACAATAGAAAAGTATCACAGAGCTACCGAACACTACGCCTCAGCAAAGGTCGACATACGTAACACGAATACTAAGCAATACTAATCTAAAATGACAGAGGGCTACGGCTGGTTTTTGGCGAAAAACCTTTAATGTAATGAACTTGATATCGGTGAAGGAACTCGGGTGGCTTTGAAATGGATTGGTTTAAGCTCCGCTTTTTAAAACTAGTAACATAAACTTTTTCTTAAGAGCGAACTCCCAATGAATGGATCAAGGCTCTTCCCTCATAGAATGAGGTGCGGGATATTCCTAACCGAATACCTCTATACAAAGCAAAAGAATATGACTATGAGTTTTGAAGAAAACTGAGTAGTTTTAAATTGGTTCCGGCAACATCATTTAGGTTTATTTTTCCTTGCATTATTTTGATAATGTGTTTCCATCATTTTATGTTTCCAAGCCACAAAAGAAACAACCAAAAGAACATGCTTTTTATATATCGTCCGCATTCGCCACGGGACCCCGTCATGCACCATTAGATTACTTAACTAACGGCAGAGCGGGGGCTGGACTAGCGCGGATGTAAAACATATAGAAGTATCTACTAAATATAATATATGTATATATATATATAAATCAACATCGCAGGCAGATAATAGTCATCACAGGCAGATAAAATCATCACAAGCATGCGAACAACAATATGGAATAACGAATAATCTAGGAGGCCCGCGTTTCATTTGAGCCATAAATGAAACGCGACATTCCCCGGTCATGTAGATAGCCAGTGCAATGAAGATCCTAGACCCCTACGAGTGCGGTAAGTTACCCGCCAATCTCCGAAGTGAAGCAACCCCAATCAACAAAGTGAATGGGCCACCCAGCACTTCACGGAATCCGGTAACTTGAGCACCCTTCCGTGGGTCAACCTATACCCCCTACGAGTGCGGCGAATAGCCCACTAATTCTATAGTAAGTCCCCCCTGGTCTCAACGCATGAGATGCGGGCTCGTTTCTCTCTAGAACCCGGCTATTCGAGCATTCCTGCGCGGGGTAATCTTAGGACAGAAAAGAAAATATATATACAACGGCGATATCGACCTCAACCCGGTCGTGCCACAATAAAAGAATATATAAACTGACAGAAACGTCAGTCCACATGTCAGATACTCGCCCCGCAATAATCAATATACAAATGAATCTGAATTGTACATCTAACATTGCACACAAGGCTATCCATCACGACAATCCGCACAAACCATAACCATATATATATATATATATATATATATATATATATATATATATGTGTGTGTGTGTGTGTGTGTGTGTGTGTGTGTGTGTGTGTATGTATGTATGTATGTATGTATAACTGCAGAAGCAAGCAACACCAGAATGTGTGCACCCCCGTATAAATGAATATATAGCAATTAGACGACGTTCAGCAACACATTTGTCACAGATACCGACGATGCAAAAGTTTCAAGTTTTTAAAACTCCCGAATTCTCCCAAAGCTAAGATGTAACGACTCTGATTTTTCTGTACGAGAAATTTTAAAGTTAATGTACAGAATGGAGTTTGCAAGCTTGAGTACAAGTTATAAATTTAAATTGTATAAGAACAGCAAGAAACAATTTGTAACTCATTGGTAAAGCCCTTGCACAGCTGTGGCGTAGACCCTATGTTCGAATCACATCAACCACATATTATTTTTCTGAATTTTATTTTAAACTTTTTAGAAGCTTAAACGTTTACACGTGCAATACACATAAAAATGAAAACTCAGATAAAATAAACATATGTAAAATGTTGTATGAACAGCCAAAGACACGTGGCATCAATCCAAGCCCCCACCCCTTCAAGATGGCCGGCGAGATTAGCTATATGGCCTGCACCGTCGGGCCCTACCATAGGTAATGGCCCCGTTCTCTGCACACAAAAACCCTTGGACTCCCACACTACCTCTGTTCTGTTTATTTACCCTGCAATTATCCATAGAATTAAAATGAAGCTTTAAATCCAATTTTTAATGCATTTTTAATTCTTTCTTCAATTCCAAAACCCTAATTTCATCCTATAAATATAACCCCGTACCCTAGCCCTCTTCATTCTGAAATCTATTGCCAAAATTCTCAAAAAATTTCTAAGTCCAAGAAGAAGAGTACATGTGGAGTTAGCCCTAGGTCAATTTCCGGCGAGAATTCGAGATGATTCCGGCGACCCTGCGACTACAAGAAGGATACCATTCTCTTCCTCTATCTCCCCTTTATTCGTTTAACTTGTGAGTCCCATCTTCCTTCTTCTACTTCTACCATAAAAAATCTTCTTTTCAAAACTTGTCGGTAAGTGGAGTTATAGTGACATTCAATTCTATAATATTTAAAATTATAATATCTCTTAGGAATCTCTCATCCATATCACTATACCTTACTTATTAATTATGGAACAAATAATTAGAATAATTTTCATCTTAAAATATCATGTTATGTAACTTTAAATTGCGCTTTTCGTTTAAATACCACAAACTTTATATATGACATCTTTTAATTATTTTTTCTCAGCATACCTTTAGAAAACCTCACGAGATAATTTTCTTCCTCTCACATACACACATCTTGACATATCACGATTCTCTTGAACAATATTATTGTGGCGAAATACGACTTTTCATCAAAATACCTTAAACTATTAAAAACCGGATTTCCTTAAATTGTGTTTCTTAATTCCTTACAATTATTCCTCTACAACCCATTTTGTGGAACCCGGTTTGGATGGTGCGGATTATGGCACATCCTCAGGACAAGTAGAGCGAGATGCAGACCTCCTCACGGAGCATACGATCTCGATGGAATTTTAATACAATTTTTAAGAAAACGAAGATTTATATTTAATAATAATAATATATTTTTAATAATTATATAAATATTAGCAAACCACATATTTTTAAGATATTATTAAATTCCATATTTTCTAAAAAAAATAAAAGAATTACAAGTTCCATGAAAAAACCATCAACAATTAATACAAGTCAAACTTTACACTAAAATACCTTGAACTATTCAAGTTTCACTAATATACTTCATTCTTTACAAATTTACATCCATGAAAACCCTAAATAACATAAATAAATACTTGAAGTTTATTTTGAAAGTATACTAAAAATATTTTTATAAAAACCCCTCAAGTTATACTAAATTACAATAAGGACCCTAGTAAATATAGATTTAAACGGGACCAATTCTCTTAAACCTCAGGGAGCCGGAGAAAATAAGTACTTGCCTATTTAAGGTAGAAAACTAAAACGGGGTTCTCAATGGTAATTTTCTTGGAAAAAGACACAAATCATGTCGTCCATGTGCAGCAGTTACCGATAACACCAAAAATCTAATTCAGGATCCAAATCTATTTAAGTGTCTGACTCAATCTGGGTCTCGGTCTAATCTGAATTCAATCCAAACATGAATCCAAGTCAACGTGAATACTTGAATATGAATACCATAACAATATCAAACATGCAAAATAACTTGACTTGACCGAACCATGGCTATATCTTGAACTTGACTACATGACTACCGTTTACATCCTGAATCAGTTTACATGAATAACTTATACCATGATCTCGGAAAGTCTGATAACTACAAATCAATATAATATACACTATAGGGTTTTAATGGGGCAGATTGGTACGGAATGTGTTAAAAGTGGCACGATAATGGTCACTAAAAGACACCTACATGAACATCCTGTGCCGTTGTCATGTGGGTTTTAACGGGGCCTTGTATTTACATGTTACCTTAGTCCACGGAGCAATTTGGACTCCTCTCGTATACACTGATATATTTTGATCCAAAGTACAAACAAATACGTTAGCATAACAAACACATACTTTACCTATTCTATTCTCTTTACCTATCTATTACATTCTAACTTTTGGGACTTACCAAGCGCTAGTTCGCTAATGAAATTTTTGTCTCTTCTTTCTTTAGAATGCTGTCAGGAAGACCCGACTCTCAGGAGATCGAGCCCAGTCAGGACGACTTGGAGCAGTTTACAGAGGAGGCAGACTTTTAGGCCTTACTTGTACTATTTTCTTTTCAGTTCATATGCCATTATTTAAGTATCGCTTTATATCATTGTACTTTACTTTTCAGTTGTATGTAAAGAATGATTATCAATAAAAAGTTGTTTATATTACATCTCTTGTCAATCTTGTGCTTTACATTTATATTACTTATTTACGCTTAGTGTATTTACTTCTAAATAAATACATCGCGGCCCACCACGTCTCCTTCCCCGTACACTGGGAAGCGGGGCGTGACAGCTTTTATTGGCGGCCCATACAGGTCAGTTCTGCATGAAGTCTTACCATGCAGGTCGGTTATGCATGGAAACCTAAGCAATATATCACAAGAATTATAAAAATCAGCAACTATATATTCTTTAAATTTCAATTCCTTGAATCTATCCTAACCCTTCTTTTTCTTTCAAGGTTATGGATTCCCCGAACAACACGAGCACCAACGTGAATGGAAACACTCCACCTCCTCTACCACCATCACCTACCGTAGCAGCTCCTAAAAATAAGCAGACGGTATTACTTGAGCATGTTGGGATCCGGTGCTCGCGCCGTGGAGGCCGCGGACGAGGCGGAAGCAAAAACAAAAACTTTTTGCGAGCACTGAACACGCAAACCTAAGAATTCGATCCAAACAGGATATTCCAAACGAATATCTTGATGCAAAGGAAAAGACTACGGCTATAAAATCTTTTTAGAAAAAATTGATTCGCACAACATGTATTAGGTTTTTTTTTCTTTGCATTAATCCAAATCAATACAATCCCATAATTTAGATAATCACATTACCTAGTATCTTCTCATACAATCACAGAAAAAAAATGAAGAGAAAATAGAATGCACGAGCCCTGTGTCTTCACTGTAAGGTTAGATAACTTACGGCAGGGCGAGAGAAGGGTTAGCACGGATGCAAAATGTATATAACATTTATTTATATATTATATACCAATATATATCATCATACGCAAATAATTACATTGCAGCAAACGGGAAAACGACGTCATAAGTAATCAATCACATTACAAGTAAATAATGATCATCACAGAATAGGAATGGACGGATTAACCAGGAATCCCACGTTTTATTCAAGCCACAAACGAAATGCGAAATTCTCTGGTCGCATGAATAGCACATACGTAGCCAAAAGCAACACCCTCAGAGTGCGGCAAACCACCCGCTAACCCAAGAAAAGAGGTAACCCTGCATCATCACCATGAAAGGGCCACCCAACACTTTCACGAATCCGTTGACTTGAGCACTCCTCGCAGGTCTAACCTATACTCCCTACAAGCGCGACAAGCAATCTGCCAATTCAAGACTCGAGCGACCCTGTCTCAACTCCTTGAGATGGCCATCCGCTGCAATATAGAACCCGGCCGCCCGTGCATTTCTCTGCGAGATAATTCTAAATCTGTATTAATACAACGGTAATTCCGATCGCAGCTTGATCGAGTTCCGACAAAAGAATAATACATCGCCGTAACGACGACCACAAATTAGTCGCTCATCCCGAATAAAAAAATATATAAATTGGCAACATGAATGAAAATGAAACATATCATCACAGCACACAATTTCACAGGGGGCTATTCATTTCATGACAATCCAAACCAAACCAAACAAAACAATCACATATCCCATATGAGAGCAAACAACTAAATTAAACAATTTAATTTAACTAGTTTCCACCGCCAACAACCCAATAAATTTAAACACCGGAGAACACGGACAGTCTCCCAAACTCCGAGCCAAAAAGGACAGTTAAAAACTGATTTTCAAGGGGAAAATAGAGGTAAAGAGGGGGCTATCAATGAAATCAAGTAAGAATAAAAAGAATTGAATGCATCATGTTATTTTGCTTAATGGATTCATGCTGCCACTTAATTAAAGTGGAGTGGGGAATATATAAAAAAATGGTAGCAAGAACGAGGGGCGGGATACAACATGGCCAGCCACAATATGGGGGAAAAAATCCCCATTATGCAAATTAGCATGATGCAAGTTCAAGTTTCTTGGATCATCAACAACAAATGCAACTAACTACTAAATTATCGGATCTGATACCATGTTATTATCAGTCAGGGCAGCAGAAGCTGGCCGTGGTGCCCACAGATCCCTCAGCAGCTATTTTCTACGCATGCCCTCTCGCAAGGACTACAACCCACTAGACATTTTGGTCTCGAGGTACTCTGAGAGTAAGAGCCTATATTTCGCCGCCACTGTCATATAGTGAGAACCCCCATTGGTCGGAAACACTTGCCTAATAGCTCTGATAACATGTTACTATTTCGATGCTAGGGTCGGAACATTTGCGGACCGCGGCAGAATAATAAATCAAAATTTTTCAAGACTTAGCATCAAAATACAACTACAAAATCATTTCATTTACTTATGATTGCAAAACTAGAAAACCTAGAGAGCTAGTTAGAGGGGCTACAACCTTCGTAACGCATCCGATCGCCTATCGGAAGACTCCCGCTAGACTTGTGTGCTTCCAGAAGTGCTTGGACATCGACTGCCTCGCCATAGATGATCCGCGTGAAAACTTCAAACCCAAACCTCCGTCTTCACTTCTCAAGTGGAGAAACCAACAGATTGAACATGCTAGGTTAATGAGAAGGATGATGTGGTAATAAAAAAACTCCCTTTTTCTCTTTCTAATTCTTTTTCCTGAACTTAGAAAAAATCAAGAGAAAGATGAAGAAGAAGAAGTCGTGATGGTTCATTAAGAAAAAATAGGAAGAGAAGAAGAAAGAAAATAAATAATAGAAGAAGAGAGAAGAAAAATAACAGTTTCTTTTTCTTTTCCTTTCTTTTCATTTTTTCTCTCTTCTCTTCTTTTCATTTCTTATCTTTTTCTCATCTTATCTCTTTATATATATGTGTGTGTGTATTAAGAATTTCAAAAACTCTTCTCTTTTATGTCATCCAAAGGGAGAGTGGCCCCACATGCATTCTTTATTTATTTTTCAATAACAAAAAAATGTATTTGTATCAAAATACAAATACACGATGTATCAAATATATAGCATGTATTATATGTATCAAATACATATAAATGAGAGAGTGTATATGTATTCGTACACATACACGCATATATATAATCTTAAAAAGAAGAATATATGTATCATATACATAGACAAATCCATTAGTATCAAATACTAATGAGAGAGCAAGAGGATGTGTGTATTATATATACACATATACTAGAAACCATATTATCTATATGGTTATTAAGTCAATACTTGACTTAATATTCAGGTTTATAAATAGACTGGCTAGTATAACAACCGTTCGATTAAATCACGCATATCGCATACACGATTTAATCGAACCCTCACACGTATCCCCATACACACGCCACATCAGATTTCGCCTAGACAGACACTTTCGTTGCGGGACTCTAAAGACCTATCAATACGCTGGTAGTAGGTTATACAGGATCATATCTGATTGAATCTAAAACACTTTCAGATTCAATCCCCTCATGGGTTAACCCACAAACTCGTCAGCAGTATTAACTGTACATAATGGCTACTCAGGTATGAGCAAGAAAAAAGCAGATCGACAAGTAAACTCATCCGGACCCTACAAAGTTTATAAGCGACGAATACCATATAGTTTGATCTCTTCGTCAAAGAGTATCGCATGTCGGGTCTGGGGGTGGAACTGTCGGACCCCCGATGACCTAATAAGTCGTGATGACATCGAACTCATAACCAACAGAGATACAACTGATAACACTTATCAGTTTATCTCCACTGCTATAGACATAAACTTCTGGTTATAGTCATGTTCTGCACAGCGCGATATCAACTCTCTATACCGGAAGAGAAGAATCCCCTTGACCGCTAACTGCCTCTATATGCTTCGGGACTATACCTAACTAAAACTGGTTTGCACTACTCCTTTGAGCCATGGTAGGGTAGTAATCAAAGTATAGTCGGAATATACACAAGACACTATGGTGATCTTAGGTTGAAGGACTACCCTGTACTATCGTCACCAGAGAATTGCTACCTGATATTGGTATAAAACCATCTAGGAGTTCTCTGTGAGTCCGTCTAGTGAAACTCATACTCTTATAAGCACCTGAATACAATCCTCGGTGTCAAACACCAATACCTGGAGGATCAGCTATCGCCCTCCAACCGGATCAGGAAACATACACACTAGTCTAAACTGGAGTACCAATGTTCAGTGTTGATACTCCTGCGACTAGGGACATTTAAGGATGTGCTTATAGACTACCCCAAGTCCTACTAGTATGATCCATAGCATTAATGCTAGTAGTCAAGAAAAATTCTAAGGGCTCTATCTCATATATTAGAGATACGTGATAACTAGTGAATCGTATACACATGACAAATAAAAAAAATCAGATAGCACTCTATCTGTTAGTGTTTATGTCCTAGAAGGCCATTACTGTATCATACTAGCTTGTATATTACTTAATGGAAGCTTGGGATATTCACAGTTGTATTGACAGTCTTGCTAAAAATGGTAGTATGCTACTTGGTTTATGTCTACTTCAATATGTGCATATGTTTCTTGTAACGTATCGCTTATACATATTAGTAGAGCCCTTAGGATCTTTGCTTGATTACCAGCATTGTGATGGCAGTCACACTAGTGGGGGTTGGGTAGTCTATAAGCAACATCCTATATAGAGGTCCCTAATCGTAGGATTATCGAGACTGGGCATCAATACTCCGGAGTAGACTAGTGTGTACGCTTCTTATCCCAGTTGTGGAGATGGTCTGTCCCACAGCCATCAGTACGTCGTACTGGAGATAGTATACAGGTGCTCGTTAGGTTACGGGTACACCGGACAGGACTCGCGGGGAACAGTTGGTTGGTATTATACCCGTCGTCAGTTACCAGTTTCCAGGTGACATGAGTACAGCATAGTCCGCAGACTTGACACTGCTGCTTCGCCTCGAGTGTGTTCCCACTGTTCTTAGATTGCTACCCTACCACGGCTCAAAGGAGTTGTGCAAACAGGTAACAGTTGGGAGCAATCCCGAAGCACTTGGAAGCAGTGGCGGTTAGACAGGATTCGTCTCTCCCGGTATTGGGAGTTGATATCACGCTGTGTCAGAAAGCCATTACGCAAAGTCCCTGGCCACGGCAAGCGAGATTTACTGGTAGGTTCCAGTAGTTTCTCAGGGTGTAATAGGCTTCGCTCCGACACGACTTATTCCGCTTTTAGGGGACTGACGCTTGCCGCCCCCTAGGCCGGATATGCGATAGTCCTAGAAGAACAGACCGGACTGTTGCGCCACGGCAGCGCCCCGGCCTCGTACTCGAGGCCAAAATGCGGAATTAAAATTTTTCCTTACTCGGAAACCGGCGCTACCGCGGACAATGAAAACCCGGATTGTTTACCATTAACCTAATGCTAGCAATCAAGAGATAGGGTGAGAAGTATACCGAGTGATCCGAGTCCTCCGGTCTTCTCGTCATCGTCCCGATCTCCCGCGGAAAGTCTTGCCTCCACATCGTCGCCTCCTCGCCGGAAAGGGCACCACAATGCCTGCGTCTTTTACGGGCTCCCGCCTCAATACCGAGGCAACTCGGGCATGAAGCCGGCAACTCGACATGCTCAAGATATGCTGTAGAATGTGTAGTGTCTCACTTGGGTTTTGGTTGCCTTGATGGAGGAAATGAGATAAGAAAAATGGTGCTTGCATTTTTCTAGCATGAATGAGATCAAGAAGATGAAACTCTCAAGAATGAAGAACTCTCTCCTTCTTCTTCTCTCTTTTCTTTTTCTTCTTCTCTCTTTCCTTATTCAAAAAGCTTATATCCAAAAGAGAATGGTGGAGGAGGTAATATGAAGCATGAAGGGAGGTGAGTGTAGGGTAAAGCAAGTGGTGACCACATCAAGACATAATCATCATCAAACTTACATCAAACTTCATCTCATATCTAATCTTCATAAAGCAAGACAAGATGATAGAAAAGAATGGAATAAAAAGATGCTATCATAATTAATCATCTTACAAATAAAACCTCCACCAAATGTAATTTGCAAAACTGCAAATTACCCCCTCCATCAGAAAAGTCCGGCCGGGAAAGAACAAAGGAAAACCGGCCGGAACGGAATACAAACTGGCAACTCCAGAAAACTGGTCCCGTAATAAATTACAGGAAAAACCCCGATACTGTGCATACACACCCGCATCTGTATTCCGACCGGATACAAATGCAATGAGACAGAATCTACACTGTACTAGACTAGGACCGGCTTAAGCCAAAGCCGGCTAGTAAAATCCGTTCGATCCTGATTCGTGCAATACCGCACGTATCAGATCAAACCCTGCCATATAACTATACGGCCACTAGTACAAAACTGTCCGATCCTGATTCGTGCAATACCGCGCGTATCTGATCGGACCCTGCCATATCTCCATACGGCCTCTACAGCGTTTCGCCCGAAAGCTTGAGTAACTGTAAGTGTGGTGGACTCTAAAGACTCGTTAATACTATGGCTGTGGATTTAACCACTAGCACGTCAGAGGTATTAGCCAATACGTGACGGGCCACCAGCTATTGACCAAAAGGGACGCCGATGAGCGAACTCATCCTGACACCCTACTGAGCCTGTCAGTGACAATATCCGTACAGTCCCGTCCGTTCGTCTATGAGCATCGCATGTCGGGCCTAGGGGGTTGGTAAAAGTCAGACCCCCAAAAGCGGTACAAGTCGTGTCGGAGTGTAGCCCAGAACGCCCTGAGATACTACTGGAATACCTACCAGTAAATCTCCTGCCTCGGCCGAGGGCTTTGCGTAATGGCTCTCCTAGACACAGCGCGACCTCACCCCCAATACCGGGAGAGACGAACCCCTGCAGATCCGCTCACCGCCTCCATGTGGCTCGGGACTGTACCCAACTAAAACCTGTTTGCACGACTCCTTTGAGCCGTGGTAGGGTAGTAATCAAAGCACAGTGGGAACTCACACGAGACAAATGACGATCTCAGGTCGATGAACTAACCTGTACACATGTCACCTGGGAACTGCTATCTGACGTCTGGTATAATCCCAACTAGCAGGTTCCCGGCGAGTCCTGTCCGGTGTACTCATAACCCAATGAGCACCTGTATACATCTTAGGTGAACCAACTGACACCAGTGGCTTGTGAGACCGGCCACCGCCCCTCGTCGGGGTCTCGACTGTATACACTAGTCTACTAATGGAGTATCGATGCCCAGTCTCGAAACTCCCACGACTAGGGACCATTTAAGGATGTGCTTATAGACCCCAGCTCCCACGTATATGATCGCCATCATACTGCTGGTCGTCAAGCAAGAATCCTAAGGGCTCTATCAACGTGTAATAGCGACCTGTAAGGTCACCTGAAACAATACACGATGATAAAGGTAAACCAGATAGCATACTATCATCTCGAGTAAGACTGTTCTACCGGGATAGGTCCTCCCTCAATCATTGCAATCACGTGCCTGTGATCCAATAATTGACTCTGAGGGCACTATCTCCAACAATCTCCCACTTGCACTCAAGGCTAATTATTGCGATGTCGCATACTCACAGCCCGTGTGATACCGACCACCCAACTCCTCTACTAGTCAGTCTCACAAAGCCTGTTTGCGAAACTATTGCGTTCGAGGAAAAGCCTCGGTGAGTGGATCCGCCTAGATGTTTCTTTCTATGTCTCTCTATATCTCAAGTTCGCGGAGAAAGCCATCTCCCGAAATGAGCAATACCTGTCTTAGAGTATGTCTGGATATCTGATGGGACCTAGCTCATAAATGAACTCCAAATCCAAACTTCTTAGACTGTATCGATAACTGAACTTAATCAGTACCCAGCGCCATGCCTCCCTCAGTATCGCCTTGGACCACCTGTCCAAAATACTGCCCCTCGTCAGAAGGAGAAACTATAACTCTGACAGCCACTCTACCATCCATGTCACCTTGGAAGCCTGGAATGATAACCGTCTCCTAAAAGAGGCTGTCGTTATCACATCCCTAGAACATCAACTTATGTTCTAAAACTGCTTCCGACTGTTTCTCCAGGATTGGATTAATATCAACTTATTGCATCTACTGCAAGAACAACATCTGGTGTGGTACTTGACATCTCATGATTGACTCAATTGCTTAAGCAAGTGATCTGTCAATCATGCGTATCCCTCTCCCCTTTAGTCTGTAAGACATCTTTAGAGAGGGTGACTCCATTACCTGCAGGTACACTACCATGCCTGGAGTCGTCCATTCTAAATACTCATAGAATGCTGTCAAGGTACCCAGATTGGGAAACTACCCAAATTTAGATCTAAAACCATAGATCTAGTAACCAGAATGTCTGATATAATATCCAAGTCCTATGTGGAGAAACCACTGTGTGACAACCATAGTATAACCGATCGTATTATAGGAGTTTCCTTTCCTACTCTGTGTATGTCATCCAAAACCAGGACATCACACCCTACTACCTTCTTAACAGATCCATCCTCTATTCTGATGAAGTCAAACCTATGACTGTCACATCAGAAATAGATGATCTATCTCCGCTATATCTGCTTTAGTCTATAAATAGACATAAGCCTGATGTCCACCAATGCTTCCGCTGCTCCCACTGACTACGACAACCCTCTGGCAGAGTCATATAGACACGCACTTCTGAAGCTAGTTCAGAACGACGCTATACTCATCTTCCTGCCGGGTCTCGCGGCCTGGAACAACAGCAATGGCAAGTGTGGGTAAACAAGAACTTCCCTGTCACCGTCCTTGAGGCTACCGGAGTACCTCTCGGGTGCCTGAAGTTACCCACCGTATCTGCGGAGTGGCCAATGGAATGTCAAATCAGATTGAATCTTTAGGTTCCTTATCAAATCTTCAGTAATCGTCTGCGGTTCTGGAATCACTTCCAGTTCTACCATACTCCCACTACTGTTTTTGAAAAAAAAACCATTTTTTAATAAAACTGTGGCGAGTTTAGAACAATATTTCTATTGATCTTCCAGATGGTAGAAAGTCAACCCTCGTCATAGCCTGGGTCAACCCACAAACAGCCATTACAGAAACGTGCCTTGAGTTGTCCAGTGTCTCGTTTTAATCATAAGCCGGACAACTCCCCGTACCTTAACATCGTTAAGATATGAACTGTTCTATATCAATATAGAACCAGAGGCACTGATTTAAATGAACCAGATTCAAATCATGCAGCTGTCTCCAGTGCATGTCAACTAAATGGAGAGAGGCCGATCAGCGTTACTCAACTTAGGAATGCTTCCAATTATGAGTAACCTGAAAGAGAAGCTAGTTCTCATTACTATTAACTGAATACCATACACAAGTATCTATATCTTCGATCACCTTGAAGAATCCCGATACTTGCAACACCTGGTTCTCTACTCTATTCTTATACCAATAACTACTCAAAACTCAGACCCTGTGTTTCTACGAAACACATGTCTAAGAATTAGAGTAGTTAAAAGTAAACAGAATATAGTATGAGAACCAACCCCTCTGTCCCAATGGACACTGGACAACATACAATACTCTGTATAAGTCCGCTGAGTCTAACAACTCTTTCACTGTGCGTCGTAGGTTGAAAACTGTACTTATGGTTAAGAAGAATTACACCGCTGTTTAATGCTCCTTACCTAACCATCCACTGATATAGGTAAATGTCATCGACATAATATCAAAAGGTATATCTCACTCTATGAAAATAGACGTACAGATATATCAATTTGAAATTGGTGCACAACAGCGGATATTCAAAACCAAATATTTGCCGACCGGCAAACAGCCCAGATGATCTCCTCAAATATCACTGATTACAACGAATCCCGATATAATGAGGATGATTACCCTATTCCCAATAACTTACTCCCACTCATCATCTGTAAAACCATACAGATGTGAGAATCATACCTGGTAAATACATACCCTGGAGTAAGTATCTAATCGGGAAATCAGTTTTCTTTTAACATTACACAGTGAAACTGAAACATTAAAATGTTTCGGTGGGGTATTCCAGTATTCTTAGTAATGCCTCTTCCATTATCCAGATTCACAACTATAACCGTATAATTCTTTGCCACCTCTCCAAATCCCTTTATATGTCTTTAGTCATTACCTTCTGCACACCCCTTTAGGCCAATTGGTTTTCTTCCCTCCCTACCATTCGGCACCAGCCTATGGTTTGGAAGAAGACTATCCAATAAGCATAATGGGTGTACTGTCCTAATCCTAGGAGCACTCGCAATGCGAAAGAAGGTGAAGAGAAAAGACAACCGAATAAACCGTATTCCTATTTCTCCTGGACCAGAATCCATCCCCGAACTGGAACAAGTTCCTTTCGAGTTCGTATATAACCATACGATGGAGTATCCAATAAACTGTGGATCTTCGTAGTGATACGGAGTGTCCTGGAGAAATACAAAGGTGATTTAGGATTGGCGAAGAAATACTTGGCTCGGTCGTGAATAGCAGTCGCAATTTACTTTGCCCTCCTACTAATCCCTTGCTTTGTCTTAACTTAATACCTTCTGCACACCATCGTCATGCTAATTGGTTTTCTTCATTCCCCACCGTTCGGCACCAGCCTAAGGTTTGGAAGAAGACTATCCAATCAGCGTAATAGGTGTACTACTCCTAAGCCAAGGAGTACTCGCAACCTGAGAGAAGGTGAAAAGAAAAGACAACTGAATAGTCCTATCCGTATTCTCCAGAACCAGAAACCATCCTCGAAGTCTTTCGAGTTCGTATATAACCATACGATGGTTTTGTCCAATGGAAGTGGACGTTCGTAGTAATACAGGGTGTCCTGGAGAAAAGGGTAAAAGTAGGAGTGGCAATGAGGTTTGCAACTCTGACAATCCAAAAGCCTGTGTTAAGAAGGTTCGGTCAACTTGGTCACTGAGTCATAGTCCAGGATCGGGTCAATGGTCGCTGCCAAAGAGAGAGAGAAAAGAAACACTCAGCGTGCACTCTAACCTAGATCAGAATGGTTATCACTTTGTCTAATCTGGAAACCTCCCACTGTACCTCAAATTCTCCTCCAAACCTGAAAGAAGAATTAGTCGAGATCACCCGAGGAGTAAACCAACTCATCAGTGGGAATCGGGATCCAACTATCATCGCATGATAACTTGACGGAATCCACTCAAGTCACCACACTCCAGAAGGTATGCGCATATCTGGCAAGTTTCAGTTCTTTTGAAACTCCCGATGTAGGTTTTTACCCCTAGGACCCAAGTGACCTTGACACAGTCAACAAATCAAAGAGTTCTAGTCAAGTTCAGCCCGTCATTATCCTGGATTGCATTAAACCCACCCGTACGAGCCCTTGACACAGTCAACAAGGCCGCACGACTGTCCTAACCAATCCCATTAATATGCTGCAAACAAACACTACTTAGCTACCGCACACTACGCCTTGACATAGTCAACAAACGCAGCACGAATACTAAGTAATACTTGTAAGAAATGACGGAGGGCTACGACTGTTTTTTGGCGAAAAACCTTTAACGTAATGAACTTGATATCGTTGAAGGAACTGGATAACTTTTTATAAAAATATAGTGACGAAAACCTTTACTAAAGAGGTCACTCCCGGTGAAGGGATCTCGGCTCTTTCCCCGTAGAATGAGGTGCAGGATATTCCAACTGAATACCACGATGCAAAGTAAAAGTAATCGGTTATAGTGAAGTTAATGCCCTGACGCAAACTTCTGTCCAAGGGGTCACTCCCGGTGAAGGGATCTCGGCCCTTGCCTCGTCGACTGAGGAGCAGGATATTCCAAATGAATACCACGATGCAAAACAAAAGTGAACGTCCTTGCAATAACAGCTTTTTGAAAAATGTTCCAACAACATCAGAATAGGTTTGTTTATCTTGCATTGATCCGAATCAATGCAGTCCCATCAATTGATCACACCACAAAGAACGAAAATATACTGACGTACGTATATGCCATCCGCATTCGCCACTGGGTCCCGTCATCACCCGTTAGGTTAGCTAACTAACGGCAGAGCGGGGACTGGGCTAGCGCGGATGAAAAACATATACAACATCTACTAATATATATACCAATATATAGTATTTCGCTCAAGGCGTGAATAAAATGCAACATCACAGAAATGTACAGCATCACAGAACAAAACAGATATCTGGAAGCCCCGGGTTTCACAGAGCCGCTGCTGAAACCCGACGTTCCCTTGGTCGTGTGGATAGCCTGTGCAATGAAAACCTAGACCCCTACGGGCGCAGCAAGTCACCCGCCAAAACCTGAAGCGAGGCAGCCCCCTCCAGCACCGTGAATGGACCACCCAGCACTCCACGGAATCCGGCAACTTGGGCACCCCTCCTGGGTCAACCTGTACCCCCTACGAGTGCGGCGAATAGCCCGCCAATCCTAGAGTGAAGCCCCCTCCGTCTCAATGCCACGAGATGCGGGCCCGTTGCCCCCTAGAACCCGGCTATCCGTGCACTCCTCCGCGGGGTAACCCTAGTACAGAAAGTAAAATATACATACACCGGGTACATCGACCGCAACCAGGTCGTGCCCCAAAAGAATAATACAAACAGGCAGTGACGGCAGTCCACATGTCGGACGCTCGCCCCGCAATATCAAATGTACATAATACAACAAAACTGTACTAGCATTGCATCCAGGCTATCCCCCACGACCGATCCGCAACAACACAGCATAAACATAGAACATCAACGTGAAAGTCACGTTCGCAAATCCGTCTAACCGGGCTATAGCAGTTAGACGGGATTTACCGATCGAGTGACATTCACGGTCGCAGATATAATGTAAACACTGTGAAAAATGTGTTTAAAATTTTCCGATTGACCAAAAATTAACAAGTGGGCCCCCAATCAAAACTGTAGCACTCACAGAAAACCTGGGCCCAATTTTAATATTCCAAAACCCCTAATATAAGCCCATAAGCCCACTGCAAAAAACTAAGCACACGAACCCACACTCCTGCGGCGGAAGCGCGGCCAAAAGGGGGTTTTGGCCGCCCTTCCGCGGTCGTACGGAGGAGTCGTGTCACCAAATTTTTGCAGTGTTCTTAGAACTCCCTGCACATCATTCTGAGACCACCTGAAAAATTTTTAGACTCCAAAAAATTTCGACAGAAACTGATTGTGCTAGAAAAATACGGTTTTTGGAAATTTTGGTCGATCGGAAACGCAAACACATCAAACGAAGCTAGGTAAGGTTAATGGCGTGGCTCTGATACCATGTTGCGCCACGGCAGCGCCCCGGCCTCGTACTCGAGGCCAAAATACGGAATTAAAATTTTTCCTTACTCGGAAACCGGCGCTACCGCGGACAATGAAAACCCGGATCGTTTACCATTAACCTAATGCTAGCAATCAAGAGATAGGGTGAGAAGTATACCGAGTGATCCGAGTCCTCCGGTCTTCTCGTCATCGTCCCGATCTCCCGCGGAAAGTCTTGCCTCCACATCGTCGCCTCCTCGCCGGAAAGGGCACCACAATGCCTGCGTCTTTTACGGGCTCCCGCCTCAATACCGAGGCAACTCGGGCATGAAGCCGGCAACTCGACATGCTCAAGATATGCTGTAGAATGTGTAGTGTAGTGTCTCACTTGGGTTTTGGTTGCCTTGATGGAGGAAATGAGATAAGAAAAATGGTGCTTGCATTTTTCTAGCATGAATGAGATCAAGAAGATGAAACTCTCAAGAATGAAGAACTCTCTCCTTCTTCTTCTCTCTTTTCTTTTTCTTCTTCTTTCTTTCCTTATTCAAAAAGCTTATATCCAAAAGAGAATGGTGGAGGGGGTAATATGAAGCATGAAGGGAGGTGAGTGTAGGGTAAAGCAAGTGGTGACCACATCAAGACATAATCATCATCAAACTTACATCAAACTTCATCTCATATCTAATCTTCATAAAGCAAGACAAGATGATAGAAAAGAATGGAATAAAAAGATGCTATCATAATTAATCATCTTACAAATAAAACCTCCACCAAATGTAATTTGCAAAACTGCAAATTACCCCCTCCATCAGAAAAGTCCGGCCGGGAAAGAACAAAGGAAAACCGGCCGGAACGGAATACAAACTGGCAACTCCAGAAAACTGGTCCCGTAATAAATTACAGGAAAAACCCCGATACTGTGCATACACACCCGCATCTGTATTCCGACCGGATACAAATGCAATGAGACAGAATCTACACTGTACTAGACTAGGACCGGCTTAAGCCAAAGCCGGCTAGTAAAATCCGTTCGATCCTGATTCGTGCAATACCGCACGTATCAGATCAAACCCTGCCATATAACTATACGGCCACTAGTACAAAACTGTCCGATCCTGATTCGTGCAATACCGCGCGTATCTGATCGGACCCTGCCATATCTCCATACGGCCTCTACAGCGTTTCGCCCGAAAGCTTGAGTAACTGTAAGTGTGGTGGACTCTAAAGACTCGTTAATACTATGGCTGTGGATTTAACCACTAGCACGTCAGAGGTATTAGCCAATACGTGACGGGCCACCAGCTATTGACCAAAAGGGACGCCGATGAGCGAACTCATCCTGACACCCTACTGAGCCTGTCAGTGACAATATCCGTACAGTCCGGTCCGTTCGTCTATGAGCATCGCATGTCGGGCCTAGGGGGTTGGTAAAAGTCAGACCCCCAAAAGCGGTACAAGTCGTGTCGGAGTGTAGCCCAGAACGCCCTGAGATACTACTGGAATACCTACCAGTAAATCTCCTGCCTCGGCCGAGGGCTTTGCGTAATGGCTCTCCTAGACACAGCGCGACCTCACCCCCAATACCGGGAGAGACGAACCCCTGCAGATCCGCTCACCGCCTCCATGTGGCTCGGGACTGTACCCAACTAAAACCTGTTTGCACGACTCCTTTGAGCCGTGGTAGGGTAGTAATCAAAGCACAGTGGGAACTCACACGAGACAAATGACGATCTCAGGTCGATGAACTAACCTGTACACATGTCACCTGGGAACTGCTATCTGACGTCTGGTATAATCCCAACTAGCAGGTTCCCGGCGAGTCCTGTCCGGTGTACTCATAACCCAATGAGCACCTGTATACATCTTAGGTGAACCAACTGACACCAGTGGCTTGTGAGACCGGCCACCGCCCCTCGTCGGGGTCTCGACTGTATACACTAGTCTACTAATGGAGTATCGATGCCCAGTCTCGAAACTCCCACGACTAGGGACCATTTAAGGATGTGCTTATAGACCCCAGCTCCCACGTATATGATCGCCATCATACTGTTGGTCGTCAAGCAAGAATCCTAGGGGCTCTATCAACGTGTAATAGCGACCTGTAAGGTCACCTGAAACAGTACACGATGATAAAGGTAAACCAGATAGCATACTATCATCTCGAGTAAGACTGTTCTACCGGGATAGGTCCTCCCTCAATCATTGCAATCACGTGCCTGTGATCCAATAATTGACTCTGAGGGCACTATCTCCAACACGGACTGTATGGAGATTGTCACAGCAGGCTCAGTAGGAGTTCGGATGGGTTTCCTCATCGGCCTTCTTATCAACATCTACCTGGGGACCGTTACGTACAGCTAGTGCCGCTTGCGGTCTGTGGTTAAACCCACTGCCAGCGTAGTATCGAGTCTTTAGAGTCCCACACAGAGAGTTTCCCTGCTCCAGGAGAAACGATAAAGAGGTCGTATGGTTTTACGACAAGGGTTCGGACGCATACGTGTTTAAACGCACGTACGACGTTCGGACAGTTTTTACTAGCCGGTTTTGGTTTAAACCAGATTCTAGTATCAGGTTATTGGATTTATACAGTCTAAAGTTTTTCCGTGTTTTCACGGATAGGAGGGGCGTTCTCGTAATTTTCTGGGAAGCTTCTAGAAGTGTGATGAGTTGGAGGGTAAGGTGGCATATGCATTTATTGGATTAATGAGTCATGAGGGTGAATCATCCATGGAGTTAATGATTCATTTATGATTCATATGACTCATGTGATGAATCACTTAGTGTATTAATGAAACATGATGATAAATCATTATTTGTTATTCATTTAATAATTTATAATGTTTCATATATACACAAATGATATCATTCATCCAAAAGGATTCTTATCACCATCTTCTCTCTCCTCAAGCTTTCATTCTTCAAACCCTAACCCTAACCTCTCATGTGTTGAGATCAAGAGTTAGCTAGACTAATACATCCATAACCTCACTCTATATCCCCTAGGTAGCTTAGATTAGCACTTTGAGCAATCTAGTTATCTCAAGTTAGAGTTAAGCTTGGCGTAGGAGCTCTCGGGTGGATCGTCTTTGACTCGATGAGACCGTTGAGGTGCCGACGTTCCAAGGAGCCTATAAGGAGTGGAGGACAGCGATGAAGACCCAAAGGACAAGTAACGTGAGGTATAATTTCGAATCCGAGTAGTTAAACCTCTCGTAGTATGCTAGTAACGGTTTAGATACGATTCATGCGCTCAAGTCCGTGTTACGAAGCTTTGATAATCGTTTTTCATATATTCCGCCTCTCCGCAAGTTTGTGGGGTGCGTGACATAGACTTACAGTGGTATCAGAGCTAACTAAACCATTACTAGCTTGTTAGCAACTAATTAGAAGTTCGATCGACGGAAAACACGGAAAACACGAAAACGAAACACCCCGTACCCTAACAGTTTCTGTAAATTTTAAACGTATCGTAAAAAATATTTGATATGCCTTAAAATTCACAGCAGGGAAATATAAGAATATTGGGAAAATACGAGCACTCAACTCAACTTGACGGCCGCGGATCCGCGGCCAAATGGTGCTTTTGGCCACGGATCCGCCGCCGAGTCAACTCCGAGTTGACTCGGATTTGCTCTGTAATTCATGATTTCTGGTGTTTTGTTTTCTAGTATGTTCTGTTTCTGCCCAGGTTACTTCTGTGCGGGCTTGCATTTGGGGTAGACACGAAAAAAGATTGTCGATCGATATTCTAAGTTATTTGCTAATTGGGTTTTTATCTGTAATGTTTAATGTGTTTGTAAACCTCCCCTAACTGCTAGTATGTCGGTTGGCAGGGGGTTGCATATTTCTGAAATGTTTACTGATTGTGTATATGTACTTGATTGGAATGTTGTGATGATTAGCCGGGGTTTGAGATGTGTTTTATATTCATTCATTCAATGTAAATGTAATATGATGTAATATTCTTTTGCGGGGCACATCCATGTTGCGGGTGTAGCCACCGTTGTATTATTTCATTTTTACTGTTTTTGCTCCTAGGATAGACCCAAGGTGGGGTGCACAAACTACCGGGTACTTTGAAGTGTTTAGTGGCCTACTCACGTCGTTGAGGGAGACCGCTTCACTTCGGGTACTTGGCGGGTAGTTTGTCGTACCCGTAGGGGTCTGGGGTGGGGTAATGGCTATTCATCACAACTGTGTAATCCGTCTTTTGTTGCAGGCTCAAAGCAAACACGGATTGCTAGTATATCCAATAAAGTTCATCAGTGATCTGAAATGCCTATTATTGTGTCTGACGAATGTACAATATCTATATATGATAGCTATTAGACGTCACTTATGTTTTACACCCGTGCTAGCCCAGCCCCCGCTCTGCCGTTAGTTAAGTAACCTAACGGGTGATGACGGGACCCCGTGGCGAATGCGGATGGCATAAGAGGACGTGGTATTTTCGTTGTTTTCTGCAATAATAGGATAAATGATGGGACACATTATTATAATGCAAAGAAAATAAACCAAAGTTAAGTCGTTGAAACAAATTTAAAAGAAACCACTCGGTTATTTTAAAAGAGCAGATTTTTTTAAATTGCGGAGCTTTAACCACTCCTTTTAAAAAGCTATCAGGTTCCTTCGATTATATCAAGTTCACTACGTTCACGGTTTCTCCAAAACCAGTCATAGCCCTCCGTCATTTCTTATGGATGGTCAGTAGTATTCAAGCTATGTTTGTTGGCTTTCGTTAAAGCATAATGTTTGGTAGCTGCTGGGTATTCATTTGTTGCATAGATAGATGAGTTGGTTTGGGACAGTCGTTTTACCTTGTTGGCTTTCGTCAAAGGTATATACGGGTGAGTTCAAATTAACAAGATAATGATGGACAGAACTTGACATGTGACTTATGATTTGTTCGCTTTCGTCAAGGTCATAAGAACATGGGGCAAAAATCCACATCGGGAGTTTCTAAAGAAACTGAAACTTGCTAGTGTTGCATACCATTTGGAGTTTGATGAATGTTGGTAGGATTTCTTCAACATTATCATACGATGATATTTGGATCCCAATCCTACTGTGAGTATATGCTACTTATCAGGAGATTCGTCACTTAACGATCAATGCTATAAACCAAGTTGGTGCCTAGAAAGGTGTCAGCGGGGCTACGCCCCCAGAGAAAAGAGGTTATTTAATTAAGGAATTTCGCGAAAGCGTTGGAAAACCTCCCTCGAAGTACCGACACCGGCCTGGCTGAACGGTTAAGCAAGTATTGTACAGTGAGAATAGTCCTGGCTAATTCTTTTTTTATGGTTTGAGAAAGGATTCGAGAAACAGTAGGAGCCATCCAGTTTAGATAAACTAAAAACCAATCTAAACTTGCAAGAGCATCATGCTAAAGTGTTTTCTTCTCTCTCTCTCATTGCAGCGACCTTGTGACCATGACTAGGTTACATCTAGATAAACATTTGACTGAACCTGACTTATATGACTGGCAAAGGTCTGTCCAGATGTCCATTGCCTATGACAAGCTGGACCACCCTATTACTACTCAAGATCTCACCGTCCCGGGTCCAGTTTCTACCGTCGCGGATATGGATATCCATCCGACAAGGGAAAAGGATAAAGCGAAAGCTAAGTGCCTCGTGTTGGCTTCAGTTGATGGTGTATACCAGAAGCAGCACGAGAAGATGGACTTATTTTCCATCTTTCTCCATAACAAAGATTTATATGGAGAGCAATCTCATATCGCAAGATATGAGACCTCAAACGAATTAAATCAAGCGAGGTTGGCTGTCGGGTCATCTGTAGGGGACAACGTCCTTACAATGACTAGCTATATTGATGAGCTCACGGAAATGGAGACCACGTTGGGAAATAGGTTATGCACTGACTTATTTCCACAGTCCCTACCCTCTACTTACACCTTGAAAGAAACCAGGGAGACACAACCTCTGCTTAATGGGGGACCTTCTTCTTCTACATCCAGGGCGAAAGCAAAGGGTGAAAAGAAGAAGACCTCTACAAAGCCGATATACGGTGTCAGTAAAGTAGGAGGAAAGGGAAAAGCAAAAGTTTCGGGACTTGGTGTAGGTAAGGAGGGTTGTTTCTATTGTTATGGGATTGGGCATTGGCAGAAGAATTGCAGGGCTTTGGAAGCTAGTAGCCAGGATACGAAGCATGTTGTGGCTTCGGCCTCAAGTGTGTTTGTAATTGAGAACTGTTTGTCAATTAACTCTACCTTCTGGGTATTAGATACCGGATCAGGATCTCATATCTGTAATTCATTACATGCTTTGAGAAACCGTAGAGTTATAAAGGTAGGTGATTTGTCTCTCAAAGTTGCAAACGGAATGAGTGTGAACGCTGAATCCGTGGGAGAATATCACCTAGGTTTGACAAGTGGGCAGATATTGATTCTACGTAACTGTCTGTATGTACCTAGTTTGACTTGTAATATCATATCAGTGTCCTCACTTTCGAGAGAGGGATATGATTTTACATTCGTAAGCGATGTAGTTCGCATCCACCTAAATCAAGTTCTAATTGGGTCCGGTACATTAGATGACGGTATATACGTATTAAGTCAAGCTCAGGTTTTCAATGTCCAGAACACACTTAAAAGAAAGTCTCCAGAAATAAATCAGGCTTTCTTATGGCATTGTGGACTAGGTCACATCAATGAAACACGATTAACTAAGTTACATAGAGAAGGATATTTGGATTCGTTCGAATATCAATCTTATGCCACTTGTGAATCTTGTCTCATGGGAAAGATGACAAAGACTCCATTTACTGGACACGGAGTAAGAGCGAGCGAGCTCTTGGGACTCGTACACAGTGACGTGTGCGGTCCAATGTCTACACATGCGCGAAGTGGTTATTCCTACTTCATTACTTTTACAGATGATTTCTCTAGGTATGGACATATCTTCTTAATGAAGCATAAATCCGAGGCCTTTGAGAAATTCCAGGAATACAAGAATGAAGTAGAAAACCAAACAGGCAAAAGTATCAAGACACTGAGATCTGATCGAGGTGGTGAATACTTAAGTGCCGAGTTCCTGGGTTACTTAAAAGAGAATGGAATTCTCTCTCAGCTTACTCCTCCATACACACCACAACACAATGGTGTATCAGAAAGGAGGAATCGAACCCTATTGGATATGGTTCGTTCCATGATAAGTAAGGCTGAGTTACCGCGATCTTTCTGGGGTTATGCACTAGAATCAGCTGCATATCTTTTGAACAAGATTCCAACCAAAACTGTGCCTACCACACCATATCAGATATGGAGTGGGAAGAAACCCTATCTTCAGTACCTGAAGACATGGGGATGTCCAGTTTTTGTAAAAAAGCAACATCCGGACAAGATCGAGGCATGCTTAGTAGAGTGTAAGTTTGTGGGATATCTAAAGAACTCCATGGGATATTTCTTCTATTACGCAGAGGAACAAAAGGTTTTTGTTTCTCGTCATGCCCGCTTCTTAGAAACTGAATTTTTAGAAAATCAGAAGAGTGGGAGCGCAGTAGATCTGGAAGAAATTCCAGAACCACAAACTGTTACTGAAAGTATGGTTGAACCAGAGGTTTCAGAAGAAAGGGACATACCAGCGCCTATCCGCAGAAATAGTAGGCAGTCTCATCCGCCCCAGAGATACTACGGTTTTCTCATAAACGGGGATCGAGAAGATTGCGTCATTGATAATGATGACCCTACTAGCTTCCAGCAAGCCATTCAGAGCGGCGACTCGGTAAAATGGCTGGATGCAATGCGGACCGTAATGGAGTCCATGTACACTAACAAAGTATGGACTTTGGATATTGCTCCAGATGGGGTAAAACCCGTAGGATGCAACTGGATCTTCAGAAAGAAGATTGGTGTAGATGGACAGGTTGAAACCTATAAGGCTAGACTTGTTGCAAAGGGTTTTCGTCAAAGACCTGGTTTGGACTATGACGAAACCTTTTCGCCAGTGGCTATGCTCAAATCCATTCGGGTCCTTCTTGCTATTACTGCCTTCCACGATTATGAGATCTGGCAAATGGACGTAAAGACGGCCTTTCTAAATGGTAATTTGGAAGAGTGCGTCTATATGGATCAGCCAGAGGGATTCATTCAGAGTGGGAGCAGCGGTAAAGTGTGCAAGCTGCTTAAGTCCATTTATGGACTCAAGCAGGCATCGCGGAGTTGGAACATCTGTTTTGATGATACTGTCAAAGAATTCGACTTTATCAAAAATCCAGATGAACCATGCATATACAGTAAGATTGTAGGGAGAGCTGTTGTATTCCTCGTCTTGTACGTGGATGACATTCTCCTAATAGTAAATGATATTCCTATGCTACAGTCAGTCAAAAGATTCTTGTCACAGAAGTTCTCCATGAAGGACCTGGGTGATGCCACCTACATTCTGGGGATCCAGATCTATCGTGATAGATCAAAGAGGATGTTGGGACTTTCGCAGTCCAGGTACATAGACACCATATTGAAAAGATTCAGTATGGAAGATTCTAAGCACGGTAACCTACCGGCTTGTTCCGGAATCACCCTCTCCAAAGAGATGTCTCCCAAGACTGATTTGGAAAGGGATCACATGTCGATTATACCCTACGCTTCTGCGGTAGGCTCTATAATGTATGCGATGTTATGTACCAGACCAGATGTAGCATACGCATTGAGCGTTGTAAGCCGGTATCAGGCAAATGTTAGTGTATATGCCCTAGGGGCCATTATTATATCATACTAGATTGTATATTACTTAATGGAAGCTTGGGATATTCACAGTTGTATGTACAGTCTTGCTAAAAATGGTAGTATGCTACTTGGTTTGTTTCTACTTTAATATGTGCATATGTTTCTTATAACGTATCACTTATACATATTAGTTGAGCCCACAGCTTCTTTGCTTGATTACCAGCATTGTGATGGCACTCACACTAGAAGGGGCTGGGTAGTCTATAAGCAACATCCTATACAGGTCCCTAGTCGTACGATTATCGAGACATGGCATCGATACTCCAGAGTAGACTAGTGTATACGCTTCTCATCCCAGTTGGGGAGATGGTATGTCCCATAACCATCAGTACGTCGTACTGGAGATAGTATACAGGTACTCGTTAGGTTACGGGTACACCAGACAGGACTCGCAGGGGAACTGTTGGTTGGTATTATACCCATCGTCAGTTAACAGTTCCCAGGTTACATAAGTACAGCATAGTCCGCAGACTTGACACTGCTATTTCGCCTCGAGTGTGTCCCACTGTTCTTAGATTGCTACCCTACCATGGCTCAAAGGAGTCGTACAAACAGGTAGCAGTTGGGTGCAGTCCCGAGCACTTGGAGGCAGTAGTGGTTAGACAGGATTCGTCTCTCCCGGTATTGGGAGATGATATCGCGCTGTGTCAGAGAGCCATTACGCAAAGTCCCTGGCCAGGGAAAGCGAGATATACTGGTAGGTTCCAGTAGCTTCTCAGGGTGTAATGGGCTTCGCTCCGACATGACTTATACAACTATTAGGGGACTGATGCTTGCCGTCCCCTAGGCTCGATATGCGATAGTCTTAGACGAACAGACCTGACTGTACGGAGATTGTCACATCAGGCTCAGTGGGACTTCGGATGGGTTTCCTCATCGTCCTTCTTATCGACATCTACCTGGGGACCGTTACGTACAGCCAGTGCCGCTTGCGGTCTGTGGTTAAACCCACTGCCAGCGTAGTGTCGAGTCTTTAGAGTCCCACACAGAGAGTTTCCCTGCTCCAGGCGAAACGATATAAAGGTCGTATAGTTTTACGACAAGGGTTCGGACGCGTACGTGTGTTTACGCACGTACGACTTTTCGGACAGTTTTTACTAGCCGGCTTTGGTTTAAGCCAGATTCTAATATCGGGTTATTGGATTTTTACAGTCTAAAGTTTTTCCGTGTTTTCACGGATTGGAGGGGCGTTCTCGTAATTTGTCGGGAAGCTTCTAGAAGAGTGGTGACTTGGAGGGGTAAGGTGGCATTGCATTAAATGAGATTAGTGACTCATTTGTGTGATTCATCCATGTCATTAATGCATCATAAATGCTTAATGACTCATGGAGATGAATCACCCATTTGTATTTATGAAGCATGATTGTTAAATCCTTTATTTTCTTTTTTGGATAAATAATAATGCTTCATATATATTATGATAGATCATTATCTCATTCTCATTCTTATCTTCACCTTCTCTCTGCTCAAGCTCACTCACTCTTCAAACCCTAACCCTAACCTCTCATGTGTTGAGATCAAGGGTTAGCTAGACTAATACATCCATAACCTCACTCTATATCCCCTAGGTAGCTTAGATTAGCACTTTAAGCAACCTAGTTATCTCAATTTAGAGATTAAGCTTGGCGTAGGAGCTTTCGGGTGGATCGTCTTTGACTCGAGGAGGCCGTTGAGGTGCCGATGTTCCAAGGAGCCTACGAGGAGTGGAGGACAGCAATGAAGACCCGAAGGACATGTAACGTGAGGTGAGGTATAACTTCGAATCCGAGTAGTTAAACCTCTAGCATAAAGTTAGCAATGGTTTAGATACGATTCATGCGCTCAAGTCCGTGTTACGAATCTTTGATAATCGTTTTTCATATATTCCGCCTCCCCGTAAGTTCGTGGGGTGCGTGACTTGGACTTACAGTGGTATCAGAGCCAACTAAACCATTACTAGCTTGTTGGCAACTAATTAGAAGTTCGATCAACGGAAAACACGAAAACAAAACCCTAACCCCCTAACAGTTTCTGTTAATTTTAAACATGTCTGAAAAATTATTTGATATACCTTAAAATTCACAGCAGGGAAATATAAGAATACTGGGAAAATACGAAGTTCCAACTCGGTTTTATAGCCGCGGATCCGCGGCAATAGAGTGCTTCTGCTGCGGATCCGCCGCCGAGTCAACGCCGAGTTGACTCGGATTTACTTTGTTATTCATATTTGTTGGTGTTTTGGTTTCCTGTATGTTCTGTTTATACCCAGGTTGCTTCAGTGCTGGCTTGTTATTGGGGTAGACACGGAAAATGGTTGTCGGTCGATGTTCTAAGATATTTGCTAATTGGGTTTTTTATCTGTAATGTTTAATGTGTTCATAAACCTCCCCTAACTGCTAGTATGTCGGTTGGCAGGGGGTTGCACATTTCTATAATGTTTACTGTTTGTGTATATGGACTTGATTGGAATGTTGTGATGATTAGCCGGGGTTTGAGATGTGTTTAATATTCATTCATTCAATGTAAATGTAATTTGATATAATATTCTTTTGCGGGGCACATCCAGGTTGCGGTTGTAGCCACCGTTGTATTATTTCTTTTTACTGTTTTTGCTCCTAGGATAGACCCAAGGTGGGGTACACAAACTACCGGGTACGTCTAAGTGTTTAGTGGCCTACTCACGTTGTTGAGGGAGACCGCTTCACTTCGGGTACTTGGCGGGTAGTTTGCCGTACCCGTAGGGGCCTAGGTTAGGGTAATGGCTATTCATCACAACTGTGTAATCCGTCTTTTATTGCAGGCTCAAAGCAAATGCGGATTGCTAATAAATCCAATAAAGTTCATCTGTGATCTGGAATGTTTATTATTGCGTCTGACGAATGTACAATATCTATATATGATAGCTATTAGACGTCACTTATGTTTTACACCCGCGCTAGCCCAGCCCCCACTCTGTCGTTAGTTAAGTAACCTAACGGGTGATGACGGGACCCAGTGGCGAATGCGGATGGCATAAGAGGACGTGGTATTTTCGTTGTTTTCTGCAATGATAGGATAAATGATGGGACGCATTATTATAATGCAAAGAAAATAAACCAAAGTTCAATCGTTGGAACAAATTTAAAAGAAACCATTCGGTTATTTTAAAAGATCAGATTTTTTAATTGCGGAGCTTTAACCACTCCTTTTAAAAAGTATCAGGTTCCTTCGATTATATCAAGTTCTACGCTCACGGTTTTGCCAAAACCAGTCGTAGCCCTCCGTCATTTCAGTTAAATATTCAGTAGTATTCAAGCTATGTATTTTGACCTTCGCCAAGGCATAGTGATTGGTAGCTGCTGGATATTTATCTGTAGCATAGATAGATGCGTTGGTTTGGGACAGTCGTACTACTATTTTGGCCTTCGTCAAGGGTATGTACGGGTGGGTTCAAATTAACCTGGATAATGACGGGTAGAACTTGACATGTGACTTATGATATGTTGGCCTTCGTCAAGGTCATAAGAGCATGGGGCAAAAATCCACATCGGGAATTTCTAAAGAAACTAAAATTTGCAGAGAGATGCATACCATTTTGGGGTTTGATGAATGTTGGTAGGATTCCTTCAACATTATCATACGATGATATTTTGGATCCCGATCCTACTGTGAGTACATGCTACTTATCAGGAGATTCGTCACTTAACGATCAATGCTATAAACCAAGTAGGTGCCTACAAAGGTGTCAGCGGGGTTACGCCCCCAGAGAAAAGAGGTTATTTAATTAAGAAACTTCGCGAAAGCGTTGGAAAACCTCCCTCGAAGTATCAACACTGACCTGGCTGAACGGTTAAGCAAGAATTGTACGGTGAGAATAGTCCTGGCTAATTCTTCTTTTATGGTTTGAGGAGGGATTCGAGAAACAGTGGGAGCCATCCTGTTTAGATAAATTAAAAACCACTCTAAACTTGCAAGAGCATCATGCTAATAGTATTTTCTTCTCTCTCTTAAATTGCAGCGACCTTGTGACCACGACTAGGTTACATCTAGATAACAAATTGACTGAATCTGACTGATATGACTGGCAAAGGTCTGTCCAGATGTCCATTACCTATGACAAACTGGACCACCCTATTACTACTCAAGATCCCGCCATCCCAGGTCCAGTTTCCACTGTCACGGATATGGATATCCGTCAAACAAGGGAAAAGGATAAAGCGAAAGCCAAGTGCCTCGTGTTAGCTGCAGTTGATGGTGTAAATCAGAAGCAGCACGAGAAGATGGACTCAGTTTCCATCTTTCTCCATAACAAAGATTTATATGGAGAGCAATCTCATATCGCAAGATATGAGACCTCGAACGAATTAATTCAAGCGAGGTTGGATTTCGGGTCATCTGTAGGGGACAACGTCCTTACAATGATTAGCTATATTGATGAGCTCCAGGACCTGGAGACCACGTTAGGAAACGAGTCAGATACTGACTTGATTCTACAGTCTCTGCCTCCTACCCTGAAGGAAACCAGGGAAGTAGAAGGAAAGAGAAAGGCAAAAGTTTCGGGACTGAGTGTAGTAAAAGAGGAACGTTCCTATTGTTATGGGATTGGGCATTGGCAGAAAGATTGCAGGGCTTTTGAAGCCAGTAGCCAGGATATGAAGCATGTTGTGGCTTCAACCTCAAGTGTATTTGTAATAGAGAACTGTATGTCAGTTAACCCTACTTCCTGGATATTGGATACCGGATCAGGATCTCACATCTGTAATTCGTTACAGGCTCTGAGAAACCGTAGGGTTATCGGGATAGGTGATATGACCCTCATGGTTGCTAACGGAATGAGCATGAACGCTGAATCCGTAGGGGAATATCATCTTAGACTGACAACTGGGCAGATATTAATTCTGCGTAACTGTTTTTATGTACCAGGTACGACTTGTAATATCATATCTGTACCCTTACTTTCTAAGGAAGGATATGATTTTACTTTTGCAAGAGATGTGGTTCACATCCACCTAAATCAAGTTTTGATTGGGTCAGGTACATTAGAAAACGGAATATACGTATTAAATCAAGCTCAGATTTTCAGTGTCCAGAACACACTTAAAAGAAAGTCTCTGGAAACAAATCAGGCTTTCTTATGGCATTGTAGACTGGGTCACATCAATGAGAGAAGATTAACAAAGTTACATAGAGAGGGATACTTGAATCCGTTCGAGTATCAGTCTTATGCCACTTGTGAATCTTGTCTCATGGGAAAGATGACAAAGACTCCGTTCACTGGACACGGAGAAAGAGCAAGTGAGCTCTTAGGACTCATACACAGTGACGTGTGTGGTCCAATGTCTATACATGCGCGAGGTGGTTATTCCTACTTCATTACTTTTACAGATGATTTCTCTAGGTATGGACATATTTTCTTGATGAAGCATAAATCCAAGGCCTTTGAGAAATTCCAGGAATACAAGAATGAAGTGGACAAACAAACAGGCAAGAGTATAAAGACACTGAGATCTGATCGAGGTGGTGAATACTTAAGTGCCGAGTTCCTGGGTTACTTAAAAGAGAATGAAATTCTCTCTCAGCTTACTCCTCCATACACACCACAACACAACGGTGTATCGGAAAGGAGCAATCGAACCCTATTGGATATGGTTCGTTCCATGATGAGTAAGGCTGAGTTACCGCGATCTTTCTGGGGTTATGCACTAGAATCAGCTGCATATCTTTTGAACAAGATTTCAACCAAAACTGTGCCTACCACACCATATCAGATGTGGAGTGGGAAGAAACCCTGTCTTCAGTACCTGAAGACATGGGGATGTCCAGATTTTGTAAAAAAGCAGCATCCGGACAAGCTCGAGGCATGCTCGGTACTGTGTAAGTTTGTGGGATACCCAAAGAACTCCAGGGGGTATTTTTTCTATTACGCAGAGGAACAAAAGGTTTTTGTTTCTCGTAATGCCCATTTTCTAGAATATCAATTTTTAGAAAAGGAAACAAGTGGGAGCGAAATAGAACTGGAAGAAATTCCAGAACCACAAACTGCTGAAACCTTGGTAGAACAAGAGGGTTCAGGAGAACAGGACATCCCAATGCCACTCCGCAGGAGTAGTAGGCAATCTCATCCGCCCGAGAGATACTACTGTTTTCTCATAGACGGGGATAGAGAGGATTGCACTATTGACTATGATGAGCCTACTAGCTTCCAGCAAACCATTCAGAGCGGTGACTCAGTAAAATGGCTGGATGCAATACGGACTGAAATGGAGTCCATGTACACTAACAAAGTATGGACTTTAGACATTGCTCCGGATGGGGTAAAACCCGTAAGATGCAAATGGATCTTCAAAAAGAAGATTGGTGTAGATAGACAGGTTGAAACCTATAAGGCTAGACTTGTTGCAAAGGGTTTCCGTCAAAGACCTGGCTTGGACTATGACGAAACTTTTTCTCCAGTGGCTATGCTTAAATTTATTCGGGTCCTTCTTGCTATTGCTGCCTTCCACGATTATGAAATCTGGCAGATGGACGTAAAGACGGTCTTTCTAAATGGTAATTTGGAAGAGAGCGTCTATATGGATCAGCCAGAGGGATTCATTCAGAGTGGAAGCAGCGGTAAAGTATGCAAGCTGCTTAAGTCCATTTATGGACTAAAGTAGGCATCGCGGAGTTGGAACATCTGTTTTGATGATGCTGTCAAAGAATTCGACTTTATCAAAAATCCAGATGAACCTTGCATATACAGTAATATTGTAGGGAGAGCTGTAGTATTCCTCGTCTTGTACGTGGATGACATTCTCCTAATAGGAAATGACATTCCTATGTTACAGTCCGTCAAAAGATTCTTGTCACATAAATTCTCCATGAAAGACCTGGGTGATGCCACCTACATTCTGGGGATCCGGATCTATCGTGATAGATCAAAAAGGATGTTGGGACTTTCGCAGTCCAGGTACATAGACACCATAGTGAAGAGATTCGGTATGGAAGATTCTAAGCGAGGTAACCTACCAGCTTGTCACGGAATCACCCTCTCCAAAGATATGTCTCCCAAGACTGATTTGGAAAGGGATCGCATGTCGATTATACCCTACGCTTCAGCGGTAGGCTCTATAATATATGCAATGTTATGTACCAGACCAGATGTAGCATACGCATTTAGCGTAGTAAGCCGGTATCAAGCAAACCCAAGAGAGAATCACTGGATAGCAGTAAAGAACATTCTCAAGTACCTGAGGAGGACTAAGGAGATGTTCTTGGTGTATGGCGTAAAAGACCTCCAGATGGAGGCCTTTGCCGACTCCGGCTTCCAGAGTGACAAAGATGACTCCAAGTCCATGTCGGGTATGTCTTTACCCTCAATGGAGGGGCGGTCTGTTGGAAGTGTTCCAAGCAGGAGACCGTTGCTGACTCAACAATGGAAGCGGAGTACATAGCTGCTTGTGATGCCGCAAAAGAAGCTGTCTGGATGAAGAAGTTCCTCACAGAACTTCAGGTGGTTCCTTCCAGTGTTGGTCCAATACCTCTGTATTGTGACAACAACGGCACTATAGCTTTAGCGAAGGAACCCAGGTCCTATCAGAAGTCCAGACACATCTTAAGGAGGTATCATCTGATCAGGGAGATCGTAGATCGCCGGGAGATCGAGGTGAAAAGAGTAGAGACGGAGAATAATATTGCTGATCCATTCACAAAGGCCATTCCTCAGACGCAGTTCGAGAGGCTATTCGAGATGATAGGTCTGCGATATGCCAGCTCATGGCCCTAGTGCAAGCGGGAGATTGTTAGTGTATATGCCCTAGGGGCCATTATTGTATCATACTAGATTGTATATTACTTAATGGAAGCTTGGGATATTCACAGTTGTATATACAGTCTTACTAAAAATGGTAGTGTGCTACTTGGTTTGTGTCTACTTTAATATGTGCATATGTTTCTTTTAACGTATCACTTATGCATATTAGTAGAGCCCATAGGTTCTTTGCTTGATTACCAGCGTTGTGATGGCAGTCACACTAGTGGGGGCTGGGTAGTCTATAAGCAACATCCTATACAGGTCCCTAGTCGTAGGATTATCGAGACAGGGCATCGATACTCCAGAGTAGACTAGTGTGTACGCTTCTCATCCCAGTTGGGGAGATAGTCTGTCCCATAGCCATCAGTCCGTCGTACTGGAGATAGTATACAGGTGCTCGTTAGGTTACGGGTACACCGGACAGGACTCGCAGGGGAACTGTTGGTTGGTATTATACCCATCGTCAGTTAACAGTTCCCAGGTGACATGAGTACAGCATAATCCGCAGACTTGACACTACTACTTCGCCTCGAGTGTGTCCCACTGTTCTTAGATTGCTACCCTACCACGGCTCAAAGGAGTCGTGCAAACAGGTAGCAGTTAGGTGCAGTCCCGAGCACTTGGAGGCAGTAGTGGTTAGACAGGATTCGTCTCTCCCAGTATTGGGAGATGATATCGCGCTGTGTCAGAGAGCCATTACGCAAAGTCCCTGGCCAGGGCAAGCGAGATATACTGGTAGGTTCCAGTAGCTTCTCAGGGTGTAATGGGCTTCGCTCCGACACGACTTATACAGCTATTAGGGGACTGACGCTTGCCGCCCTCTAGGCTCGATATGCGATAGTCTTAGACGAACAGACCAGACTGTACGGAGATTGTCACATCAGGCTCAGTGGGAGTTCGGATGGGTTTCCTCATCGTCCTTCTTATCGACATCTACCTGGGGACCGTTACGTACAGCTAGTGCCGCTTATGGTCTGTGGTTAAACCCACTGCCAGCGTAGTGTCGAGTCTTTAGAGTCCCACACAGAGAGTTTCCCTGCTCCAGGCGAAACGATATAGAGGTCGTATGGTTTTACGACAAGGGTTCGGACGCGTACGTGTGTTTACGCACGTACGACTTTTCGGACAGTTTTTACTAGCCGGCTTTGGTTTAAGCCAGATTCTAGTATCGGGGATTTATACAGTCTAAAGTTTTTCCGTATTTTCACGGATTGGAGGGGCGTTCTCGTAATTTGTCGGAAAGCTTCTAGAAGAGTGGTGACTTGGGGGGGTAAGGTGGCATTGCATTAAATGAGATTAGTGACTCATTTGTGTGATTCATCCATGTCATTAATGCATCATAAATGCTTAATGACTCATGGAGATGAATCACCCATTTGTATTTATGAAGCATGGCTGTTAAATCCTTTATTTTCTTTTTTGGATAAATAATAATACTTCATATATATTATGATAGATCATTATCTCATTCTCATTCTTATCTTCACCTTCTCTCTCCTCAATCTCACTCTCTCTTCAAACCCTAACCCTAACCTCTCATGTATTGAGATCAAGGGTTAGCTAGACTAATACATCCATAACCTCACTCTATATCCCCTAGGTAGCTTAGATTAGCATTTTAAGCAACCTAGTTATCTCAATTTAGAGATTAAGCTTGGCGTAGGAGCTTTCGGGTGGATCGTCTTTGACTCGAGGAGGCCGTTGAGGTGCCGATGTTGCAAGGAGCCTACGAGGAGTGGAGGACAGCGATGAAGACCCGAAGGACATGTAACGTGAGGTATAACTTCGAATCCGAGTAGTTAAACCTCTAGCATAAAGTTAGCAATGGTTTAGATACAATTCATGCGCTCAAGTCCGTGTTACGAAGCTTTGATAATCGTTTTTCATATATTCCGCCTCCCCGCAAGTTCGTGGGGTGCGTGACATGGACTTACAGCAAACCCAGGGGAGAAGCACTGGATAGCAGTAAAGAACATTCTCAAGTACCTGAGGAGGACTAAGGAGATGTTCTTGGTGTACGGCGGAAAAGACCTCCAGATCGAGGCCTTTGCCGACTCCAGCTTCCAGAGTGACAAGGATGACTCTAAATCCATGTCGGGTTATGTCTTTACCCTCAATGGAAGGGCGGTCTGTTGGAAGAGTTCCAAGCAGGAGACCGTTGCTGACTCAACGATGGAAGCGGAGTACATAGCTGCTTGCGATGCCGCAAAAGAAGCTGTCTGAATGAAGAAGTTCCTCACAGAACTTCTGGTGGTTCCTACCAGTGTTGGTCCAATACCTCTGTATTGTGACAACAACGGCGCTATAGCTTTAGCGAAGGAACCCAGGTCCCATCAGAAGTCCAGACACATCTTAAGGCGGTATCACCTGATCAGGGAGATCGTAGATCGCCAGGAGATCGAGGTAAAGAGAGTAGAGACGGAGAATAATGTTGCTGATCCATTCACAAAGGCCATTCCTCAGACGCAGTTCGAGAGGCTATTCGAGATCGTAGGTCTGCGATATGCCAGTACATGGCCTTAGTGCAAGTGGGAGATTGTTAGTGTTTATACCCTAGAAGGCCATTACTGTATCATACTAGCTTGTATATTACTTAATGGAAGCTTGGGATATTCACAGTTGTATTGACAGTCTTGCTAAAAATGGTAGTATGCTACTTGGTTTATGTCTACTTCAATATGTGCATATGTTTCTTGTAACGTATCGCTTATACATATTAGTAGAGCCCTTAGGATCTTTGCTTGATTACCAGCGTTGTGATGGAAGTCACACTAGTGGGGGCTGGGTAGTCTATAAGCAACATCCTATATAGAGGTCCCTAGTCGTAGGATTATCGAGACTGGGTATCGATACTCCGGAGTTGACTAGTGTGTACGGTTCTCATCCCAGTTGTGGAGATGGTCTGTCCCACAGCCATCAGTACGTCGTACTGGAGATAGTATACAGGTGCTCGTTCGGTTATGGGTACACCGGACAGGACTCGCGGGGAACTGTTGGTTGGTATTATACCCGTTGTCAGTTAACAGTTCCCAGGTGACATGAGTACAGCATAGTCCGCAGACTTGACACTGATACTTCGCCTCGAGTGTGTTCCTACTGTTCTTAGATTGCTACCCTACCACGGCTCAAAGGAGTCGTGCAAACAGGTAGCAGTTGGGAGCAGTCCCGAAGCACTTGGAGGCAGTGGCGGTTAGACAGGATTCGTCTCTCCCGGTATTGGGAGTTGATATCACGCTGTGTCAGAAAGCCATTACGCAAAGTCCCTGGCCAGGGCAAGCGAGATTTCCTGGTAGGTTCCAGTAGATTCTCAGGGTGTAATGGGCTTCACTCCGACACGACTTATTCCGCTTTTAGTGGACTGACGCTTGCCGCCCCCTAGGCCGGATATGCGATAGTCCTAGATAAACAGACCGGACTGTACGGAGATTGTCACAGCAGGCTAAGTAGGAGTTCGGATGGGTTTCCTCATCGGCCTTCTTATCGATATCTACCTGGGGACCGTTACGTACAGCTAGTGCCGCTTGCGGTCTGTGGTTAAACCCACTGCCAGCGTAGTATCGAGTCTTTAGAGTCCCACACATAGAGTTTCCCTTCTCCAGGCGAAACGATATAGAGGTCGTATGGTTTTACGACAAGGGTTCCGACGCATACGTATTTAAACGCACGTACGATGTTCGGACAGTTTTTACTAGCCGGCTTTGGTTTAAGCCAGATTATAGTATCAGGTTATTGGATTTATATAGTCTAAAGTTTTTCCGTGTTTTCACGGATAGGAGGGGCGTTCTCGTAATTTTCCGGGAAGCTTCTACAAGTGTGATGAGTTGGAGGGTAAGGTGGCATATGCATTTATAGGATTAATGAGTCATGAAGGTGAATCATCTATGGAGTTAATGATTCATTTATGATTCATATGACTCATGTGATGAATCACTTAGTGTATTAATGAAACATGATGATAAATCATTATTTGTTATTCATTTAATAATTTATAATGTTTCATATATACACAAACGATATCATTCATCCAAAAGGATTCTTATCAGCATCTTCTCTCTCCTCAAGCTCTCATTCTTCAAACCCTAACCCTAACCTCTCATGTGTTGAGATCAAGGGTTAGCTAGACTAATACATCCATAACCTCACTCTATATCCCCTAGGTAGCTTAGATTAGCACTTTGAGCAACCTAGTTATCTCAAGTTAGAGATTAAGCTTGGCGTAGGAGCTCTCGGGTGGATCGTCTTTGACTCGAGGAGGCCATTGAGGTGCCGACGTTCCAAGGAGCCTACAAGGAGTGGAGGACAGCGATGAGGACCCGAAGGACAAGTAACGTGAGGTATAATTTCGAATCCGAGTAGTTAAACCTCTCGTAGTATGCTAGTAACGGTTTAGATACGATTCATGCGCTCAAGTCTATGTTACGAAGCTTTGATAATCGTTTTTCATATATTCCGCCTCCCCGCAAGTTCGTGGGGTGCGTGACATGGACTTACACTGTCATCTCGAGTAAGATTGTTTTCCGTATAGGTGCTCCTTCAATTACAATAATTGCTTTGAGGGCACTTATATCTAACAGCATATTCTACTGGTGATATGATCATCTATGACACTCGTTGGGAGACGTGAACGGACGATAATGTCGGATTTCAAGCCAGACAGATGTTTGCAACGAAGGAAAAATTGATTGAAGAAGTCAGTCCATGGTCCATTGAGAGGTATGTGTCATTCAAAATGGCCAGAAGTACTAGAACAAAATGCACTGTGGTGTTTGCTAACAATCCAGGTACGGGCCCTGGACAATGCCCTTGGAAACTTCATGCAATAATTTTAAAACGGTGGACGCATTCGACACACTTCACTATAAAAGAATATAATCCGGAGCATAGGTGCCGAAATACTGTAGGGGATGTGGGGCACAAACAGACCACATCAGCATTTATATACCAGTGCATCATGCTTTTACAGAAGAGACGGCTTGATATGACACTGGCTGCCATTCAAAATCAAATGGAATGGGCATATCAAATTAATATTTCTTATTTCAAAGCATAGGAGGCAAGAAGGAAGGCTTTATGCATGATATTTGGGGATTGGGAGAAATCATATCAAACTCTGTCGTGGTACATGGAGGCAATTATGAAGAGCAATTCTGGCACAGTTTACAAGATCACCTACGAAAACCTAACTCCAACAACAGTCCGGTTTATCGGTGTATTCTGGGTATTTGGACCATCGATTAAGGGATTTGAATACTGCCGTCTAGTTCTAGCATTGATAGCACACACTTATATGATAAATATAATGGGACTTTGTTTGTTGCTATCGAGGTAGATGCTGATGGAGAGTTATATCGTTTGGCGTTTACGGTTGTCGGTGGTGAAACTGAAGTAAATTGGGAATGGTTTCTCATATGTAATCGTATGTATATGCCCAGTGTAAGCCGTTACCAGATTACATGGTTGTCCAATCGGATGAAGAGACTTCCAAGGGCACTAGCTCAAGGTTGGCGTATGCTCCATTATCATCGCTACTGTTTGAGGTATATCAGAGCTAATTTCTCAAAATAAACCAAAGACGAATCATTACAGCTTTTGTTGCATGAATCCGGCCCTGCTTCGGATCCTCTAATTTATGCTCAAAAAGGTGCTCGTATTAGACAATTAAATCTGGAAGCAGATACTTAGATTAACAAAAGTTTAGGGGGATACGAAGACCGTTGGGCGTTATGTATGGATGGTGATTTAAGGTATTGTATTATGACTACGAATTGCTCTGAGAGCTTTAGTGGTGTTCTTAAAGGAGCTCGTGTGTTACCGATACATGTATGATTGCTAGAACCTTCTACCATCTCAACACGTACTTCGACACTCGTCGTGAAGTAGTGGCTAAATGGGACACACTGTTCACTCCGAAAAATAAGAGTAAATTGGCTAAAAGAAACGCCGATGCGAGACAACCAACTTCGTCGATTCTCTAAGTATCGCTGGGAAGTGGATAAAGATGGAATTACGTATGAAGTCGGTATAGACGATAATGGATGTCGTTGTATTTGTAATATACCTTTACTACAAATGCTTCCATGAAAACTTATGATGGCAGCTTGTTCATGAGCTTCAGGGGATCAAACATATCATACGAGATCTTATGCCGTGGAAAGTATTACACACAATACTATCGAGAGTCGTATGCCCCTTTGTTTAGCCATGTTCCAAATCAACGACTCTGGGAGGAATATCATGGGCCATGTATATTCCCACCCAGCAATATGAGAAAGAAAGGCAGGCATCTAAGCTATCATATCAAAGGTGCTATGGATGAAGGGCGCGAAGGGATGAAAGGATAGATCATGTGCGGCAATTGCAAAGCCTATGTTCATAAAAAATTGCGATATCCTAACCTTCCACATCAACTTAAGAATCAACCGCAATGATGTATTGTATCTTTTTATTTAGTTATATATTTTGTTCGTTGATGTCTTGTATCCGTAAGAGCCATTATGTATTGTGTCGCTTGATATCGTGTTCGGTGATATAGTGTATCCTATTGACAGTATTGTATTGCATCGCCTGATGTATTGTATTATTTATCGCCGGTTACGTATTGTATTCATTTGATGTATTGTATTTTATCTACAGTTACGTATTGCATTCATTGATGTATAATTGGCACTTATTTTTGAATTGTTACTTTTGGCAGATATTGTATCGATGGACCCAGGACCTGTAGATCCGTCTGTTTTATACCTGTGAGACCAACATCGGGCGATGACATGCGTGACGGTAAGAAATTAATTCAATTCAATATAGTACTTGTACATGCTTTTAATTGTATATTTCTAACTAGTTTGTTTGTTTAATGTGCAGGAGAACGTCGTGACATGTACTACTCACTTACAGCAGGTTAAGTCATGGGCAATTGGAGATGCACGTGTGCAGGCTGGGTTAGCACGTGCAGGGTTTTATCACTACTCGAGGATTGACTACATTCGTCTCGACCATCCTCTCATTATAGCGTTTGCCGAGCGATAGAGGCCAGAGACCTTTACATTTCATTTGCCTATGGGGGATATGACGATCACCCTTCAGGATATTGATGTACTACATGGCTTGCACATCCGCGGTCCACCGGTGACAGGGGATATGTGTCATGACTGGCGAGATGTTTGCATTGATCATCTTGGTCAATCTCCCACACAAATGAAAGGATGTGCTATCAGGCTTTCATGGCTTCGCAAAGAATTCAATCCCTCAGAGATGATGCAGATCAGGCGGCGGTCTAGCAGTACGTATGTGCTTATATTCTTCATCAGCTTGGAAAGTCCTTATTTCCCGACACATCAAGAATATGGTACACCTCATGTAGCTACTATTATTCGCCAATCTAGACATATTGTTAGGTATAAATGCCCTAGAGGCCATTATTGTCTAGTACAGAATTGTATATTACATTTTGGAAGTTTAGGAGATATATATATATATATATATAGTAACATGCTTGCTCAATATGATAATTTGCTATCTGGTTTGCATCTATCTTAACATATGTATATGTTCTTCTTTACAAATCGCTAATACATGTTGATAGAGCCCTTAGGATCTTTGCTTGACTACCAGCGTTGTGATGATAGTCACACTTGTGGGAGCTGGGTATTCTATAAGCACATCCTTAAAATTTTCCCTAATCGTAGGATTATCGAGACTGGGCATCAATACTCCAGAGTAGGCTAGTGTATACGTTTCTTATCCCTATTATGGGAGATGATCTATCCTGCAGCCATTGGTATACGGTACCAAAGATAGTATACATGTGCTCATAAAGTTATGAGTTACACTGGACGGACTCGCTGGGAACTGCTAGTTGGTATTATACCAATCGTTGGATAGCAGTTCTCTGATGACATGAGTACAGGTTAGTCCGATGACTTGATATCACTATTAGTCTCGAGTGTGCTCCCACTGTACTTAGATTACTACTCTACCACAGCTTTAATTAGTCATGCAAACCGGTAGTAGTTGGGTGCAATCCCGAAATAGTTGGAGGCGGTAGGTGATAGAAAGGATTTGTTTATCCTAGTATTGGGAGTTGATATCGCGCTATGTATGGTTGGCCAATACTATAGGTCCCTAGCCAGAGAAAATGAGATTTATTGATAGGTAAACCAGTAGTTTCTTAGGTTATCAGGTTCCGCACCGACACTATTTACGCACTATTAGGGGTCTAACGTTTACCGTCCTCCTAGGCCCGATATGCAATACTCTTAGACGAACAGACCGGACTATATGGAGAATGTCACATATAGGCTCAGTAGGGGTTCGTACGAGTTTTCTTGTCGATCTTCCTTTCGACAGATATCTGGGAAGCTATTACGTACAGCTAGTGTCACTGACACGCTTGTAGTTAAGCCCACTGCCGGAGTATTGTCGAGTTTTCAGAGTCCTGCACAGAGGGTTTCCCGGTTTAGGCTAAACGGTGTAGTTTGCGTATTTCGATATGCTCGGGTGTTCGATTGAACACATGTATTTTATAAACGTGCTTTAATCGGACTATTTAGTATTACTAGCAGGTTTGAAAAACAGCCAATTTTGATGCTAGTATTATATTTCTCTCTTTTGGATATTTGTATTTTAACATGAATACAATCTCCCACTTTCACTAAGGCCATGTATTGGCATATCGCAGACCTATTATCTCGAATAGCCTCTCGAACTGCGTCTGAAGGATGACCTTTATGAGTGGATCTGTAGTGTTGTCCTTCATGTCTACTCTTCGTACCTCGATCTCCTGGCGATCCACGATCTCCCTGATCAGGTGATACCGCCTCGAGATATGTCTGGATCTCTAATAGGACCATGGTTCCTTCGCTAAAGCAATAGCCCCGTTGTTGTCACAACACAAAGGTATTGGGTCAACAATGGACGGAACCACCTGAAGTTCTGTAATGAACTTCCTCATCCAGACTGCTTCTTTTGTGGCGTCACAAGCAGCAATATACTCTGCCTCCATGGTCGAGTCAGCAACAGTGTCATGTTTGGAGCTCTTCCAAAAGACCGCCCCTCCATTAAAGGTGAATACATAACCCGACATGGATTTGGAGTCATCCTTGTCACTATGGAAGCTAAAGTCAGTGAAGGCCTCAATCTGGAGGTCTTTACAGCCGTATACCAAGAATATCTTCTTAATCCTTCTCAGATACTTGAGAATGTTCTTTACTGCTATCTGGTGCTTCTTCCCTGGGTTTGACTGATACCTGCTTACCACGCTCAGTGCGTAAGCCACATCCGGTCTGGTACACAATATCGCATACATTATAGATCCTACCGCTAAAGTGTAAGGTAATACTTATGCGATCCATTTCCAAATCAGTCTTGGGAGACATCTATTTGGAGAGAGTGATCCCATGACAAGCAGGTAAATTACCATGCTTGGAATCTTCCATACTAAATTTTTTCAGTATGGTGTCAATGTACCTGGACTGTGAAAGTCCCAACATCCTCTTAGATTTAACACGATAGATCTTGATCCCCAGAATGTAAGAGGTATCATCCAAGTCTTTCATGGAGAACTTCTGTAACAAGAAGTTTTTGACCAATTGTAGCATAGGAATGTCATTTCCTATCAAGAGAATTTCATCCACGTACAAGATGAAGAATACCACAGTTCTTGCTACAATTTTCATATAAATACATGGTTCGTCTACATTTTTGATAAAGTCAAATTTTTTTACCGTCTCATTAAAGCAGATGTTCCAACTCCACGATTCCTGCTATAATCCATAAATGGATTTAAGCAATGTGCACACTCTTCCGCTTCTTCCACTCTCTATGAAGCCTTCTGGCTGATCCATATAAACACACTCTTCCAAAATTCCATTTAGAAAAACGGTCTTTACATCCATCTGCTAGATTTCATAATCATGGAAGGCAGTAATGGCAAGTAGGATCCAAATAGATTTAAGTATAGCCACTGGAGAAAAGGTCATCATAGTCCAAGCCAGATCATTGACGAAAACCTTTTGCTACAAGTCTGGCTTTATAGTCTTCAACATGTCCATCTGCACCAATCTTATTTCTGAAGATCCATTTGCAGCCTACGGGTTTTACCCCTGGAGGTGCAACGTTCAAAGTCCAAACTTTGTTGGTGTACATGGATTCCATCTCGGACCGCATAGCATCCATCCACTTTATTGAGTCTCTGCTCGTAGTGGCCTGCTGGAAACTAGTTGGCTCATCATCATCGATGATACAATCCTCTCTATTCTCATCTACGAGAAAACCATTGTATCACTCGGGTGGATTAGTCTGCCTACTAGATTTACGGAGTAGCATAGGTACGTCTGGTTCTTTTGAAACTTCGGGTTTCACCATGTTTTCAGTAATAGATTGTGGTTCTGGAATTTCTTCTAGTTATATTGCATTCCCATTTATTTCTTTTCAAGAAATTGAGTCTCCAGAAAATGGACATGTCGGGAAATAAAAACCTTTTGTTCCACTACGTAATATAAAAGATACATCCTGGAATTCCTTAGGTATCCCAAAAACTTACACAATACTAATCGTGCCTCAAGCTTGTCCGCATACTGCTTTTTGACAAAAGCTGGACATCCCCGTATCTTAAAATACTTAAGATATGGTTTCTTCCCACTCCACATTTTATATAGAGTGGTAGGTACTGACTTAGTCGAAACTTTATTCAAAAGATATGCAACAGATTCTAATGTATAACCTCAGAAAGATCTCGGTAACTCAGCATTCCTCCTCATAGAACGCACCATATCTAGTAAGGTGCGGTTCCGCCTTTCCGATATACCATTGGGTTGAGGTGTGTATGGAGGAGTACGCTGAGAGAGAATTATATTCTCTTTTAAATATCTTAGGAACTCGGCACTCAAGTATTCACCACCCCGATCAAATCGAAATATCTTGATACTTTTGCCTGTTTGTTTTTCTACTTCATTCTTATACTCCTGCAATTTCTTAAAAGCCTTGGATTTATGATTCATCAAGAATACATGTCCATACCTTAAGAAATTATCGGCAAAAGTAATGAAGTAAGAATAACCACTTCTTGCATGTGTAGACATTGGATCACACACGTCGTTGTGTATGAGTCCAAAGAGCTCGGTAGCTCTTTCTCCGTGTTTAATGAACGGAGTTTTTATCATCTTTCCTATGATACAAGATTGACAAGTTGCATAAGAAAGATATTCAAACGGATCCAAATATCCCTCTTTATGTAATTTCGTCAACCGTGTTTCATTGATGTGACCTAGTCTACAATACCATAAGAAAGTATGATTTAATTCTGGAGACTTTCTTTTGAGTGTGTTCTGGACATTGAAAACTTGGTGTTAATTTAATACGTATATACCATTGTCTAGTGTACTAGACCCAATAAAACCATAATTAAGGTGAATATTAACAACATCGCTTATAAATGTAAAATCAAAACCTTCTTTAGATAGTAAAGATACAGAAATTATATTACATGTCATACTAGGTACACAAAAACAGTCATGCAAAATCAAAATGTTTCCACTTGTTAATCCTAGTGATATTCCCCTACGGAAACAGTATCCACGCTCGCTCCGTTTACTACCCTGGGGGTCATATAACCTGCCTTTAAAACTCTACGGCTTCTCAATGCCTATAATGAATTGCAGATATGAGATCATGAACCGGTATCCAATATCCAGGAAGTAGAATTTATTAACAAACAATTCTCAATCATAAACACACCTGAAACCGAAATCACTACTTACTTTGAATCCTGGTTCTTTAATTTCCAAGCTCTGCAGTCTTTCTTCCAATGACCTTTCTTGTGATAATAGAATTCTCCTTTACCACTATTGGCCCCTCAACTTTTTCCTTGCCCTTTCCCTGTACCTTAATGACACCTCTTTTCGGCTTGGTGGGGGCCTTATTCTTCTTCCTCTTGGCTTTTGCCTTCGATCTAGAGGAAGAAGGTTTCCTAACAAGCAGAGCGGGTGTCTCCCTGAATTTCTTTAGGGTGCCCTCTACACTCCTCAATATGTTGAGAAGCTCTGAAAGTGTAACTTCCTTCCCTTGTATATCGAAATTCAATATAAACTGGGCATATGTAGAGAGGAGGGACTGTAAAATCAAGTCCGTATACAACTCGTTCACCAACGTGGTCCCAAGATCCGTGAGCTCTTCAATGAAGCTGATCATCTTAAGGACGTGGTCCCCTACAGATGACCCAACAGCCAATCTCGTGTGAAAAAGTTTCTTCGATGTCTCGTATCTTGTGATACGAGATTACTCTCTATATAAATTCTTGGTATGGAGGAAGATAGAAACTAAGTCCATCTTCTCGTGCCACCTATGGTTTTCATTATCCATAGAGGCCAGCACGAGGCACTTGTCTTTCGCACAGTCATATCCCAAGTCTGACGAATCTCAATATCTGCGATGGTGGAATCTGGACCTGAGATCGCGGGGGCTTTAGTAGTAAGGAGGTAGCCCAGCTTATCATAAGTAATGGTCATACGGATATTTCTTAGCCGATTTTTATAGTTCGGCCTCGTCAATATATTTTTATCTAATAATAACTTAAGCCCGGTCATCTTGGTCACTGCAATTAGGAGAGAGATAGAGAAGAAACACTCAGTATAGATGCTCTTATAAGTTTAGATTGGTTTTTAGTTTATCTAAACAGGATGGCTCCCACTGTTTCCTTTAATTCTCCTTCAAACCATTAAAGAAGAATTAGTCGGGATTAATCGCACCCTACAATTCTTGCTTTAACCTTTAGGCCAAGTGAGTGTCGGTACTTCGAGGGAGGTTTTAGAACACTTTTTCGAAGTTCCTTAATTAAATAAGCTCTTTTCCCTAGAGGCGTTGCCCCGCTAACACCTTTCTAGACACATATGGGTTGTTGCATTGATTGTAAAGTGAGAAAGTCTCCCGAAGGGTAATAATCACTACTCACGGTAGGATCGGGATCCAACTATCATTGTATGATAATTTTGAAGGAATCGTACCAAAATCATCACACTCCCGAAGGTATACAAAACTAGAAAGTTTTCTTTTCTTTTGAAACTCCCGATGTGGATTTTTGCCCAAGCACTTATGACCTTGATGAAGGCCAAAATATCTTAAGTCACAAGTCAAGTTCTACCTGTCATTGTCCAGACTACGCTAGACCTATTCATACAAACTCTTGACAAAGGCCAAAATGGTTGTACGCCTGTTCTAGATTAATACATCTATCTATGCTATAGATAAATATCCAAATAGCTACCAATCATTATGCCTTAGCGAAGGTCAAAGTACATAGCTTGAATACTAGTGGATACCCATCTGAAATGACAGAGGGCTACGGTTGGTTTTGTCGAAAACTGTGAATGTAATGAACTTGATATGGTCGAAGAAACCTGAATAGCTTTTAAAAGGAGTGGTTTGGGCTCCGCATTTAAAAGTTATTTTTAAAGAAAACCGAGTGGTTTTTAAATTGTTACAGCGACTTAAGCTTTTTGGTTTGTTTTCTTTGCACTAATCAAAATTAATATGGTCCCATCAATTAACCCTGTCATTGTAGAAGAAACGAAAATAGAACGTATGCTTATGCCATCCGCATTAGCCATAGGGACCCAGGTCTTCATCATAAGATTACTTAACTTACGACAGGACGGGGCAGGAGTAGCACGGATGCAAAACATAAGCAACGTTTATTATATATAATCTATATATAGCCATTCGTCTCACGCAATAATAGACGTCACATATCACAAATCACAGCAGAGGCAACACAGATGAAAATATTAGATATATTAGGATTTCCGTGTTTTGTTTTAGCCTCGAAGGAAAAACGGATTCCACGGTCATGATGAATAGCCAAAACCCTCACCCTAGACTCATACGGGTGTAGTAAACTACCCACCAAATCCCCGAAATGGAGCAACCTCCCTCAATGAGATAAGTAGGCCACTCATCACTTTAAGAGCCCGGTAGTTTGAGCACCCTACCTTGGGTCTGTTTTAGGTGCATGAAAAGTAAATGAATAATACAATGGTGGCTACAAGCTCAACCCGGAAGTGCCCCGTAAAAAAATATTACATCACTTTACAAACATGATTGAAAAGAAAAGAACACTCTTCTCACATCCCCCGGCTATTCAATCATGACGATCCAATACTTCATACCATCATCATAACACAAATGCAAGATATATGAAACCCCTACTAATCGACATATAGGAATTAGTCAACGTTTAGAAACACATATACAAATGTAAAGAGAATAAACGATGCTAAAATCTCGACTTCGAAACATTCTATAAAGCCCGAATACAAATATAACACTATATGAAATCTGGGCCAAAAACAAGTATCCCAAAAATCCTAAATCCAAGTGAACAAACCACTATACAAAGAACGACCCCATTGCTCTTGGTCAGGCTGCAAATTGTGGTTTTAAGTAATATTTTGGCAGCCAAAAAGTAGAATTATGGGCTCGTGTCTCTACAGTGGTAATCTATTATAATATAGATCTTTCTGCAATACGAAATATAATTTTCAGAGATTATAAAAAAATTTCCAGAAACTTAGAGTTTAGATTTTCGAATACGGAACTGTTTCAGTTTCGATACTTTAAACTTCGTCTAAACATTAGTTTAAGTGTTTGGGACTGCTCTGATACCAGTGTAAGTGTGTGGTGCTCCTTACTGTGACTACTACGGCTTTGCGAAATTGAAAACATTAATTTTATCTCGAGCACTACACACTAAAACACTAGAATACAAATCCAAACACTAAACTAAACCTTAAACTACAAGAATTTAACTACTAGGTTAGTACTACAACCTTTGAAGTCGGTCCTTCGGGTCTTATATGGTTCACTCCTTGAGCTCTTAGGGTTGAAAGATCGAGCTCTCGAAGTCGATCTCCTGAATCGAAAACGATCCACCTAAGAATACCGGTTTAAGTGATAGCTTCCATGAAGCAACTAAAAATCAAGTCTTGCTAGGACTAGATGCTTAAGGGTGTAGTTATAAATCAAGATGCTCTCTTTTTTCTATCTCAAAACTCTAGTGAGCAAGTGGGGAAGAAGAAGATAAAAGAGATGGCAACTAGAGCAAAAAAATAATAATGATAAAAAAAATCCCTTCTCTCATTCTCCAAACTTATCCCTTCATATACTTTAAACATAAAGTAATAATAGAAGTGAGTAGATTTATGACTCACTACTGTGAGTCACAAGCCCACACACTTCAAGAAACTAGAAGAGAAAAGATGTAGAGAACGGTCACCTCACCATGGTACACATACACATACACATATAAATATATATGTATATACATATAATCAAGCATACCAAAAAACCGTATTTATAATAAATACGTATACCGTATTTCTACCAAAATACGAATATCGTATTTGTACCAAAAATACAAAATGCACGTATTCGTATAAATACCGTATTCGTGTTAAAATACAAATACCTATAAAAGAGCAATATAATACTAGTATCAAAACTGGCTGTCTTTCAAACCTGCTAGTACTACTAAATAGTCCGATTAAAGCATGTGTATAAAATACATGTGTTCAATCGAACACCCTAGCGTATCGAAATATGCAAACTACACCGTTTCGCTTGAATCGGGAAACTCCCTGTGTGGGACCCAAAAAACTCGATAAATTCTAGCGATGGGTTTAACCATAAGTATGTCAGTGGCACTAACTGTACGTAACAGCTACCCAGGTATCTGTCGAAAGAAAGACCGACAAGAAAACTCAACTGAGTGAAGCTCGGGACCCCGGCACGAGCTGAATGGAGCAAGTTAACAAAACTCGTCCGAACTCCTACTGAGCCTATAGGTGACATTCTCCGTACAGTCCGGTCTGCTCGTCTAAGAGTATCGTATATCGGGCCTTGAAGGATGATAAACGTCAGACCCCTAATAGCGCGATAAATCATGTCGGTGTAGAACCCGATACAACCTGAGAAACTACTGGTGTACCTACCAATAAATCTCACTTACCCTGACCAGGGACCTATAGTATCGGCCAACCGTACACGGTGCGATATCAACTCTCAATACCAGGAGAGACGAATCCCTTCTATCACCTATTGCCTCCAAGTGCTTCGGGACTGCACCCAACTACTACCAGTTTGCATGACTAATTAAAGCCGTGGTAGGGTAGTAATCTAAGTACGGTGGGAACACACTCGAGACTAATAGTGATGTCAAGTCATTGGACTAACCTATACTTATGTCACCAGAGAACTGCTATCCGACGATAGGTATAATACCAACTAGCAGTTCCCAGCGAGTCCATCCAATGTAACCCATGACCTAATGGGCACCTGTATACTATCTTTAGTACCGTATACCAATGGCTGCGGGACAGACCATCTCCCTTGACGGGGATAAGAAACGTATACACTAGCCTACTATGGAGCATCGATATCCAGTCTCGATAATCCTACGACTAGGAACAATTTTAAGGATGTGCTTATAGACTACCCAGCTCCCATAAGTGTGACTGCCATCACAACGCTAGTAGTCAAGCAAAGATCCTAAGGGCTCTATTGAGACTTTACCCGCGCGCGCAAACGCACATATTTTGAAAATGGAATCGTTTTAAGGAAATGGATGCGCACGCTAGCTCGGCCTTGTTCTAAAATTTATAAACCGCAAGTGCACGGCGCGTTGTAGCGAGCTGGCAAGTACGGGTCGATCCGTATAGAATTATGTATTAGGTTTTGTTGTTTACAGTTCAACAAATAATGAATTAGTTGGTTTGTTACAAAAATATAAAATTCGAAAACAAGGAAAACAAGTTAACAAAGAAATGGTTGTGGCTTTGGCTCGGATAGTCGAATCATGATGATTTCTTCGACGCTCCCTTGCTCATGAGTTGTCCGTCCTTCTGTCGATCCCGGCATGAAGCATGACTGGTCAAGGCGGTTGCGGAGCACAAGTCATCAAATTCCGATACTCGACGCAAAACACGAAACGAATCCGTATTGTTCACTTACCGTTTGTATGTCCAAGCTTGAGGTATCAACACTAAGCACAAGGGTTAGCAAGCATACGACAACATCAAAAACACAAAGTAGCAAGTGAGAGAAAATAGTTTTAGGGTTAATTTTGCTAAGGGTTTGTGATAGTAAAAGGTATATGAAAATCGAGGGTTTTTCAAGCACTTAGTCAGAAAATACTGTATCTAAACTTAGCAAATTTAACACCAAATTGATTTTAACATAAACATTGTGAAATGGGGAAAGGTAGTGAGTATGGTATATGAAGAGATTATAAAGTAACCATGGTTTCAAAATACCATATCGCATCAATGCATAAACGATCTTTAAGTTAGAATCATGTTAAGCAAATTAAACATAAACAAGAGGTGGAGGAAGGCAAGGCCTTTCATCTCATTTCCTCACCATCACCACAACCAAAGAAAGATTAGTTACACATAATGAAAAGAAGAGCAAGTAAAGAAAAGAAACAAGTAAACAAAACAATAAAAATATTATTAACACTTGAAGAAGTTTAGGTATAATATATTGGTAGCTTGTTCAACCTCCATAATGAAGCTCTCATAAGAAAGCTTCAAGAGGGAAGAAGAAGAAGAAGAAACCAAGTTAAAGCCCACTCAACTCTCAAGCCTAAACCAAAACAAAAGAAAAATGATAGAATATGTGCATCCCCTCTCTCTAATCTGTTCTGGTATTTATAGGCATCAAAATAGAATAAACAAACAATATAGAATGGATGATGTGATGCCTATAAAGTTCCAGCAAAAAAATAGGGGGAAAAGGAGCTAGAGGGCCGGCGTCGCCGGATTTATTGGGGGGCCCGCCTGTTGTGGTGAAAGTGGCTCGTTTTGGCATGGTGAACTTGAGTGCTCTCCAACATCATCCTGGTGCTGCTTGATTTATGTATAAACTCATGTTTACAACTCAGGGATTTTGGAGGGAAACATGATGCTACATATCACATCAAAACTTTTAGCATTTAACTCATGCCATTATCCCACATGTGCCCACTTGCATAAATTGTACAAAGGAAGCCCCATATGGTCTATGTCCCAAAAGAGCTAGTGCACACTTGTATTGTGTTGGACCAAAATTGTGTGCACACATTTATTGCAAAAGAGCTCTTGAATATCGGTCGGTTTTCTGTTCTGATTGCAGTATCGGCTCCCAAACGCTATATCCGTGATATTTAGTGTGTTTCCAGTATTTTATCACGAATACCTGTAATCTGTAATTACTGAGCAGACACTGATTAATAGTACCGATATATAACAAAATAGATAATGAATGAGTGGTATTAAAATGCAGTTTTATGTGGTGAACAAATACCCCCAAACTTATCTTTTGCTCGTCCCGAGTAAAACAAAAATCCTAGCCTCACTTTCGCAGGGAACACGATTGCACTGAGCACGTGCAACAAGCTGTTAAATCTCTAGGTGTCCCTAGTAGGAGGAGTATTGTCTCCTGAGGGTTTTCAGCGGATTATACCCACAAAATCCAGTCAAGTTAGCGCTGTGGAGAAGCTGTTAATTCTAATCTTAAGTTAGAGATAAAAGTTAGAAGTTCTATCACCCAAGTCAGAAACGTTAAACCCTATTTTTCACTCCTCACAATTTGTTTAATATAACCTTATACGCATCTTTACGTGATTGTGCGGATAGTGTCCATATGTTTCTAAGGACTTGATTAGAGTCATTATGTCATAAATACGGACCAGGATAAACTTCTAAATGATCACACGAGTTTGAAAAGGAGTTGAGATTTTCTTATGTTTTTGTTCTCAAGTTAGGTTTCAAGTCAGAATTTCTTTCGTTTTTAACAGAGAACCTAAGTCTTATTCTTCACTCCTACCTTTCACCTGTTTTTGTTCATACACACCCAAGTTATCGTGCAAAACGTCTTTTATAAATATACCATCATATCTCCGCGAAAAAATTGTTTTAATAGAAAACTCGTCTTCGCCAAGATTATACTCCCACAAAGAACCATGAGGACTTTTAACTCAGAGAGAACACTTGCTTAGCTTGCTTTATTTGGCGATTAGAAACTTAGAGAGTTTTGGGTCAATGACTCCCAAACCAGATGGTTTTAGGGCATTAGGTGTGGAGACACCCCAAGGACTTAATTACCCAAGTTACCAAGGCCACAAAACAAAAGATTCATTTTATTTAAAATATTCTGAACTTAGTGAAAATGGAGATATAGCCGGCATTTCTTTTAAATCCGAAGACGTTACATATGGATAAGGTGCGTAATTACTCTAACAAGGTTCTAGATAGGTTATATTTCAGACTTATTGTTGGATATATGTATGCCCTAGAGGCCATTATATGATAGTGGATGTATCTATACATGTATATATATATTCAGTGTGCATTCTTGCTCGACATGATAGTATGCTATCAGGTTATTCTTTATCTGACATGTTAATTTGATCATGCTTTTATTCATTCATACATGCTGATAAAGCCCTGAGGATATCGGCTTGACTACTCTGATTATGATGGAGATCATACTAGTGGGACATCTGTAGCCTATAAGCATATCCTGGAACGTCCCTAGTCGTAGGTATATCGAGACGGGGCATTGATATACCAGAGTAGACTAGCGTATATGATACTAGACCCATACGATGGGCGATGAATGTTCCCACATTCATCGATGTTTGACATCAAGATCATATACGGGTGCTCAGTGGTGACTGGGTACACTGGACGGACTCACCGAGAACTCCTATATGGAATTATATCTATCGTCGGATAGCAGTTCTCAGGTGACACTGGTACAGGTTAGTCTGTAGACCCGAGATCGTCATAGAGTCTTGTGTGTTCTCCCACTGTATTTTGATTACCACCCTACCACGGCTCTACTGAGTCGTGCAAACAGGTGGCCGTTGGGTACAGTCCCGAGACACACGAAGGCAATAAGCGATAGGAGGGGTTTCGTCTCTCCCGGTATTGGGAGTTGATGCTGCGCTGTGCCCGACTGGTTATATCAGTAAGTCCCTGGCCAGGGCTGCTGAGAATTGCTGATAAGTGTTATCAGTAGTTTCTCAATCTGTTATAGACCATTCACCGGCACGACTTATTGAGTTATTAGGGTCGACGTTACCATCCCTAGGCTCGATATGCGGCATATCTGACGAAGAGACCGGACTGTACGGTAGTGTTGCCGGTTGGCTCGACGGGAGTTGTAGCAGGTTCGCTTGTTGTCTTCTGATCGCTCAATACCCGGGTGGCCGTTACGTTTAGCTGACCGCTTACGGCTTGGGGGTACCTGATATGATCATCACCCTCTGCCGGCGTATTGACGAGTCTTAGAGTCCCACAAAGGAGTTACCCAGTCCAGGCGAAACGTTGTGGTGCGCGTATGCGATATGCGCATGCACCCGATTAAAATGTGCGTATATGATACCGAACATTGATCGGGTGGCCTGCTTTTGGTAGGGGTCGTATGAGATATGACCGGATTGATAAATTAAGTGTTGATTTATCATCTAACCATTAGTTTTCTCACTTGAAACCTTTCTAGGGTTTGATGGATGTATGCATGCATGCTTGTGTTTCTTTCTTTCATTCTAGTTTCATGCACATGTGGATGTGCATACATGCATACATACATACACCCATCCATCATGGTTGTTAGCATATGGAAATGGTGGCAATGTAAGACTCACACCATGGATTAAATAATGGATTATTATTTAATTTTGGTTTTAAAACAAAATGAAAAGAAAAGGATAATCATTCTAGCTTCTATATTCTTCTTCTAACCTAACCAAGCTCAACTACCACTAACCTAGGGTTATCCTTCTCTTTACCATTTAAAACCCAAGTTAAATTAACTCTCCATCATTTAATCATGGTTGAATGCAAGAAGGAAATAAATATATATAGTGATATATTTCATTTTCTTTTTCAACCAAGGGTTATTTTTCACCTCTTGTTAAAAATAGCCACCATCTTCATCCTCCTTCATCTTTTTCCTCTCTAGTTTTTTCTAGTGAGTTAAACACAATTAAAGAAAGGTTTTTGAAGTGAGATCCTTAGCCACAACATCATTCTACTCAAGTCTAGCCTACTTGATTAGAGTGTTCTCTTTGCTTTTCCAAAGTTGCTAGCTTGGACGGGAAACTTCGGGTGGATCGTCGTGGACGAAAGAGGACTACAAGTGGACCTTCTTCCAACACCCTAGAGATCAAGGAGTCAAGCAAAAGGGGAGCTACAAAGGTTGTAGCATTCAAACCCTAATTTTTATTAGCTTAATGTTTCGTAACCCTAATTTTCTAGGATCGATTCCTTTGCGTATTTGTTTAGCACCTTAAAAATACATACTTTGAGACATGTGATGCTTCAAAACTCTTCATAGGGTGCTAGGCAAACCTTTCATTGGTATCAGAGCCGACCTAGAACATTAGGCGACCCTCTTACGAAGTCAAAACTCCGATCGAACCGAAATACGTTTTTTTAGGGTGCTCTCTGGAAATTTTCTAAAAATTGACATTTTTCGGAATTAAAAATATGTAAAAAATACAGCAAAAAAAAATAAGGATTACGGTACAAAAATTATTCCATGAACAGTGATTGTTGCCGCGGAAACGCGGTCTAAGCTTGCTTAGACCGCGGTTCCGCGGCCGTATGTATTAATTGTTGGATAATTTTTTTACAGTAATTCATTAATCTGCTTGTTTATTATTTTGGATATTTTTAATCTGTATTTAGGTTTGAAAAATTCTGGAGATGATTTTGGACCCGTCGATTCGATCGAAATTTTGTTTTCGTGGCTTTTCCGGGTAAATTTGAAAGTATTGAAGTGTTTGAACAAATATCATTTGCTCACTATTCACGGGGTTTAAATACTTTGGAAATACGTGCAAGACTTTTTGTGGTGGTCCCTCTAGAAGACAACAAACCTTAACTCGATTATGTGACCGTCTTGAACTGCCCTTTGAACCTTAGGGTTTGGGGCAGTACGGCGTGCCACATGTGAGGCGTTGGCTTGACGCTTCTACGGCTGGACCGCTACTACTGTGTCACACTCCAGGTGTTTGAACTCTGCTCAAGTGTTGGGCTTTAGTGAATCCTGGGTATTTGATCGTTCGTTCGAAAACTTCGATACTTTCTGTTTATCCGGAATGTGATGCAATGTGTGGAATTCATATTACTAGACATGAAATACGGAATATGTGATATTTTGCATTTGTGATGTCTAAAGAGAATGTGGATTCCAGATATTGCAGTTTTACACTTTCTTTTCTGTGACCGTAAGTGTAGTATGTACGATATCGCCGGTTTCGTTGCTATACATCAACGACAATTGGGGTATGCATACTTACTTACGTTGATGATATGAGATATTATGTGTTGCTGAGATATGATGTGCAGGATTGTCGCGATTGAATAGCCGGGGGGTTTTTATGTGAGATGAGAGTTTTATATTTTCATTCATGTAAATTCTAATGTAATGTAATATTCTTTTATTTGGGGCACTTCCGGGTTGAGGTTGTGTTACCAGTGTTGTATATTATTTACTTTTCCGCATTAGGATGGACCCAAGGAGGGGAGCACAGGTGACCGGGTTCTGGGGTTCAGTGGGAGGCCATCTCGAGGAGTCAAGACCGGGTCTCCTAAACTCCAGAATTGGCAGGGTCACTTGCCGCTCTCGTAGGGATCCAGGGTGTGGGCTAGGATATTTCATCGCGACTGTGGAATCCGTATTTTCTATTCTGGCTAAATACTAAATACGGACGTCCTAGTATATCTCACGTTATATCTATATTTCTGCTGCCTGTGTTCTGTGATATCTGAGACGAATGACATATTATATATATGATATATAGTAGACGTTGCTTATGTTTTACACCCGCACTAATCCCGTCCCGGTATGCCGTTAGTTAAGTAACCTAACGGTGCATAACGGAACATTGCGGCGAATGCGGATGGCATAAGCGTACGTGTTATTTTCGTTTCTTTTCTGTGATTGGCTTAAGGACTTAAATGATGGGATTACATTAATGTGATTAATGTAAAGAAAATAAACCTAAAAAGATGTTGTAGAATCGGATTTGAAAACCACTCGGCTATTTATGAAAAAGCTATATTTCAAAACTGCGGAGCTTAAGCCACTCCTTTTGAAAACCATTTGATTCTACAACGATATCAAGTTCAAAGCGTCAAAGATTTTCATAAAAATCATTCGCAACCCTCCGTCATTTTAGGAAGTAGAGTACTTAGTATTCGTGCTACGTTTGTTGACTTTAGTTAAGGCGTAGTGTACGGTAGCTAAGTGATGTCTTCCTACACTGCATATGATGCAGATTAATTAGGACATTCATGCGACTTTGTTGACCATAGTTAAGGGTCATATGGGTGGGTCTAATTGATCAAGAAATGACGGGTAGAACTTGACTGGTACTTATGATTTGTTGACCATAGTTAAGGTCATAAGTGCTAGGGGTAAAAACCACATCGGGAATTTCAAGAGTTGAAATTTGCAATGAGATTGCATACCTTCCATGTGATGGTTGGATCCCGATCCCACTGTGGGCAATAGTTTCTCCTAGGAGAGTTTTACAGTTTACAATTAGCTAACTCATTAGGTGTCTAGAAAGGTGTTAACGGGGCTCCGCCTCTGGGAAAACGAGGTTTACTCTAATTAGGTCCGTGCGAAAGCACAGGGAACCTCCCTCAAGTACCGACACTGGCCTGGCTGAACGGTTAGCGAAGTTGTAGACTGTAATTAATCCTGGCTAGTTTTTCTTTTTAAGGTTTGAAAGAAAAACTCGATAAAAGCAGTGGGAAACATCGATTAGACAAGATAATAACCAATCTGATCTGTGCAAGAGCTTTCGCTGAGTGTATTCTTTTCTCTCTTAATGGCAGATACCCATGACTGGACTCAAGCTTTTACTAGATAAAAACAAACTGAATGGGACCAACTATATAGACTGGCTGAGGAATCTGAAAATCGCCTTGACTTATGATAAAGTATCATATGTCCTCATGGCTTCAGCCCCGCCCGTCCCTGGTCCAAAATCCTCAGTTGCTGACATTGAAGTCCGCAAGACATGGGACGCTGACTGTGCCACGGCCACATGCCTCGCGCTTGCATCGATGGATAACACACATCAAAAGCAGCACGAGGACATGGACATTCACGGTATATTGCTCCATACAAAGGAGTTGTATGGGGAGCAATCCCACGTATTACGATACGAAGCATCAAAGAAATTGTTTCAGATGCGAATGGCCCCTGGCACACCAGTAGGAGACCATGTTCTGAAGATGATAGCTCTTATAGAAGAGCTTGAGGACCTTGGATGGACGATGGACAATGAACAATATATAGATATTATTCTGCAGTCCCTCCCCTCCACCTTTGCCCAGTTCATAGTGAACTTCAACATGCATGGCATGAAGAAGGACCTCCCTGAACTCCTTAATATGTTAAGGAGTGCAAAGAGCACTATGAAGTTAGCAAAAACTCCCGTTATGACTATTGGACAGTCTTTCTCTTCTCGCCCGAAAGCCAAGGCCAAGGGAAAGAAAAAGAAGAAACCCACTAATCCTAAGGGCGGAGTTAAAAAGGTGAAGGGAAAGGGAAAGTCCAAGGCTGGAGACTCGGGGAAGGGCGAATGTTTTCACTGCCACAAGACAGGACATTGGAAGCGCAATTGCACGGAGTACTTAAGTCTCAAGAAGAAGCATGGTGATGCTTCTGCTTCAGGTGCGTTTGTGACTGAAAACTGTTTTTCTATAAACTCTGCTTCCTGGGTATTGGATACCGGTTCAGGTTCTCACATTTGCAATTCTATGCAGGGGCTGAGAAATAGCAAGGTTTTGAGGACAGGTGACCATACTCTCCGCGTTGGAAATGGTTCCAATGTACATACAGTCGCAGTGGGAGAGTATCACTTGGGGTTACCATCTGGATGTATTTTGGTTTTAAATCCATGTTATTTTGTACCAAGTATGCTATGTAATATAATATCCGTTTCTTTGTTGGACAATGAAGGGTATAATTTTGTATTGCAGAACAATGTTATGAACATTAACCTGAATCAAATGTTGGTTGGGTATGGTACGCGTAACAACGGAATATATGTCCTAAATCAACACACAGTTTTCAGTATACAACACACTAATAAAAGAAAACTTTCAGAGTTAAATGAAGCTTTTCTTTAGCACTGTAGACTTGGTCATATTAACGAAACAAGACTAAACAAGTTACACAAAGATGGATATTTAAATTCTTTTGAATATAAATCTTATGCGACTTGCCAGTCTTGTATCAAGGGTAAAATGACCAAAACTCCGTTTACCGGACACGGAGAAAGAGCTACTCAACTCCTGGGCCTCATACATAGTGATGTATGTGGGCCAATGTCTACACAGGCTAGAGGCGGTTTTTCATACTTCATTACATTCACTGACGATTTCTCAAGATTCGGTCATGTATTTTTATTAAAGCACAAGTCCGAAGCTTTCGAGAAATTCATTGAATATAAACAAGAAGTAGAAAAACAAACCGGCTTGAGTATCAAGATGCTTCGATCAGATCGAGGTGGTGAGTATCTCAGTACAGAATTTGCAAACTTCCTAAAAGAGAATGGGATTCTCTCTCAGCTCACTCCTCCTTACACACCACAGCACAACGGTGTGTCAGAACGACGGAATAGGACCCTATTAGATATGGTCCGGTCCATGATGAGTGATGCTGAGTTACCAGTCTCGTTTTGGGGACATGCATTGGAGACTGCAGCGTTTCTACTAAACAGGGTTCCAACCAAAGCCGTGTCCACCACACCATATGAGATATGGCATGGGAAGAGACCATCTCTTAAAAGAATTAAGATTTGGGGTTGCCCGGCCTATGTTAAAAAGCAGAATCCAGACAAACTCGAGACACGGTCAGTCTTATGTAACTTTGTGGGATATCCAAAGAATTCTTATGGATATCTATTCTACCACAAAGAGGAACAAAAAGTGTTTGTTTCTCAGTATGCCACATTCTTAGAAAAAGAGTTTTTCACAGATATAGATGATGGCAAGGTGGTGGATCTAGAAGAGGTTTTAGAGACACAAACTACAAATGACGATTTGGTTGAACCGGCTGTTGCAATAGAAACTCAGGAACCTCGGCCACTCCGTAGGTCTGGTAGGACTTCTCGCCCACCGGAGAGGTACTATGGTTTCCTCATTGATGGTAACGGAGAAGATTGCATCATGGATGATGATGATCCTACCAGTTTTCAGCAAGCTATCACGAGTAAAGACTCTGTGAAGTGGCTGGATGCCATGAGATCTGAAATGGAGTCTATGTACACCAACAAAGTGTGGACTTTGGACATTGTGCCCCGTGGGGTAAAACCTGTAGGGTGCAAATGGATCTTTAAAAGAAAGATTGGTGTAGATGGGCAGGTGGAGACCTATAAGGCAAGACTTGTGGCGAAGGGTTTTCATCAAAGACCAGGTTTGGACTATGACGAGACTTTTTCTCCCGTAGCCATGCTTAAATCCATTCGGATCCTACTTGCTATTGCTGCTCACTACGACTATGAAATCTGGCAGATGGACGTTAAAACCGCGTTTCTAAATGGAAATTTAGAAGAATGCGTTTATATGGATCAGCCAGAGGGCTTCATTGACAGTGGGAGCAGCGGGAAAGCATGTAAATTGCTTAAATCCATATATGGGTTAAAGCAGGCATCACGGAGTTGGAACATCTGTTTCGATGATGTCATCAAAGAGTTTGATTTCATCAAAAATCCAGATGAACCTTGTGTTTATAAGAAGGCTGTAGGGAGAGCTGTCACATTCCTCGTATTGTACGTGGACGACATTCTTCTGATAGGAAATGATGTTCCTATGCTACAGTCGGTCAAATCTTTCTTATCACTGAGGTTCTCCATGAAGGACCTGGGTGATGCCACGTACATTCTGGGCATAAGGATCTATAAGGATAGATCCAAAAGGTTATTGGGATTGTCCCAAACCAGGTACATTGACACCATCCTAAAAAGGTTTAGTATGGAAGACTCCAAGTGGGGTGCCTTACCCGCTTGCCATGGGGTCACTCTCTCCAAGGATTCTTGTTCAAAGACCGATGAGGAGAGAGCTCGCATGAGTATTATACCCTATGCTTCGGCAGTAGGATCTATAATGTATGCGATGTTATGTACACGCCCAGATGTAGCTTACGCACTTAGTGTTGTAAGCAGGTATCAATCTAACCCAGGGGAGAATCACTGGACAGCTGTGAAGAACATTCTTAAGTACTTGCGAAGGACTAAAGAATTGTTCTTGGTGTATGGTAATGGAGATCTCCAAATGGAGGCCTTTACCGATTCGAGCTTCCAGAGTGATAAGGACGACAGCAAATCTATCTCTGGGTTTGTATTTACCCTCAATGGAGGGGCGGTGAGTTGGAAGAGTTCCAAACAAGATACCGTTGCAGACTCTACGATGGAAGCTGAGTACATTGCTGCAAATGATGCCGCCAAGGAAGCCGTCTGGATGAAGAAGTTCATCCCGGAGCTAGGAGTAGTTCCAACCATTATTGATCCAATACCTTTGTATTGTGACAATAATGGGGCTATGGCGTTAGCCAAGGAGCCCAGATCCCATCAGCGGTCCAGACATATCCTGAGGCGTTTTTATTTGATCCGGGAGATTGTAGATCGCCGCGAGATCGAGATTAGGAGGGTAGACACAAAGAATAACGCCGCGGATCCATTCACCAAGGCCCTCCCTCAGCCGCAGCATGAGCGACTTTTTGAGATGTTGGGTATGAGATACTCCAATAACTGGCCTTACTGCAAGTGGGAGATTGTTGGATATATGTATGCCCTAGAGGCCATTATATGATAGTGGATGTATCTATACATGTATATATATATTCAGTGTGCATTCTTGCTCGACATGATAGTATGCTATCAGGTTATTCTTTATCTGACATGTTAATTTGATCATGCTTTTATTCATTCATACATGCTGATAAAGCCCTGAAGATATCGGCTTGACTACTCTGATTATGATGGAGATCATACTAGTGGGACATCTGTAGCCTATAAGCATATCCTGGAACGTCCCTAGTCGTAGGTATATCGAGACAGGGCATTGATATACCAGAGTAGACTAGCGTATGTGATACTAGACCCATACGATGGGCGATGAATGTTCCCACATTCATCGATGTTTGACATCAAGATCATATACGGGTGCTCAGTGGTGACTGGGTACACTGGACGGACTCACCGAGAACTCCTATATGGAATTATATCTATCGTTGGATAGCAGTTCTCAGGTGACACTGGTACAGGTTAGTCTGTAGACCCGAGATCGTCATAGATTCTTGTGTGTTCTCCCACTGTATTTTGATTACCACCCTACCACGGCTCTACTGAGTCGTGCAAACAGGTGGCCGTTGGGTACAGTCCCGAGACACACGAAGGCAATGAGCGATAGGAGGGGTTTCGTCTCTCCCGGTATTGGGAGTTGATGCTGCGCTGTGCCCGACTGGTTATATCAGTAAGTCCCTGGCCAGGGCTGCTGAGAATTGCTGATAAGTGTTATCAGTAGTTTCTCAATCTGTTATAGACCATTCACCGGCACGACTTATTGAGTTATTAGGGTCGACGTTACCATCCCTAGGCTCGATATGCGGCATATCTGACGAAGAGACCGGACTGTACGGTAGTGTTGCCGGTTGGCTCGACGGGAGTTGTAGCAGGTTCGCTTGTTGTCTTCTGATCGCTCAATACCCGGGTGGCCGTTACGTTTAGCTGACCGCTTGCGGCTTGGGGGTACCTGATATGATCATCACCCTCTGCCGGCGTATTGACGAGTCTTAGAGTCCCACAAAGGAGTTACCCAGTCCAGGCGAAACGTTGTGGTGCGCGTATGCGATATGCGCATGCACCCGATTAAAATGTGCGTATATGATACCGAACATTGATCGGGTGGCCTGCTTTTGGTAGGGGTCGTATGAGATATGACCGGATTGATAAATTAAGTGTTGATTTATCATCTAACCATTAGTTTTCTCACTTGAAACCTTTCTAGGGTTTGATGGATGTATGCATGCATGCATGTGTTTCTTTCTTTCATTCTAGTTTCATGCACATGTGGATGTGCATACATGCATACATACATACACCCATCCATCATGGTTGTTAGCATATGGAAATGGTGGCAATGTAAGACTCACACCATGGATTAAATAATGGATTATTATTTAATTTTGGTTTTAAAACAAAATGAAAAGAAAAGGATAATCATTCTAGCTTCTACATTCTTCTTCTAACCTAACCAAGCTCAACTACCACTAACCTAGGGTTATCCTTCTCTTTATCATTTAAAACCCAAGTTAAATTAACTCTCCATCATTTAATCATGGTTGAATGCAAGAAGGAAATAAATATATATAGTGATATATTTCATTTTCTTTTTCAACCAAGGGTTATTTTTCACCTCTTGTTAAAAATAGCCACCATCTTCATCCTCCTTCATCTTTTTCCTCTCTAGTTTTTTCTAGTGAGTTAAACACAATTAAAGAAAGGTTTTTGAAGTGAGATCCTTAGCCACAACATCATTCTACTCAAGTCTAGCCTACTTGATTAGAATGTTCTCTTTGCTTTTCCAAAGTTGCTAGCTTGGACGGGAAACTTCGGGTGGATCGTCGTGGACGAAAGAGGACTACAAGTGGACCTTCTTCCAACACCCTAGAGATCAAGGAGTCAAGAAAAAGGGGAGCTACAAAGGTTGTAGCATTCAAACCCTAATTTTTATTAGCTTAATGTTTCGTAACCCTAATTTTCTAGGATCGATTCCTTTGCGTATTTGTTTAGCACCTTAAAAATACATACTTTGAGACATGTGATGCTTCAAAACTCTTCATAGGGTGCTAGGCAAACCTTTCACTTATAACTTCTATTAAAATCTCAATAATACCCTTCATATTCACCTTACTTTATGAACTATTCTTGATATTACTTAACTCAGAACAAACCTGTTTGATCCTAAAAATGTTTATCAATTTTAAATTACAGACATGTCAGACTTTCATCAAATTCTCTAAAACATACGACACGTGTAAAGTGTTATAAAAGACGTATATCAGCTATGGTTAAACACAAAGGAGGGTTATTTTTCGGGTCATCAGTCTCACAAAAAGGATTTAGTTATTTCTAACTTATCAATCGAATAGTCAGACTTCGAATCTAAGTTCCCCCGCTAGCTAACATGACAATCAAGTTTTTATGTTTTTGAATTTTTTCAATTTTTATAAGTTTTTCAATACAATGCAATACAAAAGCAGATATGAAATGCGACTACATGCAAAGAAAAGAAAATACATAATATAAAGTGCTGAAATGCAGGAAATATGCACATGTAAACTATATGCTGATACAAGATGCATCCAAAACAGATCCACCTCCAAACTGAAGATGACGATGTCCTCATCGTCGCTTGGCCTTGCCCTTGGTCCTGCTGCTCACTCCTGTCGTCAGTATTACCTGGTGAGATCCTCTCAATCTCCACTTGGACGATGTCGTACATAGTGATGCAGGCCACGAAATCATCGTCCTCCATGTAGTAGCTACAAATTTGGGTGATGAGGACGGAAAGTAACGATTTGTGCGCCGCGACACTCTCCTTGATTGTGGCAAATAGCATGCTCGCCATGAAAAATTGATAATCCTTGGTCATTAAACAATGAACAATATGCCCCACAATCGCTGGAAAGGAGGAAACTCGAATGATCCCCCTGACATTACGGTATGCCCAGCGGCAAGCCATATAGACGTTTCAGTAGATTTGTTGGGCATTTAGCCCGACATCTCGTAACTCACATCGTGCCTCCATGATCGTCCTATACTGGGCAAGCTCTAACGGTCTCTGGAAACCAGGTCAAGTAGGCATGTTGGTGACATTGGATATCGTATCTGCTGAGAATACCCTCCTTCTACCCTGAAAGTGAAATCGAATACGATCCTGGAGTATTTCATCATTTCTTAGAGCGTTGTAGAACTCATCTACCAAATGCTCACAAGCACAAAACCCCTCATCCCCATACAGCAAAAACTCCCAACCCAACTGTCGGATAGCGTCATGAAAATAGCTCCCAAACACCTCATGTGTGAACACATCGACATAATTTCTCTCTAATTCAAAAAGGGCCACGATCTATGGGTTGGTGAAGTTTTCTGAAAATTTAAACAATGCAGTAAAGGGGGGAGAGAAAATCTTATGGAGCCGTTGAAAGAAAACGACGATCAAAGATGTCGAGACCGGTGGCGCCGGATTTCCTAGGAGTATCGCCGGTCGGAACAGAGGCGATGGATCAAGGGTTTTGGATGAAGGTTTGGGGAAAGCAGAGAAAGGATATGGTGTTGTTTGAGAAATGAGAATAAGGGGCCGGGTCAGGGATGTTGTGACTATATGATGGACTTTTTACAAAAAAAAAACATCAAAAAAAAAAGAAACCCCACTTATTACATATTTACTCAAACCAGAAGTTAAATCAGTGTGCTATCCTCAAAATTCAGCACTCACCCCTTAATGGGTGAGATCTTATTTTCAAAAAAAAACTGAGAAAAACTAAGATTAATTTCAGTATTCGCAAGTTAAACGACAATGTTAGTTCAGAAATTAATACCAGCCACTCAAAATTTTTATCGATATAATGCAAGGGCTGGTAAAAGAATACGTATATAAAAAAGAAAAAGAAAAAGAATGTGTTAGTTGGTAGTGAAGGGTATGGATGTGTGTGTAGGGATCGGAAGACGCTGAAGGTGGAGATGAAGTTTCGAAGAGGCAAAAGAATTGTTGTTCGAATGAATTGAATTTTCAATAAGAACGTGTAGAGTTTCGGAGTCAAGTTCGATTAAAAACTGGAGTTCATCCACAAAAAATTTGGAAAAGGAAAGATTCATGGGATGTTCCCTAATTGATGCTGACTCAAACTCACTGTAACATTTCAGAAAAATAAAATATTATTTTTGGGAATTTTTATAATTAAATAATAAATATGATGAATATTTTATTAGTGCGGTATAATTAAATACCTATAAATTGGAAAATATTTGGAAAATTATAGAAATTACTGAAATGGGGGTGTTTTATGTGATTTAGGCAAAATATAGATTTTTATAATTAATTATACACTATTTTAATGCTGATCGCGATTAAATATCGCTAATCGTGTCTTAAGCTTGAATTGTGCGCATGACATGCACCATGTCACATTTTAGCACTTGTTACATTTTTATCATGGCTTTCTCTTCATTTTCTTGCATGGTTATTGTTTTAAATGAGAAGAGTAAATATAAAAGAAAAAAAGAAAAGAGAAAATGGGTATAGGCATGAGAGAGAGAGAGGGGTGAGGGGTCATTGACTAAGCTCCCATTTCTTTTTCCCTTCATTATTCTTCTCCATTTCTCTCCCTCATCTCACCATGGCTGCCACCTTCTTCCTCCCTCCTCTACACCCTCAAAACATCACCAAGCACTCATTAAAACCTCATCCCCACTTCATTAAAAACATGCACAAGCCCACTACAAACACTTTGGACCAAGAAAAATTGGATTTTGAAGACTTGGGGAAACTCAAGAAAATTCTTGAGTTGCCAAATGAGGTATTTCCTTCACCATTAGAATTTTATTTCATTTCCTTTAACATTTATATAAGTTTAGAATCGATATTGTTTAGTTTTGTGAGCTTGGGAAATTCCAAGATGAGATTAGGGTTTTGGTTGAGTTGTGATAGTGTAATTGAGGTTAGTAGAGACCATACAACCCCTTTAGTGATGATATATTGGACTAAACCTGAGAGTAAACCCCCAATTCCCAAACTTAGAAATCTCCGATATCGGATTTTGTGGATTCTATGAGGGTATATTGGTATCTGCTATTACCCGGGATACCTGAAAAATATTTAGCAAACACAGAGAGATGTGCAGGCAGCCTTGAACCAATACCCAAAACCCAGGACCCCAACTCCCTCACATGGCCGCAAATTTATCCCTTTAGGCCGTAATTTACGGCCTGGGAATTTTAGTATAGGTTCGTTCTTGTTCCAGGGCTTTATCTCCAGTAAAATAGACCCTCCATGTATGCAAAATTGGCTAATTTCAACTAGGGCAAAATCTGGGACCATTTTCATGAGTTGTTGCCTTGTATTCCGTGACGTTTTTGAATTGAGGTTTTGATATTCGTGTTTTTATCGGTCGATTCACGTTTATACGTCAATCGTCGAGAGTTGCTGGTTATTCTTGCATGCGTAGTCCGTAGGTTCTAACGTATAGGCTTTTAGCGTGTCGTTTTGGTTTTGAATTGGATGTTAATGCGACACGATATGTTATGATATGTAGGTACCCCCACATGGACTTCGAGACTACGAGGATGAGCATGGCATCATCGACTCCAGCAAGCGAGGATCGAGGTGAGTAGATATATATCTATGGGGAAAGTCGGGTGGATGGCGTATAGCACCCCCGCAGTTCGTAGTGTAGTATACGAATACGTATACATATATATATAGTTATGTGTTGTGAAACTTGGATGATTAGTAAGTAAGATTTTAGATGTTCATGGGTTAGTTTTAGTGTATTAGAAATAACTTAGTTATTTTCTTAGTCGCGAAATCTAGAATAAGATTTGCATACACGCACACACACTCACGCATACATTTTATATTATTTGTGCGTGTGTGTGTGTGTGTGTACGCATAGGTATGGGACTATGTGTGTGTGTGTGTGTGTGTGTACATAGATGATGATGATAGTACATGATATTTGGAAATGAGTCGATGAGATTGGGTATGATGCCACGAGATCGGTGATATGTTTTGGTTCGGATTATGAGATACGACATGTTATTATAGCGGGTCCTTGGCGATGTGTTTTCATACACACGCACATACATATATAGATGGTATCAGTATGTACTAGACGTAGATCAGTACCCAGATCATGATATGATGATAAGGATACCAGATGAATAATAATGAGAAAATGTGATATTGACCCTTACCCAGATTTAGGGATGCCGTACGATGGATTTACCATAGGAGCTATATATTGATAATAGATCCGCACTCTTGACTCGAGAATGTCATGTTATATATTGTATCATATGTGATACTATTGAGGCGGGATCGCCGAGTATTATATATATATATATATATATATATATATATATATATATATATATATATATATATATCGACTCAGATTTAGGTGGTTTCCTTACCTTTTCGATTAGCCTACTGGTTTAGTCCTGTAGATTACTTGTAGATGTTAGACTAGACTCGAGTTATACCTATTTCAAAACTAATGAATCGTGAGTATTTTAAAGACCGGAAATGGGATTCTACGGATATTTCAAAGGATGTACCTTTTCTTAAAAACATTGTAGTCCCTATTTACTAAACACCACGATTCGTGTTATTCAAATGTCAAACTGTATGACTCATATAAATGTGTATCCACATATGTTGCGCTATTATTCATGTTCCGCGTATTATTGCTGCATTTAATATTCTTTTGTCATTTATTCTATTGTTCGCATTGCATTGCATGTCCATATGTATTTTCGTAATTATTATGAAACCCGTGCTGTCAGGACACCAGCACCATTACCAATGATGCGTATGCTCCACGTACACCTACCTGCCGGCTCACACACATCATCATCGGTAATTGCCATATCACGTACACTTTAGAGAATATTAATTCATTGATATCGCTTTTTAGCTGATAGTTTCGACATGATACTTGTGAGTCTGCCATTATATGATAGCCTAGACATTGCATTGATTTACTGCGTTATCTCATGCATATATATTCATATATTCACTGCCATGCAATAATTTGGGTCAGTCCGGAATGCCGGAGCCCAGTATTCATTATTTATTTACATCGTTATTTATGATTTCGGATTTCCATGAGATTTTTGGATTTAGAGAAACCGCAAACATTTTATAAAACTGATTATCACTTTCAAAAGATAAAATGTGGTTTTCTCATGATATGATTTGAGATATGTCCACCATGAGTTTTCTCGGCTCTTAAGCGATATCATACACCCGATTCGAGGAGGAGGAGGAACCGTATGTGGGTGCATGGTGGACCCGGTGCAGTACCCCGGGGCGAAAAGGTCACAGATGATGGCGTTGAGCCTGTGACAGGGGAGCACTACTAACCGGTGATTTTATTATGACTCGACAGATATCCGGAGGATACCGATCGGAGTACAGGCCAGTCCGGATAGCCGGAGCCGGAGCTTTTGAGATTTGATGTTATGGGCCAGTCCGGATAGCCGGAACCCTAGATATTGAGATTCGAGGTTACAGGCTAGTCCGAATTGCCGGAACCTGAGATATTGGGATTTATGTTTTGTGTCGATACTTGACACTGATTTCATGTTGATTTCATTGATAATACCTCGATTTATAAATATACAGAAATCTCACTAAGTAAGAAAACAGATTCACATTCATGATGCCTTCTGTTTTCATTACATTGCATTCATACCTCATATTTATGATATATTGCTACCTGAGGCACTGACACGAGCACATGGTATTACACTTATGCATAGATGTTTACCCTTGCCACCTTATCATGCTTCAGACCTTATCATTTTGAGGATATTTATATTATGATCGTATTGACCTAGGATTGAGTCATACATACGATTTCTGCTCTGTGATATTTTCTACTCACGAGTTGGCAACTCACCCCCGTTGTGCCACAGTTTCTTGCAGGTTCTGTCGTACAGGTTCATTGCGGCTTTGCTGACACACTGCTTCTTTCCGGGTAATTGCTTTGGTAAGTGGGTTCACTCGCATCGTGACCACCATTGTACTTATTTATATTCAGTTGTATCTAGAAACTCTATCAACCAGACTGTAATTATTTTTTTAGACCTAGAAGACCAGTTGTATATTATTTCGACCGTAGAGGTGTGCTTGTTTTATTATGGTTTTATTTATGATTTTGAGTTTCCTTTTGAGCTTTGATCCTCGCCCTTCGGCGTTGTATATTATATTGCTTACTTGGTTGTGACCGTCAATTAACGAAGGGCTAGCTCCCGCCTGGGGATGCCCTTATTCATGTTATACATGTTGTACCCTTTTGGGGCCAGTATTTACAAAGGAAACTCTGCCGAAATTTTCAGAAAAGACTTGAGATTTTAAAAATGCATACTTCGGCTTATGTTATTAAAACCACTTGCTTTAAAACATGTTTTCTTCACTTATTTCTTAAAATGGTTTAGATTTCTGGGATTTCTTGGCTTACTTGAATTAGATGGGGTCATATAGATTTCATATGATTCATGTGCCAGTCACATACCATTTTGGGTCGTGACAAAGTTGGTATCAGAGCGCTAGGTTAATCTTGGTTCGAGTCTATGTTTGACTATGCGGAGCCTAGGGCATTTGTATATATACAGAATCTAGGCTTGACCTTATGGAACTTAGACTTAGTCGATGGGGTATTAGACCCGAACTTTCGTCGCGTAGGTTGAATTTGGTTGATGGAGTAGGTGACTTAAGGAGAGTGACGTACCGTGTGTATGTTCTGCGGCATACTTACGATACGCTACTCCGCTTAAGAAGCCTTAGGATGTACATTTTCTTGCACAGCATTATATTCATTCATATGGTCTATCCTCATCGATAAAAGTTTATGCTTTTGCTGCCACGATTATACGGGCAGAGAGAGCTACGGCTAGAGTTGCGTCAGCATGAGCTCGCCACGGACGAGGACTGACCAGGGAGTGATTCCAGGGACATACGATTTGCATAGATACGTCATTTTATTGTGTTTTCGAGCCATGAGCATTTGATGGATCGCTTTTACAAGATTTCTCGGACGTGCAGATCAGCACCAGATGATCAGGCTACCGATAGAGACCAGCCAGGATATGATGATCGTCAATGCACCGATTATTTGATAATTGAGGAACTGTTTAGCGTGCGGACAAATGAGCCAGTTGTTGCTGCGAATAACAAGATATCGCCCCAGATGTTGAAGCTAATTCCGCACGAGTATAATTAGAGATGTGATAGAAGATCGCTAGTCACCCAAGGAGGAATGACTAGGACATGTGGTTCATTGCCTACCCCGATGCGAGGTCATCAGGCTGATTGATTCCAGCTAGAGACGACTTCACACAGGTACATTAAGAGTCGATAGAAGATAATCGAATATCAGAAACCCATTTTCCAAGTTTAAAGTATTCGGAAAAAATATGCAAGTAATTCTATGGACCCTCGAGAAGAATGAAACCCTAACTCAATATAATAACTATGAGAATGCTCTGAAACCTTAGGTTTTACAGCAGTTCAGTGGTGCCATTGATGAGGCTTTGGTTTGCCCTTCTATGGTTGGTCCACATGTGTTGTGGCATGTACTGGAATACTATTAAACTGTACCCAAGATGTTGAGCTCTTGGGGGATTATGGGACTTTGACGAATCGATCGAAGGGTTCGACGTCATTCGGATATCATGTGATGGGATACATTGCTTGGTAGACTCCGGATACGAGTATAGCCGTTGGAGCGCAGTTCATGCATCCATGAAGAGACGAGTCCGAATCAGTCGACATTAGAGAAAAGTGGAGTAAGGGTTGTACGAGATATTTAAGAGATGACGTTCCACTCCGCTGACATCAGAGATGTGATACGCATGTAGAGACGTCGAATATGGACATATCTTCCAGGAGGAGTCGTGATGAATATGCAGCCGTTCCGGAACGAGAAACAGATTTAGCAAAAGGATGATAGCTTCCGGGCAGCTCAGCAGAAACGAGATCGGGAGAGACCCTGACAAGACCTTTCTGGAATACTATTCGAGAAGACTTGGACCCAGGATCGGTCATATTACGCACACCCAGTAGGCCAGAGTTCGGCATCGTCGTCGAGACATGTTATGAGTGACCATGACGGTTGGCCAAAAATCTTTAGAGGATGTGCTAGAGCAAGACTATTTCCGTCATCTTTGATTTTGATATTTTGGGTGATTTATTTGCATGATTGAGATTTTGTGCATACAGTTGCACTTGACTTCGATTTGATATCATTCAAGATGTTAATTTTGATTTCATGCCTGATATTTTGGGCGATTTATTTGCATAATTGAGATTTTGTGCACCACAGTTGCACTTGACTTCAATTTGATGTCATTTGACATATTGATTTTGATTTCATGCCTATGTTATGCATGTGATTTGACCTATGATTTCGGCATAGTTTTCATGCACTTTTAACATGTTGATTCGATTCTGTGCACGCTGATGCACATGGTTGTGAGATGATATACCACGGTATACCTGATTTGGATTTGGATTGAAATGTGCTGTATACCGTCGATTTCAATTGTGATACTCGATATTTGTTTTTGTGCACCTTGTGCACTTGATTTGGATTCTTGCGCATACTTGGACGCTTGATGCGATTTTGGTGCACGCCAGATACACTAAATTGAGATTCTTCGTGCATATCAGATACACCTGATATTGCTGTCAGGCACACCCGTTGCCTTTGACAGGTGTTTCGTGCACACCCTTTGCACTTAGATTTTGTTTCTGTGCATATGTATGGCACATTTATTGATTTCGATTTCCGTGCGCACCAGACGCACGTAGAACCCTTATATACATTTTGGGATTGATTTCATGTGGAGCAGCATATTTTATGATATTTACTATTTGGTATAGTAGCTGAGCAGGACTAGTCCGAGGACTGTACCTGACTATATTTTTGCATGCATTGATAGTTATCAAAGAGATTTCCAAAAAGGAGCTATAGTCTCAGTATTTACCTACATGTCCGAGATGACGCAAGACATTTAACAAAGGAAATCCTTCTAAATTATTTTTCAAAAAAGCGGGACGTGTATGTTAAACAAAGGGTGTGTGTGTAGTTATTTTCCTACAATGGACGTCCGCCACTGTGTCGTGATATGCGCATTGCACAGCATTTGGAAAAGAGTTAGGCATGCATTTCTTTCAGATATTTTGACGAATTTACCACGATGTTTACATGTATAGTTTTGATATATATCATGTTGGTTTTCGTATTGGATTTAGACATTGGTGTCTTCGCCATAACTCCGATGATTTCGGTATGCTTGACGGAGTTTTGATTTTGGTTTATATACTCGTTTCTCATGCGCATGCATTGCGCTACGATGTGTTTTATGTATTGATGATTTCGGAGCTTCGACGACTGGATCATTTTACTGAAATGTTTTAGTATTTGAGGAGATTAAATTTTAAATTAGGGGACCGAACTTCTTTAAGAGGGGAAGAGTGTAACATTTCAGAAAATAATATATTGTTTTGGGGAATTTTTATAATTAAATAATAAATATGATGAATATTTTATTAGTGCGGTATAATTAAATACCGATTTATTGGAAAATATTTGGAAAATTATAGAAATTACTGAAATGATGGTGTTTTATGTGATTTAGGCAAATTATAGATTTTTATAATTAATTATACACTATTTTAATGCTAATCGCGATTAAATATCGATAATCGTGCCTTAAGCTTGAATTGTGCACATGACATGCACCATGTCACATTTTAGCACTTATTACATTTTTATCATGGCTTTCTCTTCAATTTCTTGCATGGTTGTTGTTTTAAATGAGAAGAGTAAATAGAAAAGAAGAAAAGAAAAGAGAAAATGATAAAGAAATGGGTATGGACATGAGAGAGAGAGAGAGAGGTGATGGGTCATTGACCAAGCTCCCATTTCTTTTCCCCTTCAATTTTCTTCTCCATTTATCTCCCTCATCTCACCATGGCTGCCACCTCCTTCCTCCCTCCTCTACACCCTCAAAACATCACCAAGCACTCATCAAAAACTCATCCCCACTTCATTAAAAACATGCACAAGCCCACCACACACACTTTGGACCAAGAAAAATTGGATTTTGAAGACTTGGTGCAACTCAAGAAAATTCTTGAGTTGCCAAATGAGGTATTTCCTTTACCATTAGAATTGTATTTCATTTACTTTAACATTTATATAACTTTAGAATCGATATTGTTTAGTTTTGTGAGCTTGGGAAATTCCAAGATGAGGTTAGGGTTTTGGTTGAGTTGTAATAGTGTAATTGAGATTAGTAGAGACCATACAACCCCTTTAGTGATGGTATACTGGACTAAACCTGAGAGTAAACCCACAATTCCCAAACTTAGAAATCCCCGATATCGGATTTTGTGGATTTTGTGAGGGTATATTGGTATCTGCTATCACCCGGGACACCTGAAAAATATTTAGCAAACACAGACAGATGTGCAGGTAACCTAGAACCTATACCCAAAACCCAGGACCCCAACTCCCTCACATGGCCGCAAATTTATCCCTTTAGGCAAAAATTTACGGCCTGGGCATTTCAGTATGGATTCGTTCTTGTTTCAGGGCTTCATCTCCAGTAAAATAGACCCTCTATGTATGCAAAATTGGCTAATTTCAGGTAGGGCAAAATCTGGGACCATTTTCATAAGTTGCTGCCTTGTATTTCGTGACGTTTTTGAATTGAAGTTTTGATATTCTTGTTTTTATCGGTCGATTCATGTTTATACGTCAATCGTCGAGAGTTGTTGGTTATTCTTGCATTCGTAGTCCGAAAGTTCTAACCTATAGGCTTTTAGCGTGTCGTTTTGGTTTTGAATTGGATATTAATGCGACACGATATGTTATGATATGTAGGTACCCCCAGGTGGATTTCGAGACTACGAGGATGAGCATGGCGTCATCGACACCAGCAAGCGATGATCGAGATGAGTAGATATATATCTACGGGGGAAGTCGGATGGATGGCGTATAGCACCCCAGCAGTTCGTAGTGTAGTATACAAATACGTATACATATATATATATATATATATATATATGTATGACTCATATAAATGTGTATGACTCATATAAATGTGTATCCACATATGTTGCGCTGTTATTCATGTTCCGCGTATTATTGCTGCATTTACTATTCTTTTGTCATTTATTCTATTGTTCGCATTGCATTGCATGTCCATATGTATTTTCGTAATTATTATGAAACCCGTGCTGTCAGGACACCAGCACCATTACCGATGATGCGTATGCTCCACGTACACCTACCTGCCGGCTCACACACATCATCATCGGTAATTGCCATATCAAGTACACTTTAGAGAATATTAATTCATTGATATCGCTTTTTAGCTGATAGTTTCGACATGATACTTGTGAGTCTGCCATTATATGATAGCCTAGACATTGCATTGATTTACTGCGTTATCTCATGCATATATATTCATATATTCACTGCCATGCAATAATTTGGGTCAGTCCGGAATGCCGGAGCCCAGTATTCATTATTTATTTACATCGTTATTTATGATTTCGGATTTCCATGAGATTTCTGGATTTAGAGAAACCGCAAACATTTTATAAAACTGATTATCACTTTCAAAAGATAAAATGTGGTTTTCTCATGATATGATTTGAGATATGTCCACCATGAGTTTTCTCGGCTCTTGAGCGATATCATTCACCCGATTCGAGGAGAAGGAGGAACCGTATGTGGGAGCATGGTGGACCCGGTGCAGTACCCCGGGGCGAAAAGGTTACAGATAATGGCATTGAGCCTGTGACAGGGGAGCACTACTGACCGGTAATTTTATTGTGACTCGACGGATATCCGGAGGATACCGATCGGAGTACAGGCCAGTCCGGATAGCCGAAGCCGGAGCTTTTGAGATTTGATGTTATGGGCCAGTCCGGATAGCCGGAACCCTAGATATTGAGATTCGAGGTTACAGGCTAGTCCGAATTGCCGGAACCTGAGATATTGGGATTTATGTTTTGTGTCGATACTTGACACTGATTTCATGTTGATTTCATTGATAATACCTCAATTTATAGATATACAGAAATCTCACTAAGTAAGAAAACAGATTCACATTCATGATGCCTTCTGTTTTCATTACATTGCATTCATACCTCATATTTATGATATATTGCTACCTGAGGCACTGACACGAGCACATGGTATTACACTTATGCATAGATGTTTAACCTTGCCACCTTATCATGCTTCAGACCTTATCATTTTGAGGATATTTATATTATGATCGTATTGACCTAGGATTGAGTCATACATACGATTTCTGCTCTGTGATATTTTCTACTCACGAGTTGGCAACTCACCCCCGTTGTGCCACAGTTTCTTGCAGGTTCTGCCGTACAGGTTCATTGCGGCTTTGCTAGCACACTGCTTCTTTCCGGGTGACTGCTTTGGTAGATGGGTTCACTCGCATCGTGACCACCATTGTACTTATTTATATTCAGTTGTATCTAGAAACTCTATCAACCAGACTGTAATTATTTTGTTAGACCTAGAAGACCAGTTGTATATTATTTCGACCGTAGAGGCATGCTTGTATTATTATGGTTTTTTTGATGATTTTGAGTTTCCTTTTGAGCTTTGATCCTCGCCCTTCGGCGTTGTATATTATATTGCTTACTTGGTTGTGACCGTCAATTAACGAAGAGCTAGCTCCCGCCTGGGGATGCCCTTATTCATGTTATACATGTTGTACCCTTTTGGGGCCAGTATTTACAAAGGAAACTCTGCCGAAATTTTCAGAAAAGACTTGAGATTTTAAAAATGCATACTTCGGCTTATGTTATTAAAACCACTTTCTTTAAAACATGTTTTCTTCACTTATTTCTTAAAATGGTTTAGATTTCTGGGATTTCTTGGCTTACTTGAATTAGATGGGGTCCTATAGATTTCATATGATTCATGTGCCAGTCACGTGCCATTTTGGGTCGTGACAAAGTTGGTATCAGAGCGCTAGGTTAATCTTGGTTCGAGTCTATGTTTGACTATGCGGAGCCTAGGGTATTTGTATATATACAGAATCTAGGCTTGACCTTATGGAACTTAGACTTAGTCGATGGGGTATTAGACCCGAACTTTCGTCGCGTAGGTTGACCTTGGTTGATGGAGTAGGTGACTTAAGGAGAGTGACGTACCGTGTGTATGTTCTGCGGCATACTTACGATACGCTACTCCGCTTAAGAAGCCTTAGGATGTACATTTTCTTGCACAGCATTATATTCATTCATATGATCTATCCTCATCGATAAAAGTTTATGCTTTTGCTGCCACGATTATACGGGCAGAGAGAGCTACGGCTAGAGTTGCGTCAGCATGAGCTCGCCACGGACGAGGACTGACCAGGGCGTGATTCCAGGGACATACGATTTGCATAGATACGTCATTTTATTGTGTTTTCGCGCCATGAGCGTTTGATGGATCGCTTTTACAAGATTTCTCGGACGTGCAGATCAGCACCAGATGATCAGGCTACCGATAGAGGCCAGCCAAGATGTGATGATCGTCAATGCACCGATTATTTGATGATTGAGGCACTGTTTAGCGTGCGGATAAATGAGCCAGTTGTTGCTGCGAATAACAAGATATCGCCCCAGATGTTGAAGCTAATTCCGCACGAGTATACTTAGAGATGTGATAGAAGATCGCTAGTCACCCAAGGAGGAATGACTAGGACATGTGGTTCATTGCCTACCCCGATACGAGGTCATCAGGCTGATTGATTCCAGCTAGAGACGACTTCACACAGGTACATTAGGAGTCGATAGAAGATGATCGAATGTCAGAAACCCATTTTCCAAGTTTAAAGTATTCGGAAAAAATATGCAAGTAATTCTATGGACCCTCGAGAAGAATGAAACCCTAACTCAATATAATAACCATGAGAATGCTCTGAAACCTTAGGTTTTACAGCAGTTCAGTGGTGCCATTGATGAGGCTTGGGTTTGCCTTTCTATGGTTGGTCCACATGTGTTGTGGCATGTACTGGAATACTATTAAACTGTACCCAATATGTTGAGCTCTTGGGGGATTATGGGACTTTGACGAATCGATCGAAGGGTTCGACGTCATTTGGATATCATGTGATGGGATACATTGCTTGGGAGACTCCGGATACGAGTATAGCCGTTGGAGCGCAGTTCATGCATCCATGAAGAGACGAGTCCGAATCAGTCGACATTAGAGAAAAGTGGAGTAAGGGTTGTACGAGATCTTCATGAGATGACGTTCCACTCCGCTGACATCAGAGATGTGATACGCATGTAGAGGCGTCGAATATGGACATATCTTCCAGGAGGAGTCGTGATGAATATGCAGCCGTTCCGGAACGAGAAACAGATTTAGCATAAATATGATAGCTTCCGGGCAGCTCAGCAGAAACGAGATCGAGAGAGACCCTGACAAGACCTTTCTGGAATACTATTCGAGAAGACTTGGACCCAGGATCGGTCATATTACGCACACCCAGTAGGCCAGAGTTCGGCATCGTCGTCGAGACATGTTATGAGTGACCATGACGGTTGGCCAAAAATCTTTAGAGGATGTGCTAGAGCAAGACTATTTCCGTCATCTTTGATCTTGATATTTTGGGCGATTTATTTGCTTGATTGAGATTTTGTGCATACAGTTGCACTTGACTTCGATTTGATATCATTCAAGATGTTAATTTTGATTTCATGCCTGATATTTTGGGCGATTTATTTGCATAATTGAGATTTTGTGCACCACAGTTGCACTTGACTTCGATTTGATGTCATTTGACATATTGATTTTGATTTCATACCTATGTTATGCATGTGATTTGACCTATGATTTCGGCATAGTTTTCATGCACTTTTAACATGTTGATTCGATTCTGTGCACGCTGATGCACATGGTTGTGAGATTATATACCACGGTATACCTGATTTGGATTTGGATTGAAATGTGTTGTATACCGTCGATTTCGATTGTGATACTCGATATTTGTTTTCGTGCACCTTGTGCACTTGATTTGGATTCTTGCGCATACTTGGGCGCTTGTTGCGATTTTGGTGCACGCCAGATACACTAAATCGAGATTCTTCATGCATATCAGATACACCTGATATTGCTGTCAGGCACACCCGTTGCCTTTGACAGGTGTTTCGTGCACACCCTTTGCACTTAGATTTTGTTTCTGTGCATATGTATGGCACATTTATTGATTTCGATTTCCGTGCGCACCAGACGCACGTAGAACCCTTATATACATTTTAGGATTGATTTCATGTGGAGCAGCATATTTTATGATATTTACTATTTGGTATAGTAGCTGAGCAGGACTAGTCCGAGGACTGTACCTGACTATATTTTTGCATGCATTGATAGTTATCAAAGAGATTTCCAAAAAGGAGCTATAGTCTCAGTATTTACCTACATGTCCGAGATGACGCAAGACATTTAACAAAGGAAATCCTTCTAAATTATTTTTCAAAACAGCGGGACGTGTATGTTAAACAAAGGGTGTGTGTGTAGTTATTTTCCTACAATGGACGTCCGCCACTGTGTCGTGATATGCGCATTGCACAGCAATTGGAAAAGAGTTAGGCATGCATTTCTTTCAGATATTTTGACGAATTTACCACGATATTTACATGTATAGTTTTGATATATATCATGTTGGTTTTCGTATTGGATTTAGACATTGGTGTCTTCGCCATAACTCCGATGATTTCGATATGCTTGACGGAGTTTTGATTTTGGTTTATATACTCGTTTCTCATGCGCATGCATTGCGCTACGATGTGTTTTATGTATTGATGATTTCGGAGCTTCGACGACTGGATCATTTTACTGAAATGTTTTAGTATTTGAGGAGATTAAATTTTAAATTAGGGGACCGAACTTCTTTAAGGGGGGAAGAGTGTAACATTTCAGAAAATAAAATATTGTTTTGGGGAATTTTTATAATTAAATAATAAATATGATGAATATTTTATTAGTGCGGTATAATTAAATACCGATATATTGGAAAATATTTGGAAAATTATAGAAATTACTGAAATGATGGTGTTTTATGTGATTTAGGCAAATTATAGATTTTTATAATTAATTATACACTATTTTAATGCTAATCGCGATTAAATATCGCTAATCGTGCCTTAAGCTTGAATTATGCACATGACATGCACCATGTCACATTTTAGCACTTATTACATTTTTATCATGGCTTTCTCTTCAATTTCTTGCATGGTTGTTGTTTTAAATGAAAACAGTAAATGGAAAAGAAGAAAAGAAAAAAGAAAATGATAAAGAAATGGGTATGGACATGAGAGAGAGAGAGGTGATGGGTCATTGACCAAGCTCCCATTTCTTTTCCCCTTCAATTTTCTTCTCCATTTATCTCCCTCATCTCACCATGGCTGCCACCTCCTTCCTCCCTCCTCTACACCCTCAAAACATCACCAAGCACTCATCAAAAACTCATCCCCACTTCATTAAAAACATGCACAAGCCCACCACAAACACTTTGGACCAAGAAAAATTGGATTTTGAAGACTTGGTGCAACTCAAGAAAATTCTTGAGTTGCCAAATGAGGTATTTCCTTTACCATTAGAATTGTATTTCATTTACTTTAACATTTATATAACTTTAGAATCGATATTGTTTAGTTTTGTGAGCTTGGGAAATTCCAAGATGAGGTTAGGGTTTTGGTTGAGTTGTAATAGTGTAATTGAGATTAGTAGAGACCATACAACCCCTTTAGTGATGGTATACTGGACTAAACCTGAGAGTAAACCCCCAATTCCCAAACTTAGAAATCCCCGATATCGGATTTTGTGGATTTTGTGAGGGTATATTGGTATCTGCTATCACCCGGGACACCTGAAAAATATTTAGCAAACACAGACAGATGTGCAGGTAACCTAGAACCTATACCCAAAACCCAGGACCCCAACTCCCTCACATGGCCGCAAATTTATCCCTTTAGGCCGAAATTTACGGCCTGGGCATTTCAGTATGGATTCGTTCTTGTTTCAGGGCTTCATCTCTAGTAAAATAGACCCTCTATGTATGCAAAATTGGCTAATTTCAGGTAGGGCAAAATCTGGGACCATTTTCATGAGTTGCTGCCTTGTATTTCGTGACGTTTTTGAATTGAAGTTTTGATATTCTTGTTTTTATCGGTCGATTCACGTTTATACGTCAATCGTCGAGAGTTGTTGGTTATTCTTGCATGCGTAGTCCGTAAGTTCTAACCTATAGGCTTTTAGCGTGTCGTTTTGGTTTTGAATTGGATATTAATGCGACACGATATGTTATGATATGTAGGTACCCCCAGGTGGATTTCGAGACTACGAGGATGAGCGTGGCGTCATCGACACCAGCAAGCGATGATCGAGATGAGTAGATATATATCTATGGGGGAAGTCGGATGGATGGCGTATAGCACCCCAGCAGTTCGTAGTGTAGTATACAAATACGTATACATATATATATATATATATATATATATATATAGTTATGTGCTGTGAAACTTGGATGATTAGTAAGTGAGATTTTAGATGTTCATGGGTTAGTCTTAGTGTATTAGAAGTAACTTAGTTATTTTCTTAATAGCGAACCCTAGAATAAGATTTGCATACATGCACACACACTCACGCATACATTTTATATAATTTGTGCGTATATGGGGATACACACACAAACACACACACACGCGCATAGGTATGGGACTGTGTGTGTGTATACATATACATGGATGATGAGGATAGTACTTGATATTTGGAGATGAGTCGATGAGATTGGGCATGATGCTACGAGATTCGTAATATGTTTTGGTTCGTATTATGAGATACGACATGTTTTTATAGCGGGTCCTTGGCGATGTGTTTTCATACACACGCACATATATATGTAGATGGTATCAGTATGTACTAGACGTAGATCGGTACTCAGATCATGATATGATGATAAGGATACCAGATGAATAATAATAAGAAAATGTGATATTGACCCGTACCCAGATTTGGGGATGCCGTACGATGGATTTACCGTACGAGCAATATATTGATGATAGATCCGCACTCTTGACTCGAGAATGTCATGTTATATATTGTATCATATGTGATACTATTGAGACGGGATCGCCGACTATTATATATATATATATATATATATATATATATATATATCGACTCAGATTTAGGTGGTTTCCTTACCTTTCAATTTGCCTGCTAGTTTAGTCATGTAGATTACTTGTAGATGTTAGACTAGACTCGAGTCATACCTATTTCAAAACTAACGAATCGTGAGTATTTTAAATACCGGACAAGGGATTCTACGGATATTTCAAAGAATGTACCTTTTCTTAAAAACGCCGTAGTCCCTATTTACTAAACACCACGATTCGCGTTATTCAAATGTCAAACTGTATAACTCATATAAATGTGTATCCATATATGTTGCGCTATTATTCATGTTCCGCATATTATTGCTGAATTTACTATTCTTTTGCCATTTATTCTGCTGTCCGCATTGCATTGCATGTCCATATGTATTTTTGTAATTATTATGAAACCCGTGTTGTCAAGACACCAGCACCATTACCGATGATGCGTATGCTCCGCATACACCTACTTGCCGGCTCATACACATCATCATCGGTAATTTCCATGTTACGTACATTTTAGAGAATATTAATTCATTGATATCGCTTGTTAGCTAATAGTTTCGACATGATACTAGTGAGTCTGCCATTATATGATAGCCTAGACATTGCATTTATTTACTGCGTTATCTCATGCATATATATTCATATATTCACTGCCATGCAATAATTTGGGTCAGTCCGGATTGCCGGAGCCCAGTATTCATTATTTATTTAAATCGTTATTTCGGATTTCCATGAGATTTCTGGATTTAGAGAAACCGCAAAGATTTTATAAAACTGATTATCACTTTCAAAAGATAAAATGTTGTTTTCTCATGATATGATTTGAGATATGTCCACCATGAGTTTTCTCGGCTCTTGAGCGATATCATACACCCGATTCGAGGAGGAGAAAGAACCGTATGTGGGTGCATGGTGGACCCGGTGCGGTACCCATGGGAGAGAAGGTCGCAGATGATGGCGTTGAGCCTGTGACAGGGGAGCACTACTGACCGGTGATTTTATTGTGACTCGACGGATATCCGGAGGATACCGATTAGAGTACAGGCCAGTCCGAATAGCCGGAGCCTGAGCTTTTGAGATTTGATGTTATGGGTCAGTCCGGATAGCCGGAGCCCTAGATATTGAGATTCGTGGTTACAGGCCCATCCGAATTGCCGGAGCCTGAGATATTGGGATTTATGTTTCGTGTCGATGCTTGACACTGATTTCATATAGATTTCATTGATGATACCTCGATTTATAAATATACAGAAATCTCACTAAGTAAGAAAACAGATTCACATTCTTGATGCCTTCTGTTTTCATTACATTGCATTCATACCTCATATTTATGATATGTTGCTATCTGAGGCACTGACATGAGCACATGGTATTACACTTATGCATAGATGTTTACCCTTGCCACCTTATCATGCTTCAGACCTTATCATTTTGAGGATGTTTATATTATGATCGTATTGACCTAAGATTGAGTCATACATACGATTTCTGCTCTGTGATGTTTTCTACTCACGAGTTGGCAACTCACCCCCGTTGTGCCACAGTTTCTTGCAGGTTCTGCCGTACAGGTTCATTGCGGCTTTGCTGGCACACTGCTTCTTTCCGGATGATTGCTTTGGTAGGTGGGTTCACTCACATCGTGACCACCATTGTACTTATTTATATTCAGTTGTATCTAGAAACTCCATCAACCATACTGTAATTATTTGTTAGACCTAGAAGACCAGTTGTATATTATTTCGACCGTAGGGTCGCGCTTGTATTATTATGGTTTTATTGATGATTTTGAGTTTCCTTTTGAGCTTTGATCCTCGCCCTTCGGCGTTGTATATTATATTGCTTGCGTGGTTGTAGCCGTCAATTGATGAAGAGCTAGCTCCCGCTTGGGGATGGCCTTATTCATGTTATGCATGTTGTACCCTTTTGGGGCCAGTATTTACAAAGGAAACTCTGCCGAAATTTTCAGAAAAGACTTGAGATTTTAAAAATGCATACTTCGGCTTATGTTATTAAAACCACTTGCTTTAAAACATGTTTTCTTCACTTCTTTCTTAAAATGGTTTAGATTTCTGGGATTTCTTGGCTTACTTGAATTAGATGGGGTCCTATAAACTTCATATGATTCATGTGCCAGTCACGTGCCATTTCGGGTCGTGACACTCACCTAGGATATCAAGTTCATCCGCAAATAATTCCTCAAAACTATGTATGAAAGAATATTTATCAAGACTGCCTTCCTCCCTATAATCCTTCACAATCCTATTCTCATCGTTACAACCCCTAACTCTCCCAATACAATTTCTCCCTCATCACATTCATAAATAGGTAGGTACATGTCATCTAAAAAAGTAGGTTCCCACCCTAACGTTTATTCCGAAAAAATATCACTAGGTGATACAAAAATTTTGGGTTCCTGATCATTGATCGCTTCTAACAATCTATCATAGCCACACCCAGCAAATTCACAAATTCCCTCCTCTAAAATTTGAATGCAAAAATCAGTCGGTTCATGAATTTCTTTTTCAAGTAATATTTCAGTTAAATCAACCTCAAAATCAAAAGTGATAGGTGGTTCAGTGGGTATCTGAAGGTTAGTGGTGGACTGACTTAGAGGGTTTTCCTATGTGTCCTAATAACACATAGTCAATTCATTTGCATCATCATCTAAGAAATCATTAAAATTCAATTGATCGTTTATCTTACTCGGGTGATTTCCTAGATGACAGATATTGACACTATGTGGTTCTAATTGACTGTGTTCACTCTCTAGAATCCTTACAGCTATAAGCTCTTCAATTCTAGCAAAAGATTGAGCTTGAGCGTGAAACAATTGCTCAGACTGTTGTATAAAAAGGGCTAGCGTTGCAGCTGTTTGATTCTCGACCGCGATCATCACTTCAATACCCCTCTCTAAAGCGGTCAACCTAGCATCCATCTCACTATCATTCCCTAATGATGGCTCAATTGTTTCAGGTAGGGAGGGTTGTGATGCTAAAGCTGTTACCCTATCGACCTCTTTCTCTAAATCTTCAATCATTAGGTCTATAATTGAAGTAGGACTGGGTTCAAGAGTGTTAGGTGGGTGACCGTTAGCAAAACTCTGGGACGGTTGATCACCCCCTAGAACAGGACAATTTTCATGAATGTGGGAAGAATCGTGGCAATTTGAACAAAAGAATTGGGACTGGGTATAAACAAAGGAATAAGAATCATGAAAAATTGAATTGAATTGTGTATCACCCATATTAACAAGAATTCATGAAAATCACAAAAACCAAGAGTATCACACCCCTAACAGTCTATGTTATGCTAAGTCAACTAGACCTGCTCAAGAACCTGATTGTCGAAGTAAAACTGTGTCAAGAAACGGGCTCAAGATATACGGATCACGAAGCCAGGTAAGTGCAGAGATAAGGGGAGGTTTTCCAATACTTTCGCGAAATTCCTTAATTAGAATAACCCTTTCTCATTAACACTTGCCTAGATACCCCGTGAACGATATACCATTAAGCGGTGTTCTAAACACAGTTAACTTCTTCTAATGAGCGCGAAGTACTTAAAGTCAAAGTTCTAGTTGATTTTAAATTACTGTGGGTATGCAAGAATGCAGTTTTGTGATTTGTGGGCTACGGAAAAAGGTGATAAAATCCTTTACAGTATCTTGTTTGGTCGTGCCCTTAATATCCGTATTAAGATGCAAATATGCAAATCAATAAAAGAATTCAAGAATTAAATCAATAAAGCAATTCTTTTTCCATTTAGGCTTAAGCACTGCAACAAATACGGGTTAGTTCTCTGTGCAATTGTTGGCAAGTTTGTGCGAAGAATCCTGCAGAAGATAGAGTATTGTAATGCGTCGGATTTGAGCGAAGGTGTTATAAAAAGCATACCGATATGATTTTGGGTTTAGAAACCCCTTTGAAGTGATTACGGGTATTTGAATGTTTACGAGGGTCAAACTATCCGGATCTTTGGCACTATACTTTACTAACATCTTGCACTGAAATTTGAAGCTTGCTCCGCACGATCGCTGGTCATAATTCCGTTAAAATCTGCAAATGTCAGAAAATACGATATTTAGTGTCAGAAGCGATATATCCGCCCCAATTCCTGCACATTGAAAATTATAAAAGTCAAACAATACCACTAGAATACCAACAAGTCACCGAAGATCACACAAAAAGAAAAAACCAGAAATCCTACGGATTTTTGAGCGATGTCGCTCGTCTAATGAAGTCCAATGGTGCTCGAATTTTGTGTGTAATCTCTAGGCTATATTAGTATTCTACTACTATACTTTGATTTTTTAATATGATTACAGAGTGATAGCAGGTGCAGGACAGAGAACAAAGTAAAAAGAATGTTTGTTGTGTTAGTTTTGAAAAAAAAATTGAGTTAAAAAGTTAATGAGTTAGTATGAACCAGAAATAACAATTCCTAATAACTACCAACTCCCCGGCAACAGTGCCAAAAACTTGTTGAGACTTTACCCACGCGCGCAAATGCGCATGTTTTGAAAATGGAATCGTTTTAAGGAAATGGATGCGCACGCGAGCTCGGTCTCATTTTAAAATTTATAAACCGCAAGTGCACAGCGCGTTGTAGCGAGCTGGCAAGTACGAGTCGATCCGCAGGGAATTGTGTATTAGGTTTTATTGTTTAAGGTTCAACAAATAATGAATTGGTTGGTTTGTCATAAAAATATAAAATACGAAAAAAAGGAAAACAAGTTAAGAAAGAAATGGCCGTGGCTTTGGCTCGGATGGTCGAATCGTGACGATTTCTTCGACACTCCCTTGCTCATGAGTTGTCCGTCCTTGTGTCGATCCCAGCGTGAAGCATGACTGGTCAAGGCGGTTGCGAAGAACAAGTCATCAAATTCCGATACTCGACGCAAAACACGAAACGAGTCCGTATTGTTCACTTACCATTTGTATGTCCAAGCATGAGGTATCAACACTAAGAACAAGGGTTAGCAAGCATACGACAATATCAAAAATACAAAGTAGCAAGTGAGAGCAAATAGTTTTGTTAACTTTGCTAAGAGTTTGTGATAGTATAGAGTATATGAAAATCGAGGGTTTGTCAAGCACTTGGTCAGAAAATACCGTATCTAAACTTAGCAAATTTAATACCAAATTGATTTTAACATAAACATTGTGAAATGGGGAAAGAGAGTGAGTATGGTATATGAAGAGGTTACAAAGTAACCATGGTTTCAAAATACCATATCGCATCAATACATAAACAATCTTTAAGTTAGAATTATGTTAAGTAAATTAAACAAAAATAGGAGGAGGAGGAGGAGGAAGGCAAGGCCTTTCATCTCATTTCCTCACCATCACCACAACCAAAGAAAGATTAGTTACACATAATGAAAAGAAGAGCAACTAAAGAAAAGAAACAAGTAAACAAAACAATAACGATATTATTAACACTTGAAGAAGTTTAGGTACAAGATAATGGTAGCTTGTTCAACCTCCATAATGAAGCACTCAAAAGAAAGCTTCAAGAGGGAAGAAGAAGAAGAAACCAAGTTAAAACCCACTTAACTCTCAAGCCTAAACCAAAACAAAAGAAAAATGATAGAATATGTGCATCCCCTCTCTCTAATCTGTTCTAGTATTTATAAGCATCAAAATATAATAAACAAACAATATAGAATGGATGATGTGATGCATATAAAGTGCCAGCAGAAAAATGGGGGGAAAAGGAGCTAGGGAGCTGGCATCGCCGGATTTATTGGGGGGGCGCCTGTTGTGGTGAAAGTGGCTCGTTTTGGGACGGTGAACTCGAGTGCTCTCCAACATGTAGGGTTACTAGGCACTCTAACAAGGTTCAATAAAGCATCAACCATGCCCGATTAAAATTTTAGCTGTGCCTAACAACCCTAAACAAGATCTTTGCTAGAAAATTAGGGTTTCACATGCAAGTAAATCACATTTACCACTAAGTGAATACGAAATACAACCTTTGTAGATCGGTCCTTCACTTCTAAAGCTCCTTGTTGTAGTCCCTTCACTGCGATCATGGTTCTCCCGGGCTCTTGCATGGCTTCACGAGGTAGAAGGAACGTCCTTGCTTGAAGTCTTCGAGGCCGAAGATGATCTACGTCGAGGGAATACAAACTCAAGCTTCTTCTTCACTAACTTTAGAATTAGTGAAGCAAACACCCTAAACTAAAGTGCTAGTCTAGTAGAGGATGGAGAAATAGGAAGTGGGTTCTCTTTAGAATTTTATTTCTCATAATCTTTCACTCTCATTTGAAAACCCTAGCAAGCTTTTCTTTTGCTCAAAGAAGAAGAAGATGAACAAAAGAAAAGATGAAGATAATGATCAAGTGAGTGAGCTAAGCATGGTGAGTGAGTATCATATACTAACTCATGTAGAGACATTACCATGGCTAATCCAAATGGTTAGGTTAACAAGAATCTAAAGTAAAGACAAAGCTAGTGGACTTTGTCAAAGCAAAGCAAGCTTCTACAAGCTTCATGCTCTTTCCAAATCTCCACTAATTTTGTAATTACCTTAAATAATTATAACCCACCATAATAAATAGAATGGTGTATGTCTTACACACCCATGCATGATATATCAACAACCATGATACAAAAAGAAAACACATTTTAATATATATCACATATATATTAAAGTTGTGCTTATGTGAGAAAAATCCTTAAGTGAACAAGTGTTAGTTAATGTAAACTAGTATATCTAATATACAATTATACACTAAATTATTAAATCAACACTTGACTTAATAATCCGGTCATATCTCATATAACCGACTAACATCCAATGTATCGACTTATCGAATCAACACTTGATTCGATAACCCGGCTATATCACATATAACCGACCGATACAAAAAGTCGCGAGAATAGAATACGGTATCACATACACGCATTATTCTCGGTCCCGTACATATCACATATGCTCTCCTATTTCGTTTTTCCTGAGCCGGTAAAACCTCTATGTAGGACTCTAAAGACTCGTCAATACGCCGGCAGTAGGTGATGATCACATCAAGCACCCACAAGCCGTCCGGTACTAGCTGGACGTAACGGCTACCCGGGTATTGAGCAATCAGAAGATCAGCAAGCAAGCCCGCTCCAACTCCTGTAAAAGCCAAACGGTAACACTTCCCGTACAGTCCGGTCTGCTCGTCTGATATGTCGCATATCAAGTCTAGGGGTGGTAAACGTCAGACCCCAATAACCGATAAGTCATGCCGATGTGAGACTCATAATGGGTCGAGAAACTACTTGTAACACTTACCAGTAAATCTCTAAATCAGCCCTGGGCAGGGACTACCCTGTTATGGCCAATCGAGCACAGCGCAACATCAACCCCCAATACCAGGAGAGACGAAACCCCTCCTATCGCTCATCGCCTCCATGTGACTCGGGACTGTACCCAAAAACCACCGTTTTCCACGCCCTCTTGGACGTGGTAAGGTGGAAATAAAAGCACAGTGGGAATCACACAAGACTCTATGATGATCTCGGGTCTACAGACTAACCTGCACAAGTGTCACTAGAGAACTGCCATCTGACGTGAGATATAATACCATCTGGGAGTTCTCGGCGAGTCCGTCCAGTGTACCCAGTCTCCACTGAGCACCCATATACCATCTCTGATGTCAAACACCAATGGATATGGGATCATCCATCGCCCATCTCATGGGTCGAGAAGCGTATACGCTAGTCTACTCTGGTATATCGATGCCCTGTCTCGATACACCCGCGACTAGGAACATTAAAGGATGTACTTATGGACTACCATGGCCCCACTAGTATGATCTGCATCACAATCCAGGTAGTCAAGTACACATCCTAAGGGCTTTATCAACATGTAGCTATAAGACAGTATCAAGAGACAAGTATACATGTTAAGATAAAGAGCAACCAGATAGCATACTATCATATCGAGCAAGAAAGTCCTCTCTATATATGTCCAAGCATCCGATATAATATACATCATCTGTACAATACTGGCCTCTAGGTCATACATACAACTAACAATCTCCCACTTGCACTAGGGCCAGCTGCTGTAGTATCGCATACCAAGCATCCCGAAGAGTCTCTCAAACTGTATCTGGGGAATGGCCTTCATGAGTGGATCCGCTGTGTTGTTCTTCGTGTCAACCCTCCTGACCTCAATCTCCCGGCGATCAACTATCTCCCGGATCAGGTGATACCGCCTTAGAATATGTCTGGATCGCTGATGGGACCTGGGTTCCTTGGCCAAAGCCACCGCTCCATTGTTATCGCAATACAAAGGTATTGGATGCTCAATGGATGGAACCACTCCAAGTTCAGTAATGAACTTCTTGATCCAGACAGCCTCTTTGGCAGTATCGTTGGCAGCGATGTATTCAGCCTCCATCGTCGAGTCTGCCACGGTTTCCTGCTTGGAACTCTTCCAGCTAACCGCCCCTCTGTAAAGGGTAAAGAAAAATCTCGAGTGTGACTTAGAGTCGTCCTTATCACTCTGGAAGCTTGAATCGGTAAAGGACTCCACTTGGAGTTCTCCATTACCATACACCAAAAGCATCTCCTTAGTCCTTCGTAAGTACTTGAGAATGCTCTTCACAGCTGTCCAGTGACTCTCTCCAGGATCAGCTTGATACCTACTTACTACACTTAGTGAGTATGCTACATCGAGTCTGGTACATAGCATCGCGTACATGATAGAGCCTACTGCCGAAGCATAGGGTATCCCTTGCATGCGAGCTCTCTCCAAATCAGTCTTGGGAGACATCTCTTTGGAGAGAGTGAGCCCTGAGATCGTGGGTAAAATCCCACGTTTGGACTCTTCCATACTAAACCTCTTTAGTATGGTGTCAATGTACCTGGATTGGGACAATCCCAATATCCTTTTAGATCTATCTCTATAGATCATAATTCCCAATATGCAGGAGGCATCACCTAGATCTTTCATTGAGAATCTTTGTGATAAGAAGAGCTTGACCGATTGCAGCATAGGAATGTCATTTCCTATCAAGAGTATGTCGTCCACGTACAATACGAGAAAGACAACCTTACTCTCTGCTACCTTCTTGTAGATACAAGGTTCATCTACGTTTTTGACAAAATCAAACTCTTTGATAACGACGTCAAAGAAGATGTTCCAACTCCGCGATGCTTGCTTTAATCCATAAATGGATTTAAGCAGCTTGCACACCTTCTCGCTGCTCCCACTATCTACGAAGCCCTCTGGCTGAGTCATGTACACGCACTCTTCTAAATCACCGTTTAGAAAGGCGGTCTTAACATCCATTTGCCAGATTTCGTAGTCATGATATGCAGCGATGGCAAGCATGATCCGGATGGATTTAAGCATAGCCACTGGAGAAAAGGTTTCGTCATGGTCCACACCTGGTCTTTGACGAAAACCCTTTGCAACAAGTCTAGCTTTGAAAGTCTCCACTTTCCCATCTACACCAAGTTTTTTCTTGAACATCCACTTGCTCCCAATGGGTTTTACCCCTTCAGGAGCATCTTCCAAAGTCCATACTTTGTTGGTGTACATGGATTCCATCTCGGACCGCGTTGCATCCAGCCATTTCACTGAGTCTCTACTCGTGATGGCCTGCTCGAAGCTAGTTGGGTCATCATCAACCATGATGCAATCCTCGCTCCCACCATCTATGAGAAAACCGTAGTATCTCTCAGGTGGGTGAGGAACCCTACTAGATCGGCGGAGTGGCTGGGATTCATCGGGAACTACTGAATCCTCCGGTTCCACTAAATCTTTAGTTGCAGTTTGTGTATCTGGAGCCTCTTCCAGCTCTACCACTTTGCCACTAATTTCTTTTACAAGAAATTCCTTTTCCAAAAAGGTGGCATGTTGAGCAACAAACACCTTTTGTTCCTCACTGTGGTAGAAAAAATATCCATATGAATTCTTTGGATATCCCACAAACTTGCAAAGAACTGGCCGTGCCTCGAGTTTGTCCGGATTTTGTCTTTTGACATAGGCCGGACAACCCCATATCTTAACTCGTTTAAGATATGGCCTCTTCCCACTCCATATCTCATATGGTGTGGTAGGTACAGATTTAGATGGAACTTGATTCAATAGGTATGCTGCTGTTTCCAGCGTATACCCCCAGAAGGAAATAGGTAACTCGGCTGTGCTCATCATAGAGCGCACCATATCTAATAGGGTGTGGTTCCTCCATTCTGATACACCGTTGTGCTATGGTGTATATGGAGGAGTCAGCTGAGAGAGAATCCCATTCTCTTTTAGGAAGTCTAGGAATTCATTGCTCAAGTATTCACCTCCTCGATCAGATCGAAAGATTTTAATACTTTTCCTGGTTTGGTTCTCGACTTCTTATTTATATTCTCTAAATTTCTCAAAAGCTTCTGATTTGTGTTTCATCAGGAACACATATCCGAATCTAGAGAGATCGTCAGTGAATGTAATGAAGTATGAAGAACCACCCCTGGCATGTGTAGACATGGGGCCGCATACATCACTATGTAGCAGTCCCAAAAGTTCCGTAACTCTTTCTCTGTGTCCCGTAAACGGAGTTTTGGTCATCTTGCCTTTGAGACATGACTGGCAAGTGTCATAAGATGAAAATTCGAATGGTTTCAAGTATCCATCCTTATGCAACTTAGCTAGCCGTGTCGCATTTATAAGACCGAGTCTACAATGCCACAGGAAGGATTCGTTCAGTTCTGAACTCTTCCTCTTGTGTGTTTGTTATGCTCAGAACTGTTAATTGATTTAGAACATAAATGCCATTGCACAACGTGCCTGATCCAACCAACTTTTGGTTAAGGAAAATGTTCATAACATTATCCTGTAATACAAAATTATATCCCTCTTTACTCAACAAAGAAACTGATATAATGTTACACATCAGGTTCGGTATGTAATAGCATTCGTTCAGAATCAATGTATTACCAGTTGGCAATACAAGGTGATATTCCCCGACGGTTTTAGCTACAACAATTGCACCATTTCCAACCCTTATGTCTTTATCACCTTCTCCAAGTTTTCTACCTTTCCTAAGCCCATGTAACTGATTACATATATGGGATCCTGACCCAGTATCTAATACCCAGGACGTAGAGCAAATGGAGAAACAGTTCTCTGTAACGAACACACCCGAGGAAAATGCATCAACATGTACTTTCTTCATTCGGGTGACATGGGAATCCTGGTATTCCCCTATATCTTGTTCAGTCCTATAACTCTTATAAGAAAGAACGGAACCAACGTTCCCCAGCACAGTATAATATGCGGGTCCGGTCAATACATCCATATTATTATCTTGATTAAGGCATGATATGGTCGCTACCTGGAGAGAGAGAGAAGAAAACACTTTAGCGTATGCTCTTGCAAGATCAGATTGGTTATTATTTTATCTAATCAGGATGGCTCCCACTGTTTTTATCAAATCTTCCTTCAAACCCTAAAAGGAAAGACTAGCTGGGATTAATTACACCCTACAATTTCGCCAATCTTTCAGCTAGGCCAGTGTCGGTACTTTGAGGGAGCTTCCCCGTGCTTTCGCACGGACCAAATTAAAGTAAACCTCGTTTTCCCAGAAGCGTAACCCCGTTGACACCTTTCTAGACACCTACTTGATCGGCTAATTGTCCTGTGTAAAACTCTCCCAGGAGTAACAATTACTAGCAGTGGGTATCGGGATCCAACTATCTCATAGAAGGTATGCAATCTCATTGCAAATTTCAACACTTGAAATTCCCGATAATATTTTGCCCCAAACGATCTATGACCTTGACAAGGTCAACAAACCATAGACCGTAAGTCAAGTTCAATCCGTCATTTCTTGATTGAATTAAACCCACCCGTACGACCCTTGACAAGGTCAATAAGGCCGTACGACTACCCTAATCCAATCTGCATCATATGCATAAGCAGATAAATACTGGTCAGCTACCGCACACTGCGTCTTGACAAAGTCAACAAATGCAGCAAGAATACTAAGCAGGACTTATCTGAAATGACGGAGGGCTACGACAGGTTTTTCTGAAAACCTATTGCGTAATGAACTTGATATCGTTGTAGAATCGAGTGAATTTTGAAATGGAGTGATTATGAGGCTTTCATTAGTTTTGCTAAAGAGGTCACTCCCGGTGAAGGGATCTCGGCTCTTTCCTTATGGAATAAGGTGCAGGATATATCATATATATCGCTATGCAAAGCAAAAACTCCAAAAGCAATCAAAAACAAACCGAGTGTTGTAGCATCTGCCAGTTTTGCTAAAGAGGTCACTCCCGGTGAAGGGATCTCGGCTCTTTCCTCATCGAATAAGGTGCAGGATATATCATATATATCGCTATGCAAAGCAAAAACTGTAGTTACCCTTTTTGAAAATTTGATTCTACAACATCTTTTAGGTTTCTTTTCTTTCATTAATCATATTAATGAAGTCCCATCATTTAAGTCACATAAACATCACAGATAAATACGACGTACACTTATGACATCCGCATTCGCCTCGATGTCCCCTCGTGCACCGTTAGGTTAGGTAACTAACAGCAGAGCGGGGCAGGGCTAGCGCGGGTGTAAAACATAAGTAACGTCTATATAATATATCATATATACTATATACTGTATCTATCACAACATATCAAATGATCACATCACAGATATCGCAGCAGAAGAAACATATGAAACATTAGATATACTAGGATGTCCGTGTTTTATTTTGAGCCTCTATAAAACACGGATTCCACGGTCGCGATGAATAGCCAAACCCACACCCCTAGACCCCTACGAGAGCGGCAAGCAACCCTTCCAATTCTAGGGTTACGAGACCCGGACTCAACTCCTCGAGTTGGTCTCCCACTGGACTCTAAAACCCGGTTACTTGTGCTCTCCTCCTTGGGTCTATCCTAGTGTGGAAAAGTAAATAATATACAAATGGTGACATCAACCTCATCCCGGAAGAGCCCCAATAAAAGAATATTACATACATTTAATTTTACATGAATGAAAATAAAAACTCTCATCTCACATAAAACCCCCGGCTATTCAAAACGCGACGATCCAATATAACATATCCAGCAACACATAACATCACATGTCATCAACGTAAGTAAGTATGCATACACCGATCGTCGTTGATGTATAGCAACGAAAACCGGCAATACCACTACATACTACACTTACGGTCATAGAAAAGAAATTGTAAAACTACAATATTTGGAATCCACAATCACTTTAGACATCGTAAATCCGAAATATCACATACTTCGCATTTCATGCCCAACTATATGAATTCCACATATTGTATCACATTCCAGATAAATAGGCAGTATTAAACTTTCCGACCGAATCATCAAACACCCAAGATTCTCTAAATATCTCAACACTTGAGCGGAGTTCAAAATTCCAGAATACGTCACAGTACCAACGGTCCAGCCATAGAAGGGTCAAGCCAACGCCTCACATGTGGCACGCCGTACTGCCCCAAACCCTAAGGTTCAAAAGGCAGTTCAAGACGGTCACATAATCGAGTTAAGGTTTGTTGTCTTCTAGAGGGTCCATTGCACTACTTGCACGTTTTTCCGAAAGATTTAAACCCGAGAAAAATTCAACACTTGAAAGTTTTTCGTGCCGAGAAAAATTGAGTTAATGATATCCGTTCGAACATTTTAACAGTTTCTAAATATCCGGAAATCAGCACGAAATTAAATATTCCGATCGAATCAACGAATACAAAATAAACCCCAGAATACTCAACACTTGAGTCAGATTAAAAATACCCAGAAAGATACAATAGCAGATACGGTCATAACTGTGCAAAAGGAAAAGTCAAACCCGACTGTACGGCCGCGGATCCGCGGCGCAAGTAAGCTATTGCCGCGGTTCCGCGACCGTCCGTACGATTTAGGCCCTCGTTTTTCACAGTGATGCATAAAATTCCCTGCTGAATTTTTTAGGTATTTTTAATACAGAAAAATCACAGTTTTGAAAAAATGTCCAGAGAGGGGGTTAAATTGACGTTTCTGGGTTCAACCGGGGTTTTAACTTCGTATACACGTCGCCTAATGCACTAACTAGGCTCTGATACCACTGTAGGGTTACTAGGCACTCTAACAAGGTTCAACAAAGTATCAACCATGCCCGATTAAAATTCTAGCCGTGCCTAACAAGCCTAAACAAGATCTTTGCTAGAAAATTAGGGTTTCACATGCAAGTAAATCACATTTACCACTAAGTGAATACGAAATACAACGTTTGTAGATCGGTCCATCACTTCTAAAGCTCCTTGTTGTAGTCCCTTCGCTGCGATCATGGTTCTCCCGGGCTCTTGCATGGCTTCACGAGGTAGAAGGAACGTCCTTGCTTGAAGTCTTCGAGACCGAAGATGATCTACGTCGAGGGAATACAAACTCAAGCTTCTTCTTCACTAACTTTAGAATTAGTGAAGCAAACACCCTAAACTAAAGTGCTAGTCTAGTAGAGGATGTAGAAATAGGAAGTGGGTTCTCTTTAGAATTTTATTTCTCACAATCTTTCACTCTCATTTGAAAACCCTAGCAAGCTTTTCTTTTGCTCAAAGAAGAAGAAGATGAACAAAAGAAAAGATGAAGATAATGATCAAGTGAGTGAGCTAACCATGGTGAGTGAGTATTATATACTAACTCATGTAGAGACATTACCATGGCTAATCCAAATGGTTAGGTTAACAAGAATCTAAAGTAAAGACAAAGCTAGTGGACTTTGTCAAAGCAAAGCAAGCTTTTACAAGCTTTATGCTCTTTCCAAATCTCCACTAATTTTGTAATTATCTTAAATAATTATAACCCACCATAATAAATAGAATGGTGTATGTCTTACACACCCATGCATGATGTATCAACAACCATGATACAAAAAGAAAACACATTTTAATATATATCACATATATATTAAAGTTGTGCTTATGTGAGAAAAATCCTTAAGTGAACAAGTGTTAGTTAATGTAAACTAGTATATCTAATATACAATTATATACTAAATTATTAAATCAACACTTGACTTAATAATCCGGTCATATCTCATATAACCGACTAACATCCAATGTATCGACTTATCGAATCAACACTTGATTCGATAACCCGGCTATATCACATATAACCGACCGATACAAAAAGTCGCGAAAATAGAATACGGTATCACATACACGCATTATTCTCGGTCCCGCACATATCACATATGCGCTCCTATTTCGTTTTGCCTGAGCCAGTAAAACCTCTATGTAGGACTCTAAAGACTCGTCAATACGCCGGCAGTAGGTGATGATCACATCAAGCACCCACAAGCCGTCAGCGGTACTAGCTGGACATAACGGCTACCCGGCTATTGAGCGATCAGAAGATCAGCAAGCAAGCTCGCTCCAACTCCTGTAAAAGCCAAACGGTAACACTTCCTGTATAGTCCGGTCTCCTCGTCTGATATGTCGCATATCAAGTCTAGGGGTGGGAAACATCAGACCCTAATAACCGATAAGTCATGCCGATGTGAGGCTCATAACGGGTCGAGAAACTACTGGTAACACTTACCAGTAAATCTCTAAATCAGCCCAGGGCAGGGACTTCCCTGTTATGGCCAATCGAGCACGGCGCAACATCAACCCCCAATACCAGGAGAGACGAAACCCCTCCTATCGCTCATCGCCTCCATGTGACTCGGGACTGTACCCAAAAACCACCGTTTTGCACGCCCTCTTGGACGTGGTAAGGTGGAAATTAAAGCACAGTGGGAACCACACAAGACTCTATGACGATCTCGGGTCTACAGACTAACCTGCACAAGTGTCACTAGAGAACTGCCATCTGACGTGATGTATAATACCATCTGGGAGTTCTCGGCCAGTCCGTCCAGTGTACCCAGTCTCCACTGAGCACCCGTATACCATCTCTGATGTCAAACACCAATGGATATGGGATCATCCATCGCCCATCTCATGGGTCGAGAATCGTATACGCTAGTCTACTCTGGTATATCGATGCCCTGTCTCGATACACCCACGACTAGGAACATTAAAGGATGTACTTATGGACTACCATGGCCCCACTAGTATGATCTGCATCACAGTCCAGGTAGTCAAGTACACATCCTAAGGGCTTTATCAACATGTAGCTATAAGACAGTATCAAGAGACAAGTATACATGTTAAGATAAAGAGCAACCAGATAGCATACTATCATATCGAGCAAGAAAGTCCTCTCTATATATGTCCAAGCATCCAATATAATATACATCATCTGTACAATACTGGCCTCTAGGGCATACATACAACTAACACCACATCATCCTGATGTTGCTTGATTTATGTATAAACTCATGTTTACAACTCAGGGATTTTGGAGGGAAACATGATGCTGCATATCACATCAAAACTTTTAGCATTTAACTCATGTCATCATCCCACATGTGCCCACTTGCATAAATTGTACAAAGGCAGCCCGCATATGGTCTATGTCCCAAAAGAGCTAGTGCACACTTGTATTGTGTTGGACCAAAATTGTGTGCATACATTTATTGCAAAAAAGCTCTTGAATATCAGTCGGTTTTCTGTTCTGATTGCAGTATCGGCTCCCAAACGCTATATTCATGATATTGAGTGTGTTTTCAGTGTTTTATCACGAATACCTGTAATCTGTAATTACTGAGCAGACACTGATTAATAGTACCGATATATAACAAAATTGATAATGAATGAGAGGTATTAAAATGCAGTTTTCTGTAGTGAACAGGCTCTATCAACATATATTAGCGATATGTAAAAAAATAACATATACACATGTTAAGATAGATGCAAACCAGATAACAAACTATCATATTGAGCAAGAATGTTATAATACATGTATATATCCCAAGTTTCCAAAATGTAATATATAATCATGTACTATACAATAATGGCCTCTAGGGCATATATACCTAACACATATGTGGCACACTATCATGGGGAAGTGTTGTGCTGGCTTACTTATACGAGGAGATGACCTCCGTCGCTCTGCAGGAGCGCGATATTATTGGTGGTTGTCTTTATCTTCTTCAGATAAAAATTTGAAATACTTAATAGATTTTGTTTTCATGTTAAATATATTGGTACCTAATGATATCTGTGGATATGGTGTGGACCCGATTATCCACTAGTTGTCCTATATTTATCCAGAATGTGCAGCTATATGGAGATCAGTCGTTATGGTGCAGGTAAAACTATAAGTTATCTAATTAAAATCAATTTTTACGAAATTTGAGGTTGTGGATCGTAAGTGTGACTCCTGAATTATAATACTTTATTGTTGTGTTACAGGTTTAATGTCGGTCGGACATAGGATAGGACATTCGCCAGGTCGCTCGCATATTACCGAAATGAGTTAGATATGCTTCCGGACCGAGCTGTACTCTAGATGCCATATACATTGGATATCTACCGGGATCTACCGGATGTGTGTTTACAGTTTCCAGATATCTAGCGTGCCCGGACACCTATTATCTGTTTCGGCATCGTCGCATATCATGTCCCTGACCATGTATTATGACAATTTAGGCTTGTACATCACATCTCGGATACGGTAAAGCAGATTGATCGGGTCACACGAAGAGGTAGAGCTATAGATTGGAGGGCTTTTCGATATATCTATATCCTTCGATGGGATTCATAAGCTCTGCTTGTCGTACACCAGAGAGATCTTCCTTTGTCGATAGAAGGTTAACAAGGCTGGTACTCGAAAATAACACGGCGGTACATTCATACGACATGTCATCCACGTGTAACGTATGAGCCACAGGGACCCGTAGAGCGTGAGATGGTTAACACTTTGTTGTTACTTTCTATATTTTATCATGTAATTTCTTAATATTATATATTTAAGATATTTATTTATCTATGTTAAAGGCCGACATCTTGTTTCAGGTCCATGATGTCGCAGACAGCGTAATAGGCGGACATACGATATCAGCTAATGGGATCGAGGCCATTTGGAGATCAGTTAGTCATTTTTTCCAACGGCATCCAATACGACGTCTGGAACCTCCTCCTCCTCCCCCTCAAACACCGGTGAAACGTAACTTATCAACGTTAATGTCGCCGACATAAAGGCGGAACTGGTCCTTCTAGAACTACAGACCAACCTGGATCCCCACAGCTAGCCACACAACCAGAGGATATACCCGATCCATCTCAACGTCGTCGCGGCCTATCTAAGATCCACGGGCTTTGTCGTGCTTGATGTGACACTCTCTTTTGTATTTGTTTTTATCAAATTCATGAGATATGTATATTTGGGTGTCGAACTCGTGTGAAGTCAACTTCGCTTTATTTATATATACTGTTTATTGCGTTCTGCTTGTTGTTTTTCGTCTTTAGGCATCATATATTTTGCGTGGATTGTCTCTTCGCCGTATTTGGCGTCGAGTTAGCTCCCGTGTTGGGTAGTGTTTATTTTATTGATGTTGTACATTAATTTTGTCAAAATTTACGAACGGGGTGCTGTCCGCTTTTTATTTAAACTTTTAGACGGTGGATTTTTGTGGTTTTTGAAGGAGTTACAAAAATTGAGGCTTTTAGGTTTGCTGGTACTAAGGAGTTGCAAAAATTTACAAATTGGACGTTGTAACCAATGAGAAGGCGAAGGCGAAAGCTTTCAGGTTTGCTGGATGGAGGCGGTGCCGGTCTATTTTACACTTTGCAAGGGCGGAATAAGACTTGGCCCTTAACCAGAAAGCCAAATCAAGTCTCTAGATGGGTTGGAGAGTCTATTCCGCACTTTGCAAGTGCGGAATACGTCTTGGCCCCCTACCGGAGACCCAAGACTTGGCTCTCTGGTTGAGAGCCAAGCCTCTGGATGGGTTGGGGTTTTTATTTCGCACTTTGAAAGTGTGGAATAAATCCCATATGGTGAACTTGGGTCTCCAGGAGAGACCCAAGTCTAATCCACACTTACAAAGTGCGGATTATGATTTGGGCTCACTCCGACCCAAGTATAAGCCCACTTTGCAAGTGCGGGTTAAAACTCGCACCAAATTCAAACCGTCATTTCTTCGTGGTGCCTATATGTCATTGATGTGACCCTAAAGTGCTAAATCCCTAAATAGTTTTAAAAGTAGGCTAAATCCCTAATTAGTTTCTAATAAATGCTAAATCCCAAATTTTGTCCGTTTCAAAATGCAAAAAAACTTCTCCTACCGCACTTTGTCTACCCAAAAGTTTATCAAAGAGATAAATAGCATGGGCCCATTTGTTTAACACTATTACCTAGGTGTTAGGGTCCTACCTTTTTGTCTCTTGGGTAAATTTTTTGGTAGATAAATTATGGATAGGAAAAGTACTGCCCTTCAAAATGTAAGAACGTTTTTGCTTTTGCACACCCATTAAGAAAATTTAGACCTATAATTATATGAATGTAAATTACCCACTTTTAATACTATTAATATGCTTATTATTTTCTTGGTGTATTTGAATAAGGGATTTATTGAGAGTTGGCTGAAAATCAAATAGTAAAAATGCTGAAAAAGGTTCTTCATACCTGTCAAAAGACAAGTATTTTGGAACAAAGAAAGATCAAAAAAGGACTAGCAATTTAAAATGGAGGGAGTAACGAATAACTGGATATTTCTTTATTGAGGAAAAAAAATATGTTTAGGGTGGAATTTTCACCTTCCATTTTTTTTGCTGATGTAAAGGATTGGAGTTGAGGCTTTGAAAATATACATGCTCAAATCTCAAACAAACAGAATACATACAACAGAAATGTCTAAACTGTCTATAAAAGGGCAAGCTAAACGTCTCCAATCAAATATCAAAGCTTCTGGATACAAGAAACAAATATTTTCCCTCTATTACACAGCCGGTATCCGCTGCTAACTCCACCCAGAATACACAACACAAAGGCAAAACAAATACCTGAAGGCACTTCAACACCCAAACTCATGCCCAAAATGAGTGAGAACAAAAAACTACATGATTATTTCTAAATCAAGAATCTGCAGTAGCATCCCCTTTCTCCTCGGTCTCCCCTTCCTTCGCAATATGGAAGCCCTCTATTTTTTGGGCGACATCATTTACCCCCGCGCTCATTTTATCAATAGATCCGTTGGACATAATGGGGTCGGTCTCGCCGGTGGGGGGCGGGCCCGTTTGCCAGATTCTGATGGTCCCATCTTCGGATCCGGATGTATAAGATTCGCCGCCAGGAGAGAAGCGCACGCAGTGAACTGGGCCGTGGTGACCTTTGTTGCATCCTGTATTCCATGGAATTAGCACCTTGTAACTTTTCTCCATAAGATTTACCCGAATGTTACGATTGGCATGTTTACGGTAAATATTCAAAAAATGGGAAAATAGCTGCTAATGTTGTTAAAAGGATTGCTATAACACGAATGTTGACAGAGGATGAGAAAAATGACAAGGATGCAGGCCAACCCTGATTAGGTAAGAGGGGACGAAGTGGGTCCCACATTATTCCAATGTTACAACTCAAAAAATATGCTCAAGAGTATTGCATGGGCATGCCGATTATTGGATATGACACCCCAAGGATAACATGGTGGATCTCACTTCTCAATCACGTGAGCAATTATATAAATAAAGATTCTAAATAATAGTGCAATATTTGCATTTCTTGGATGCAGTTGCTCATGCTAAGGCATTTGTTCTGATTTATAAATGAAAGACAGGTTTGGATAAACAAGGGAGTTCAAAAAAAAAATACAAGCTTACATTGAAATTAATTAATAGCTTTTATTGTATATATTGGTATTCGAATCATATTTTATAAAAGGTTTAGAAGTGCATGGAAAGATGAAGTGCTAAGATTATGGCAGAAAAGTAACAATTCTCAGTTGAAAGTAAATATTATATGTAAATATTACCAAAATATAGATTATCTTTTTACTTTTACATAGATTTCCTAACCATCTAATTATCATGTCTACGTGCACTGAATGCCTCTAGCAAATATCATATCGGCGCAACCCTTTTTCTTACTGATCCAAAAGAGTTTATTTTGACTATTAGTTGTAGATTTCCAAATGACATTTAAGCAAGCCTCTCTATTGGCCTCAATTTCATTGACCAAGGGCCTGGAACCAAATAATATGGTTGATACACCAAAGCATAATATATGGATTTTCTTTTCTTAAAATATTTGAAAACTAGAAATTACCAGATACGGGTGATTATAAGATACACATACCAATTTCTTCGCCAGTGTGAAAATCAAAAACGTGAACCCACATGTCCTCTCCTCCAGCAATAAACTTGTTGCCATACTTGGGTTCGAGTGAAGCCGATTCCATGGAGCATGGCATATTGTAGCTTTTGATGAGTCCAAAACTGGAAACAATTACATTGAAGAAAAGATCTCAGTTCCATAATCATCATACAAAAATGATACGCATTCGTCACGAAACTTACTGATTTGCGTCCCAGAATGTGACAGTTGAACCATCAGCTGTCGTGATGTACCGCCCATCTTGACTAACCTCAGCACTTGTGACGGGTGACTTGGTCTCGAGAGTTTGGACGATTTTTCCACTTCTTACATCCCATAACCTGTTGGAGTTAAAACTAAAATAATAAGGAAGAGATGAAAAATGGATTTACAATATAGCCACTTTGCAATTTAATACCCCACTAGTAAGAAGAGCGCAAACACTTGTAGGATAAAGAATTCTTTTCGAAAAAATGACTAGAGATTGCATATTATTGCTGATAGAAAGGAACTAAAGAATAACGAGTCTTTAATCATAGTATTTGAGTTACTAGTAAATGATAGAAAAGAGAATTAAGGGGAAATACAATGTATTTTCGCCAATGTCAACATGGACAGTCATATCTACAAGTAGCAGGCAGTTATATTTAGGAATGGAATTTGAAGAGAGATATATTGAAATCTACCATTAGTTTGTGAAGGGAACACCTGTTTCATATATATATAAATAAATAAATAAATAAATCATCAAACCAGTATAAATTGAAGGAAATTATAGTTTGGTGAGACTTGTCAACAGATTATTTCATACAATATTGTTTTCACGCAATATTTGCTTAAACACACAGATAAACATGCAAGCGCGCAAGCCCTCTCGCACACATGCGACACATCTAATTAGCACATGCACCTCTCTTGTCAACATATTCAGATTTGACAACTTCTCATGTCCAATGCCTGCATTCATACCATCATATGATATTTGGGTTTCATGAATCATGTCATCCAAAAAATATCAATTTTTGCCAACCATGAGAAAGGTCCCACATTTACTAGGAAGGATATAACGACATCTTAGTTTTTAGTTTTAGATACATGACGGATTCTCATCACAATTTGACTAACTTATGTTCGACCCATCCACCCCCATCCATAGGAGGTGAAAACTGAGAAATGAGGACAGCAAGGCTAAAATTTGACTCAGTTTATGTGCAAAAAGACGGCACCTTTAGATATGCACTCCATTAACAACCTAATGCTGTAATTGATTCTGTTGGAGGCGGTAGAGGATGTGGTGGGTTTGTTAAGTGACTCCAATCTCACAACTGCTTCACTATGCGCCACACTAGCAAGGTATAGGAAATACAACCACAACACTTTTGCAGGCTCTACTGTTTATTAGAAAAGAAACATCTAGAAAATGTAGATAAAAAAAGTTTAAAAGACAGAAGATCAAAAAATTAGAGGAACAAACAAAATTATTAAAAAGAAGAAAACTAAAAGGAATGCACACCTCACGCCCCCCATATCGCTGCAAGAACTTAAAATTGTTTGGTCGCTATGAAGCCAGGTCACAGTTCTGACTGAGCCAGGAGATCTATCAATTTCTCGTGGGGGTGCATCAAAGCGGTTCAAATCAAATATGCGTAATACTTTCTCAAATCCACCAGTAAGGAAAAAGTGTGTATCCTGTAACCCATTTTGCATAATACATTAGAACAAGTAATACAGACATGGACACTAAGATCAGTAATGTGTTTTGCTAAAATCATGTCCATAGTTCCTTAATAATCATAAAACATATCTTGTACAACATTGGTGCCTTTGACTGCAACCATGAAGGCAGACAGACATAGCAACTTATTTTGCATTTACCTTGTGGGGTTTATTACAGCATGCAACCTAATAAATCAGAAGTACAGGGAATAAAAAATTCGCATTGCAATTACAGCATACTAAAAAGAGCACCGTTAACAGAAGACATCTATAGCCCAACACAACATTAAGCATAGCTACAGGTTCAAATCCTCACCCTTGAAGTATAACTATGCAACCTGATTTATGTGTATTTTTCAAAAATAAACATTAATAATTTACATGCTGCCAAAATTAACATGTCTAACGATATAGGAATTCATGATATCTGCAAAAACAACAGGCTCTAGTTCTTAGAAAAAAAATAATTGCTGAGATCCTATAGGGTTTAATGGTTCATTTTATATATCTTGAGGTATTGGAAGCAAATAAGAAAATAGGCATAAGATTAATGTAAAAAATGTTCGCGGTTAATTTTTGAATGCAACCAGTTGAAATGCTTGAAGTGGCTAGTACAGGACCAAAGACAGAACAATGGAAATGATAGGCCTCCCATACCTCAGAAAAGGCACATGCACGAACAATGTGTTTGTGCTCGAACGAGTGCAACTCATCTCCAGTTAAGGCATCCCATATTTTCCTGCACAAAGTATATGCATAATGTCACAAGAGTTTTAAAATCACCCTAACTGCTCACAAGCAGCAAGATCACTCAAAGACACAAGCTAGATGAACTGACTAACAAAAGATAGAACATTGAACTAATTAATGGAATTTAAAAATAGATATTAAATAAACTCGTCTCTCTCTCTCTCTCTCACCCATCCAAATAGGGCGGCTACGAAGCAAAACTCAAATAACAAAGGTTTTACGACCAGTTGTCAACCTAACGTCAACCCTCTCCAAATAAGTATCAAATTCCTGGTACAGAAAACTACAAAGAAGTCTAAAAGAAAGGAAGAGATAATATATTTGCTATATAAAATAATGTTCACCTCAAAGGCATAATTATATAGCCAATAGCAAAATGGAACATGTATACTATAAAGCTAATGTGCAACAATATTCTCGTCTAGCTTGATCATATGTGGAAAAATTGGAATTAGCCCTCCTTAATATCTCCGCCACATTTACTCTTAATGAGATGTTGGAAAATTATAATGGCCCCCCTCCTTAAATATCTCCGCTTCACCCCCTCCTTAAATATCTCCGCTTCATTTGGTTTCGATGCGGTGTAAAATTATAATAGGCCTCTCGAATATCTCGCTCGCTCCCTCCATTTCTTCAGGTGTACTTGGATTGGACTGGAAAATTTATTATTAGCGCCTGCTTTATCTCCAACCTCTAAAGTTACTACTATCAACATAATATAAGTTTGTAGGTTGCCAATGCATTATTCCACCAAAGCTTTTGAGATCCACTAATAAATAAGTCGCTATACTATGTGTAAAGTTGGATGATATCAACATAATATACACCGGATTCGCCAATGAATCATTCTATCCGAGATTTTAAAATTTATTAATATTTTGTATAAATTTTAAATATTTTCTCTTCAATCTGTACACAATCTTATCAAGAATAAACAAAATTATCACTTGATACAATGGTAATTTCATGTCTGCAATGCGTTAATAATAAATTATAATTGCCTCTGAAGTGACAGCATTATTACAAGGCGATGCAATGATATCCTTTCCGAGATAGTTTATCATAAGTGGTCGGCTCATCTATAGTAAGTTAAATTATGGATGAGTGTTGTTGTTGAAGACACAAAAAGTGTTTTCTTAAACGTTAAATTTTGGATGTGTTTATTATTGAAGACACAAAAAGTGTTTTCTTAGACATCAAAGAATAAATTTAGCGGCTTTGTGTCTATTGAAGAATTGATTGTATTGAGATATTGATGAATTGACTGTATAAAACAAATCATTTAGAATTTGTACAAAAACACAAGAAAAAGAAAAAAATAAGTTCCTTACAACTGCATTGAAAGAACAAAAACATGGACAATTGGGTTGACTTTTGTAAAAAGATCAATAGAAAAGTATGCACTCTAGACTTTTTTTTAAAATATATTTAACCATTTATTAATAACTTTATTTTCCCAACTTATTTCATACAATTGAAATCTACTTTTTGAATGGCGCGCGCATATATAATACTTAATTATGGCTGCTATACAACTATGTTCATGGCTACACCTATACTTATCAGGGTTTATTTAGATGTGAACGGACTCGAATGCATATTAGTTAATTTGATATTATTAGTTAGGTTAAGATTGCTTTAGACGAGTTTAGCCAATATTTTCTATATACATTAGAAAACAATAGCTTGGAACGGTATACTGATCCCTTTATATATCAAAAAATGATTGACGTAAATGGTTTTGAAATTTTTGTTTGCTGTGTATAACAACTGACCTTTATCCCAAACATATGGGATAGGCTACATGAACCAACATAAAAATCACACCAGGTCAAGTACATGGATCCTCTGCCTCCACTCACTTCTATCGAACAATATACTTCCATTAAGGCCTTTGACATCCATATCCTTTTGTATCGCTTTCATCTGCGTTTTCTTCGGTCTCCCTTTGCCTTTTTGATTGGCCTAAATCGAGAATATTCATTCATCGAACCGGTACTTCCGTAGGTCTATATCGACATAACCAAACCATCTTGAACAGTTTTCTCGCATCTTCTCCACATATGCTACACCAATCTTTGCACGAATATTCTCATTCGGTATCTTATCTTTTCTAATGTTACTACCATCCAACAAAGCATGCGCATCTCCGCTATATTCATCTTTTGTGCATGATGTTTCTTAGGAGCCTAACATTCTGTACTATATACTAAGACAGGCTTGATAGCGTTTCGATAAAACTCATCCTTCAACATTAACGAAATGTTACGATCGCAAAAAAATCTTGTTGCGCTCTTCCATTTCAATCAACCGGCATGAATCCTTTAGTTGACATCGCTATCGATCTCCCCATCCTTTTGAATGATGGAACCTAAATATCTAAACTAATTGGAGATATCACATGTCCATCGAGTGTTATACCGTTGTAATCTTGACTACTCTGTTTTTTAAATTTACATTGCATATATGTTGTCTTGGACATGCTCAATCTAAACCCCTAACATTCCAACGTTTCCTTCCATAACTCTAATTTGGCATTAATCTCTACTTTCATCTCATTAACCAGGATAATATCATCCGCGAACATTACCAAGGTACCTCGTCCTGAATAGTTTTAGACTTTTAGTAAGCTCATCCATCACTATGGAAAATAAGAATGGATTTAATGCAGATCCTTGATGCAAGCCAACTGTCACCGGAAAATCACTCGTTAGGTTGACGCAAGTTCTTACATTTGCCGGTGCTCCATCATACATGTTCTTAATTATGTCAATGTATTGGAACTCCCTTGCCATAATACCTCTCAAGGTACCTTACTGTAAGATTTTTTTTAAATCAATAAAAACCATATGCAAATCATTATTTCTCTCGAAATCGCTTAACAAGTTGACAAAGCAAATGAATAGCCTTCGATCGTCCAAGTATGAACAAGGTGCTAAATATCGGGTATCGGGTGTGTATCGAACAAGTGTTTTAAATATCGGATAGCGGAAATCGGACGATATAGCAGCGATACGAGTTCATATCAAATGGTCATATCGGATATCAATAACGAACATATCAGACGCAAATATCAAGCATATCAGACGACAATATTGGGCATATTACTTGTAAACATAAAAAATCTTGTCTTGTAAACATGAAATTTGTATCTTGTAAACATATTGTAATATATTGTCTAATTAGTAACATATTGTCTAATTAGTAACATATCTGATGTCATTCTATATAAAATTAGCAACAAATATATATCAAATACAACTACACAAGTATTGTCTAATTTTGACAACAAACTAACATAAATACATAATATAACAAAAAGAAATATTGCAGGGGATACTGGAATAGTTATCAAGATTCACGAATTGTAAAGCGGAAATTGTAAAAATATTGTTAGTGTTGTACTGAGTTAGTATTAAAAGGCTGTATAAAATATGTAAGTAGATATGATGTTAGTAAGCTATAATTTTTCTTGGAGCAATGAAAGATAGCATGTTGGACCTGTATAAAAAACGTAAAAATAGTATAAAAAAAAACATAAGCTTACTGGTTACTGGTTAACTGAACAAGGATTGAATAAGAAAACAGCGTCAAGAATTGAGAGTTGAAGAACAAACGTCAAGACTTGAGAGGAGAAGGACAGGCATCATCATGATTTGAGAGGAGAAGGACAGGCATCATCATGATTTGAGAGGGGCAGGTGATGGCATCGACATAAAAAGAAAGGGGAGGGAGGCGTCAAGAGGATAGAGATGGTGTCGGCGATGGTGCAGGCGTCGTCGAGAGGGGCCAGGCGTCGAAAAACATTGTGACTTAAAAGAGATTAGGGGAAGGCGAGGGAGGCATCGAGAGAGAGGAGGTGAAGCCAGGGCTAGTCAAGAGGTATAAACTCGAGAGGGTTCGTCGAGACACGAGAGAAGGTGAGGAATCGATCAAAAAATTCAGGGTTTTTTTACCGCTTAAGAATTAGGGGCAGATATTTAGTAATTAAAACTGTTAATGGATCTGGTTGGATCAATTCAGGTCGGGTTTAACTTTAGACCAAATCAATTTATATACCATATCGGCCGATAGACAAACGATATGAGATACCTAATATCTCTTCCAATATTTAAAAATCTCAGCCAATTTTGGCCTAAAACGAGATTTAGGAAAAATTGTTGGATCGTATCGTGGTCGAGCCAATACCGAGATCTAATCCGATACGACCGTTATTTAGAACAGTGAGCGTGCACCCAAACTAATTCTCTATTATCTTAACATCCTGCCTTAGCCTGCGTTCAACTACTATGAGTTTTATTCCATTGTAGTTGGAGCAACTATAAATGTCATCATTGTTCTTATAAAGAGGTACAAGGGTATTCTTCACTCATTTAGCAATTTTTTGGTTTGTCAAATCTTATTAAACAAGTCCATCATCCATCTAACACCTACCTCTCCTAGGCATCTGTATACCTCAATATGAATCTAGTCTGGACCAACAGCTTTCTTTGATTTTATGCTTAACCTCAGGTATTCTTATTCTACATATGAAATCACAGTTTATATCTTAAGATTGAATAACAAGTCCAAATCTTTGGCAAAGCTCCCGTTAAACAGTCAAAATAATCTCTCCATCTTTCCTTGATATTATTATCACGAACTAAAACCTTCTAATTTTCATTTTTGACACATTTCACCACACATCGGTCTCTGATCTTCCTTTCTCTTATCCGAACAATACTGTATATATCATTTTCAACCTCCTTGATGTCCAGCTTCTCGTGCACGTGTTTGTAGATTTTAGCTTTGGCTTCCCGAACCTTCTTAACTTCATTTTAACTATCTTATATTTCTCAAATCTCTCATCTCTGCTCTTCAAATCTCTATAAGAATCTCTTGATTTCAATAACAGCTTTTACCTTTTTCATTCCACCATAATGTGTCCTTAAATAGTGGAGCATAACCCTTCGACTCATTAAGTAGATCTTAACGCAACTAGCCATCTTGTTTCATGTTGTATCTGAATCGTCTTCGGATTTCCAATCTGCCCCTTGAACTACACAATCTATAAAGGCTTATTAGCTACCTTACTTCGGTAGCTATCACTTAATTCTAGAATCTAACTTACGTCTAATCTTCCTAAGTCCTTTTCTAACCCCGAATATCTAGAACTAAAAGTCTATACTGAGTGCTTACACTCGCACCTGGCACTACCTTACAATTAGTGCAACCTCTGTTTACCTTCTAATCAGAAAAAAATCTACTCAATCAACTCATAAAGACAATGTTCTAAAAAGCGTCCGTCTATGCGGAAACAGTCCTAAGTCGGTCCGCTTTGACCTTGAGCGGTAACATTAAACAGTCTGGGTATTTTAAACTTTTAGGCTTTAAACTCTTGGTGAAGAACGGATTCATACAAGGTTCATGCGTCAAGTTTAAGGGCTTTTCTAATCATGATGATCTAAAACCCTTTAAAACACAATACACGTCCCAATCAATTTTCAAATTACACGATCGAAGAAACCGTAAAGTATTCTTGTCGGCGCTTTCCTCTCATCATTCTTCTCTCAATTCTTTGAAGGATCGCCAGCTAAATTCCTAAATAATGTTATCCAAACCATTTTATGTTCTTCATTTGTTTCTCTTTTTTACAATTTCATTTCCTAAAGTATATAATTTGCAAGCTAAAAAGTTCAATTAGAAATTTATGATTAATAGTTATATTTCATCTAATGCATGTATAATAAATTGTTGATACTAGGCACTTCGTTCAATTTGGAGTTGCTATATAGATTTAATATTTTTTCTAATTTCCTTGTTTTTAGACATTTTCTATGATTTTTTCTATTTTATGTATATGTATGAAATAAAATTTTAATTAAAATTAAAAAAATCCGCCGGGACGATGCTTTAGAGGAAACAGTTAGGCATTAAACGGTACCTTAACTGCTCAGCTCCGCCTAGTGCTTTTTACAAACTTGCCTAAAAGTGTTCCGGTAAGACTCTTTTTCTAAATCAAGTATTTGCCAACATCAAGTCATAAAACAAGGCAAAATTTAAAAATAATTTCCCAAGTATTTTGTTAGCTATATAATAAAAATAATTTGCCTCTTTCATAGAATATTCGATTTGGATTTTTAAGTATTCCTACATAAAGCGCATTATACCTGTGGAAAAAGTATAATAAAACTGGGTTTTATAACCAAATGCTTGAACACAAATACAGTACAGAGGCTCATATGAAATATCAATTTGGACAAAATTCTTAATAGGAACCCTACGTTTTTCAATTATTGCAACAACTTTTCGGCATAAGAAACTTTATCAAGCAGAATTATGAATATAGCATCACAATTTTGCTTCGCTTAACTACTTTTATAAGAGAAACCACGAGCTACAATACATGATAACAATCATGCGCTTATCCGCGAGGGACACTTGCTAGTTCTTATATGAACAAAGGAGTAATTGATGGGAGTGTTATTATAATTATAACTAATTAACAAAGAAAGATAGACTCAATACCAAATCATAAACTTGCAATTAGCATTAGGAAAGAAGTATTTAATTGATTTTTATATAATTTATCTAACCTAAATTGTTCTTAACCAATGATAATGACAAGTATATCATAAGTAAACAATTCTCTTCATTAATGGATGTCGACCAAGTTTTAAAAACTACTGTAACCATGCATTGTAGCTATACATTATAGTTGTGCATCACAATAAGTGATGGTGTAGTATGAACCTGAAATCTTTACTTGCGTTTCAAGCTTTTATTGTGTCTTTCAATCGAGTTTTAGTTGCATTTTATTTCACCTTATTGTATTACTGGGCTATCAAGTCAAACTAATGTAATTCGGTTTATTGCGTTATGAGATAATACTTGTGTAATTTAGTGACTAGTTATATCCTATACAAAAGAAACAACCATTCAAGTATTCCTGACTGAAGGGTAATAAAAACGGGTTTTGCACCACCAAAACTTTGGTGTTTCTAAAAAGACACATCCAAAACTTCGAAATTATAAAAAAACTCAATTCTTTAAAATAAACTAAATTAGTCCCCTTAGTTAACTTCTATCTGAATTACATTAATTAGTTATTAATTATAATCATTATAGTCACCAAATGATTAATTAACCCTTTAACAACTACTTATGCTTGGGAGTAAGTTTAAAGTTAAAAGTTCAAGTTGGTTTTTTCATTTTTGCCACCGGAGGTGTAGTGCTGGCTAATGAAAAGAGTACGGAGACAAGGAATAAAACGTAGGTGAAGAGAGGAGGGTGGTGTATATTACAATTTAATGTTTCATTTGAATGAGAAGCAAAGAGAATATGAAATGAGTTTGGGAAAGTGGTAATGAAAAAGGATGGAGGTGAAAGAGAGTCAAGATGATGATCAAAGATGGGTTGTTGTTCACTTGAGTTGGTAATGAAGATAGAGGTGAGGGGGAAAGGAAGAAGAATATGGATTTTTTCAATTTCTTGAGTTGGTAACGAAGAGACATGGTTAACATGAGAGGAAGAAGAGATGGGTCTTTTTCAAAAATTGAAAAAGATGGACTTTCTTTTTTCTTGAGTAATAATAAATCGAGATGATGAGGCAAGGATGAAGAAGATGGTCATTTTGAAAAAATGAAGGATTAAAAATTAATGATGTAACTAATCTTTTGATCTATCCATATTAACTTAGCCAAACTATTAAACTAACCCAAAACTAACGAAAGGGTGTTTCTTAGTTAGTGGAAAAGAATTAAATGTGTTTTTTAGAATTATGATGTTTTGGGTGTATTTTTTCGAAATACCAAAGTTTTATGAATGCAAAATATTAAAAAAAAACCTAAAAATTATGATATAAATCTACTTCCATTCCTCAATTAATTAAAGCATTAACCGTTAGTTTTACCTTGTTATTTCTTCTTAGGTTCCCATTAGTTATATTTTGTTTTTATATTTTGTTTTTATTTAAATCCTATCCATTATAAAATCCTTGCGAACTTCAGATCCTATTCATTAAATCCACTGCATCCTTACATATTCATCCCTACCAACTGACCTTAAACAAAACTTCGGTCGATTTCTCTAGGGAATTACCTGGCATCTAAAGTCATAGCCGCATGACGTAATTTCAAAAAGAATCCAGCTCTGTTCCAACATGAGGTCTAGCTATGAACTAATTTGTTTCATTTAAGTCTGAACCATTGTATCAGTAGATCTATAATTTGCATTCTTCGAGTCATGAAGGTGCTCATTCATTTGAAAAACACTCGTGAATAACCTGCATTTGAAAAACACCCATGAACCTCCATTCCACGCCCTGATTTTTTGGATTTTCAATCATATATAAAGATCACTCCAAGGAAATTTTAAATCTGTATGTTTGAAACCAACTTCATCTAAAGCCAAATATCTAGAGTTTTAGCCTTAGGCATACTCTCATAGCATTTCATCCCTTCTAATTCTTGAAGTCAATTGTTCATATCATGTTTAACTGATTAAGTAATAACTAATCTTCTATTTTAACTAATCTTGTATCTATTATGTATAAAATATAGATAGGGTTAATTTCCTAACTTCCCAATGCTTGAACAAGTGCAAAAGGATCAACCTTGAATTCTATAAACTTACACATACAGACCAAAACCACATCTAAAATGATTGTGAACTCAATCCTAATTTTTCGTGTGGTGAATGTTGAAACTGAATTTACACAGCAACAAAGATGGGATAAAAGATTTGTTGAGTTGTTCTTATTCTTTATACGTTAATCATGCATTGTTTTATAATAGATGTTCACTGCGTGTCACATCACAACTATTACCCTTTATCTTGGTTTGGGATAGGAAGTGAACGATTGGGATGATTATAGTAAAGGCTAAATTGCATAAATGTACCCATCAACTTTTATGTTTTTTTGCAATTGATACCATGAACTTAGAAAAATAGAGATAACTACTGTGAACTATTTTTTTAGTCATTACTATCATACGGCGTTACATTTTGTTAAACCTGACCATTGTAATCTTTGACTTTTTTCTTACCGTTCATCTTCTTCCCTTTTCTATATAGCTTGGTCATCATTTTCAACAATTTGCAAACAAGTAATACATATCAATCAAAACAATCACCTTGAAGACGAGTCTTGCCAATCTTCCCGGCAGGGGTTCCCCTCGGCAGAGGTGATGGAGATGAGGCATGTCCCTTTCAATTCGGCACAAGGGGAGAGGAGCTCGTTGTAAGAGCCGGACTTGGAGAGGAGGACGAGGAGGTAGCCGGGGAAGAGGGAGCAAAAGTCGCAGTGGAGGGCGTCGACAGGGGGGAAAGAGTGGGAGAGGCCGAGGGAGGCGAGGGTCTGGAAGATCTTGTGGGTTTGGATGGTGGACGACGCCGGTGAAGAAGTCGGTGGAGAGGGCGGAGCTAGGGTTTCGATGAAGGAGACATCCTAGGACGGGTCAAAGGTGTCGAAGAAGTAGTTGAGGTGGCGTTGTTGGGATCGAACAAGGGCGGCGAGATCCGAGGGCCAGTAGGACGAGGTTGAGGCGGTGCTTGGTGGCGCCGGTGAGATTAGATGGTTGAAGGTATTATTCAGTTTAATTAGTAGTTTTATTTTTTTAATAAAAAAAGTTATAGAGAATTATGAGAGATTTGGAAATTAAAAGATGCTGGGGAAAACAAGTCAAATATTGCTGACGTGGCAGTTAAAAATAACGTTTGCAGACGGAAGAAAAGTTGATAGTATTTATTTGCAATCGGGAGTGATAGTTCATGGTGCTTGTTTATAATTAAATTAGTTCATGGTATCAATTGCAAAAAACGTGAAAGTTGATGGGTATATTTGTGCAATTTAGCCTATAGTAAAAACGTACACATCCCTATATGTTTAAGGGGAAAAACATAATGGGCGAGTTAAGGAACAGCACCTCTTTTCGTCAAAAGAAAAGTAAAGAAACAGCATCTATGGATAGTTAATCGTATTCTTTTCACAACTATATGCATCATTATTTAATTCCTAGCATCACATGCATAATCGATAACAACAAGCCCATAATTGCTACAATACTGATAATCAAAATGACTTACGCCGAAAAATCGGCTGAGCCCGACGCAGCCCTGAGAGCGTTAGTATCGAGGCAGCAACTCCAAACTGCTCCCTTATGCCCTTCGAAAGTCCCAATCCAATCCCCAGTGTCTCCATTTCTCAACATGGGACTAGAATCTAAACACAATCAACAACATAACATGCATCAATTTCACATTAAAACCCATCGATTACCACAAAAGATCGATTCAAGAAACAAAATCTCACCTTTGCTGGCGCTGATGAGAAAGAACCCATCGGGCGTGACTGGACTGTAGAACAAATCCACCACAGGGCGAGAATGGCCATGGCAGACTAAGGGAGCCATCACCTTCTTCTTCTCCATCACCCTTTCGCTCTAATCGAAACAACCAAGTTCAAACCCTAATCGATCGCCTCAATTCAAGACGAGGAATTGGGCTCCGATCTTGATCCCGGCGACAAAAACCCTAACCCTAGCCCCCAACACAACAAGCAAGAAACAAAACTGCGACGAAAATTTGGAGGAGATGTGTAGATTTTGTAATTTTTCGATTGTTTATTTGATCTAGAAAATGCTAGCTATTTTTTATAAAAAAAATTTTAAAAATGAAGGGGCTGGGGCTGCAGAAGTGAGAGAGGAACGAAAAGAAATTATAAGAACAGAATTGCTTACAGTGTTGTGCGCTTTTGTAATTTAATGTCCCAATCTCTACTGCCGGTTAGATGCACCTGCCATGATAAATTTTGAGAAGGATAAATTTTGAGGCCTCATGAAAGCTAAAATGCATGTGCCGTTTAAAAGACAAAGCTATTTTATTTATATAAACGTATTTAAGAAAACATAATAGCCCTTTCAATCCAATCCATGTAAAAAGTTATAATTAAAATAATAATAAAGAAAAAGAAAATGTCTATCAAGGAAAAAAGTAGTTCCACATAATCATTACTTTGCATATCTTACATACCCGAAATTTTGAATCGATACCAAACAATCACAAACTTGAACGATTCATAACTCACATATACCATACTACAATAAGTTCATTAGATTTGTTGAGAAGCGGAATTTACGGTTTATCTCCGAAAAAGAAAGACGTGGGAAGAGAAAACCTCAAATAAAATATTCTCATGCTACTTCCGTAGAGAAACAAATAGATGTGAATAAAAGCTATGCATGCTATTAACACTCGTGTACGTGCAGCTCGCTTAGAAAATTGATAGGATTGAATAGATACAATAAGCCGTAATATGTAATCCAATTTCGTCTTCCGCATAAAAAAAATAAAATAATTATCAATATATTACATGAGTGCAACATTTTCGCCACAACTTTTCATCTAGCAAGATATTCTAGTTTTTCCATTCTCTAATAAATAAATAAAATAGTTTATTGAAGAAATCGAGTGAGCCAAACGACAATTAAAAAATTAAAAGTTCTATTTACCATCACCATCATCATTTTTTTTATTACAGATATGATATTAAACATGCAAATGTAAAAACAAATCGCATTCTCTAATCATATGTACAATCTCAATTAAAAAGACATGAGTAGTATTAACACCTCATCTTCGCAACTCTTATAATGAAACCGATAAATATAATGTCTCTTCGCATTGTCCTCTTGAAATTACTATATATGTAGCTCTCTCGAGTGAACAAAGCCATGCAACAAAAAAAAAGATAGTTTGCATACCTTTTGGATTATCTCCTAAAAACCCTTGGTTTACTGATTAAAACCTGCATCTCAAATTGCCAAAAAACCAAAAAATTTACTGAAAATTTTCAACCAAAAATGAAATATCATAGATCATAGAATAAGAGAAAAAGAGTATACTTTCATTTGACATAAGTTCAACTTTCACGGTAGAAAATGAAGAACTAACCGTATTTATATGTTATTGTTTTGAAAGTTAAACTTAGGAGCCATTGATCCCATTACCAATGCTTCCTTATGTTAAATGATGAAGGAATGTAGAAGGTTGTGGTGTTTACTATTTCGATGACAATTAATATAATGTTGGCTCTCCTTGTAATGTTGGCTCTCCTTGTAACGTTGAAATTGTTATTGTTCCTAGCGTCCTTACCGCTATTACCGCGGCCTTTGCAGAACGAAAAACTTTGGTTTTAAAAAAATTGGCGCTAGAAACACAAACCTAGAATCTATCCAAACACTAAACTAGTAAATAACCAAGAGTGTAACTACTCGAATGGAATGCTATACCTCAAGATCCATGTCCTTTAGTCTTCTACTCCTCTTCTTTAGCTCTTCAGGTCTCCGTGATCAAGCTTGACCGCTAGTCTTCCTTAGTCGAAGACGATCTATCCCATGAATATGGTTCAAGGCTCTAGTTTCACACAAGTGAAACAACTAAAAATTCTAGCTCGCTACACTAAGATGCTTAGAGATGTGAAGAGTTGTTCTAGTTTTTTCTATCTCTCGTCCATTCTTGATTCTCAACACATGTGAGTGTAGGGAGGAAGAAAAAGGAGGAGCTTAAGAATTGGAGCTAGCGAGGAGAGAGAAAGAAAATTGTGAAATGAATCATCTAATCTCAAGAGAAAATGGCTACCATGGTTTCGTTCAAAGCAATTTTCAAATAAAAAATTGCAACCATGCTTGAATAGTGTATAAAAATGCAATAAATAAATACAAAACCATTTCCATCGCCATTCTTTCTCCATGCCTCATCTTTACACCCCATTTCTATTTTTAACAAAAATAGAAAATCCATGATGAAGTGTCCACCTTCTAGAATGTCTTTGTATAAATACAAAATACATTCTACCGTATATACATACCAATATTTGTATCAAAATACGAATACCTAAAGAGATTGAATAACACAATGAACATAATACTAGAATATAAATATCGAAATACATATATGTAAATTATTAAATCAATACCTGATTTAATAATCCGGCTTAATCCTAAGCTGGTTAGTACTATCAACCGTCCGATCAAAAATCCGGGTAGCTAGTATACTCATTTGATCGGAACCCTGCACGTATCAAAATACGGCCACTATATCATTTCACCTGAACCAGGAAAACCCTCTGTGTGGGGCTAAAGACTCGATAGTACGCTGGCGGTGGGTTTAACCACAAGCACGTCAGCGGTACTAGTTGTATGTAATGGCTACCCAGGTACCTATAAAAAAGGAAGGCCGACGAGCAAAACCATCCGAATCTCTACTGAGCCTATATGTGACAATCTCCGTACAGTCCGGTATTTTGTCTAAGAGTATCGCATACCGGGTCTAGGAGGTGGTAAACTTCAAACCCTAATAACCCGATATTTCGTGCTGATGTGCTTCAGGACCAATCCGAGAAACTACCGATTTATCAATAAATCCCAACTATCTTAGCCAAGGTTTTATGGTGCTGGCTAACCGAACATAGTACGATATCGACTCTCTATACCAGGAGAGGCGAATCCCCAACAATCGCTTACTGTCTCCAAATGTCTCGGGACTGTACCCAACTAAAACATATTTGCACGACTTAGTGGTAGGGTAGTGGTGACGTTCTGTACCTTCGAGTTCCCGTGAGTAGTAAGTAACATCTAATAAGGCTATTGTAAGCACGCACGCAAATATGTCACAACCTACGTATATCAATATGATACAATGTACTAGCATGAATGCAACATGAATGCATAATTAAACACGAAACCTGAACATGTTTGGTATGAGAAAACCTTTATTCTTATCATAGAAAAGCCTCTGTGCAATAAACTGAAGTATCATCAATGAAATCAACAGAAAATCCGTGTCCAGCATTGACACAATATATATATATATATATATATATATATATATATATATCCCAATATCTCAATATTTCAATATCTCAATGCCTCAATATCTCGGGCTCCGTCAGTCCAGATCGGCCCATATCATCAAATCTCACGACTACATCGGTATCCTCCGGATATCCGCCGTGCTAGACATCACCGGTAGGTAGCCTGTCCTTGCCAGGCTCATCGTCTACAACTCGAGCTTCTTTTCCCAGGGTATCATACCGGGCCCACCATGTACCCGAGACAGTTCATCCTACTCCTCGAATCAGGTCTCGAAAACCAACAGAAATCAGGAAAACTCATGGTGGATGACACATACATTATATCACGAGAAAACCACAACTTACATTTTGAAAATGGTAATAAGCTCTTAAAATCCTTGCGGTTTTCCCCCAAAATCCAGAAATCTCATAAGCATTGAAATCCTCAAGAAGAATCACAAAATGTAAATAAGTCGGTGATGATGAATGTCTATGATACGATAGTATATACCATGCGACGTATAACTAGAAACCATGTATGAAGTATGATGCAATGAGGTATGTATAAGTGACTAGCCATCCTATGTATCAATCTTGATGAAATGAATACACAACTACCGATTTACATATCATATATGATGCAAATGTTTTTGATACTGATTTAAGAAAATTCTATAGTGTTCGTGGCATAGCAATTACCATTGGTGTGTGTGTTCGCATGAATAGTGCACGTGCGGCATGAACCAATGATAATGGTGCAAGTGTCTTATGAGATAATATCATACATATAAGATGATGCAATGCAATGAGATGAATGACTAGGAGACTATGCATATAGATACAAATACTGCTAGTAATCCTAACTATCGGGCGCCTCACGCCATCCAGACGATCCCCCCATAGATGTGTACATCTACTCACCGGGATGCCTCGGTTAACCTGATCCAATCTCTGCCTTGCCTTTCCACGCCATGTCCGACGTCTCTGCATCCGATCCTAGAATCGCACACAAGTAAATAAGAGGATAGATATATGAATAGTCGCGGAAACAAACGATGCAAGACAACTAACACGCACTAACTGGACGCGCACGCACTTGGTGCACAAAACGCGCTCGCGACAACGCCACAAACCATAACTAGGGTCGCTATACGTGACAACTACCAAGCTTAGAACCCGATCGTATCAATCGTGCATTCACAACACACAAAATATTTTTGGGAAAAGGCAGTAAATCATCAAAACCTCAAACTTAATTAAAATCTATTTATTCCAAAAACCTAGTAAGCAACAATTAACCATTTTAGTGTAAATCTAGATGTTTTAGCAAATCTAGTGGCCATAATGTTCACTTAATATCTTAATTAGGCTACACAATTATTAACTAAATTTTAATCTCACCTATTTACATTAAACATGAAATTAGTTTGCAAGATTATTTAATTAAGACAATTTAAAAGTAACTATTAGCAAATTAACAACTAGTTTAGATTTTTCAAGTCTTGAGATGTTAAACTACACATTGTAACCATAATCAAGTGATAAAACCCTAACTTGAACCCAAACCCCTTTCTGTAAAAACCAAATCTTGCAATTAGAACCATATTTAAACCTAATTATTTAATTAAGACAATTTAAAAGTAACAATTAGAAAATTAAAAACCAGTTTAGATTTTTCAAGTCTTGAGATGTTAAACTACACATTGTAATCATAATCAAGTGATAAAACCCTAACTTGAACCCAAACCCCTTTCTTTAAAAACCAAATCTTGCAATTAGAACCATAGTTAAACCTAATTAAGTTAGATCAAGGTAATTAACCAATAAATTAACCATAGGGTTAAGATTTATACCTCAAAGATTTAGGGATCCAACTTGCAAACTTGCCTCCAAAAATGCCATATTACTTCAAGATCCAAGCCGGTTTGGGTCAAACAATATTGGTTGAAGGTTTAATTAGGAATTAGTGAGGTTTTGTGTGGATTTTTGATGGAAAATTTGAGGATTTTAGAGATGAAATGAAGTGGAGAAATGAGGAGTTGCTGCAGGAGGAGTCTCGGCCAGAGCAAAGGGGAGGAAAAGAGAATGTGAAATGTTTGTGGTGTCAAGTCAAGAAAAGCCCCATTATCACATCTATTAGTTTATATCTTAATTAATTTATTTTCTAATTAACATTTTCTCAGAAATCTCTAGAACCATGGAGACAAAATGAGAAAAAGAGAACATATTATAAACTAGGTTTTGAGTTGTCATGGGGCACAATTGTGTGCTTAATTGTCAGGACCCGAAGGTACGGAACATGACCGGCACTTAAATTACGAAGCTTCTAGAGGCGCGACGTAATCTAAGTAAGCCGAAACCCAGAAATCTAAACCATTTAAAAGAAGAAGTAAAGGAAAATATGTTTAAAAGTAACATTAAATTTCTTTAAAAAAATTCGGCAGAGTTTCCTTTGTAAAAACTGGCCCCAAACGGGTATAAATAAGAATATATACATAAGCAACAATAAAAAAGCATCCCCAAGCGGGAGCTAGCTCTTCGCCAATTGGCGGTCGCAACCACGCAAGCAATATAATATACAACGCCGAAAGACGAGGCTCAAAACTCAAAAGAAAACCAAATCCACCGAAAACCATAATAATACAAGCGTGACTCTAAGATCGAAATAAAAACAACTGGTCTTCTAAATCTATCAAGTAATACAAGTCTGGTTGATGGAGCTTACTAGATACAAATAAAATAATAAAAATACAACGGCGGTCCTGATACAAGTGAACCAACCTACCAAGCAATTCACCTTGAATGAAATGATGTGCCAGCAAGCTGCCAAGGAAACCTGTACATCGAACCCTGTAAGAAAATTTGGCACAACGGGGGTGAGTTGCCAACTCGTGAGTAGAAAACATCTGCGAGTAGAAATCGTATGCACGACACTCTCCTAGGTCATAATAATATATTTAATATAACACTAGTCATCTAGTAGTGGCAGGGTAATAATCTATGCGTAAGTGCAACGCTCAGTGCTCGTGTCAGTGCCTCAAGTAGTAACATGTCATGTGTATGAGTATGCATGCACCATGAATGTAAAACAATCAACCATGAAATCTGGATATATCTGTGTAAGAAATCTTTAATTTGTATCATAGTAAAATTTGTACGGTAATCTGAAACATTATCAATGAAATCCATGGAAATCCGTGTCAAGTATCGACACAAAACATGTAAATCTCAAGTCTCAATACTTCATAGTCTCAATATCTCATAGTCTCAAAATCTCAAGCTCCGTCAGTCAGGATCGGCCCATATCATCACATCTCACGACAACGGTCGGTATCCTCCGGATATCTGCCGCGCCAGACATCACCGGTAGGTAGTCTTCCCCTGCCAGGCTTATCGTCTACAACTCGAGCTTCTTGCCCCGGGGTACCATACCGGGCCCACCATGTACCCGAGACGGTTCATCCACTCCTCGAATCGGGTCTAGAAATCCAACAAAAAACATGAAATCTCATGGTGGACGACACATACATCACGAGAAAACCGCAACTTGTATTTTAAAATGAGAGGGAGAGAGAGAGAAGTTTTTATATATATTCTTGCGGTTTTCCCCAAAATCCGGAAATCTCATAGAAATCCAAAATCCCAAAATCATGAGTAAGTAAATAATGAGTATCAGCATAAGCCCCACAATACTGCATGATAATATGAAAGTGTGAGTGCATGAAGTGTCTAAGTAATAAATGCAATGTCTAAATTAGCACATGAGAGTAATCACACAATATTATATTGGACTAGTATTTAGCTGATTATATCAATAAAAGATAATATGTTCTAAAGTGTACATGATATGGCAATTACCGATGATGATGTGTGTGAGCCGGCAAATAAGTGTACGTGGAACTTGCGCATCATCGGTAATGGTGCTGGTGTCCTAACAGGTAGAGTTTCATATTAGCTAAAGAAACATAAGTGTGAACATGCAATGCGATGAATACAATATGAATATAACAGTAAATGTGTAGTAAACGCATAACTAGAAAATACCTACTAATTACGAGGCATACAGTTTGTTGTTTTGAAGAAGCACGAATCATGGTTTTTAGAAAATTAGGGCTACGGGGTTTTTAAGAAAAGATATGTCTTTTGAAAAATCCGTAGTATCCCTCATGCTATCTTTAAAAATGCGCATGATTCGTTAGTTTTTAAAATGAATATGACTCGAGCCTAAACTAAAATCTACCTAACAAACTAAGGAACTAACTAAAGACACTAGTCGAAAGGTAAGAATAATCCTCCTAAAGTCTGAGTCGGTATCTCTAGGAGTCGGCGATCCAGTCTCAATAGCGTCACGCACATAGTACGACTTTCTCGAGTCAAGAGTGCGGATCAGTCATCACATCTATGCCTCGTACGGTAAAATCTATCGTACGGCATCCCAAAATCGGGTACGGGTCAACTATCACATATATACATCATTATTCGTATAGTATCATCATCAAACAATATCATGATCAAGGGTACAATACTATAATCACATACATCCCAATATCATCAACATATATTATCGTCTGTGTAAATATCCATCGTCAATTGATCCACTAAAATATCATGTCATATATCATATCGTGATTAAGTCACATATTACAATCCGGGTTCTATTCTAGAGTCTCGTACATTTCAATGTCATCATCACCTATTATCGTTTATATATAAATATACATTTTCTCATTCCCCAACGATCCGCTAATATCATAACGCATCTCATGTCATAACTCGATCGTATATCTAATATCTTACGGCATCATGCCGAGTCATACCGACTCAACTCCATGTATCATATAACCTCCTCATATCACGTGTATATGTTATATATATATATATATATATATATATATATATATATACATATAGAAACCTACACACATTCATACACACACACACACACACCCCAAGTCAAGTGTATGTGTGTGTGTCTACATGAAACCTATGAATTCCCTCCAAAGCAGTCATGCTCTGGTTAAGTCTTTCTAAATCAGCCTAGTTCAACCTAAAGTCTTAAATAGGACCCTACTTGCCAAGAATCTAAGGTCACGTCCGACTTCTTAATAACAGTACGTAATATCCTTATTCTACGTTTGCGGGGGTGCTATACGCCATCCACCCGACTTTCCCCGTAGATATACATCTACTCACCTGGTCCTTGTCTGCCGAAATCGATGCCGCCATCCTCTTCTTTATCATCCGAAGTCCACATGAGGGGTACCTATACATAAACATATATAATATCGTAAACCGAAATCGCGGATAAAATCCAAAACGGCGCATGAAACGCGCATAGGTTAAAACCTATGACCCGCTCATGCAAAAGAACCAAATATCCCTCGATATCGGCGTACAAACGCCGATTGATTGAGATAAAATAAAAACGTACAAATCGTTGTTCCAAAACTCCCTAATTGTAATATAAATAGGGTTTAAATCATCAAAATCTTAAAATTAATCAAATCGTTTTATTTCGTAAAAAACTAGAAAGCACTAAATTTTCGTTTTAATTCGAAACTTTATGTTTTAACCCAACTAATGGCCATAATAGTCACTAAATATCATAACTAAGTCATACAAACCATCACCATAATTTAACCTCATCAATTTGTATTAAATTGAAAATTCTAGTTTGCAAAAATATCAATTTTTAATACCTTTTTTAAAGCAAAATTCACAATTCAACAACTAAGCTAGATTTTGCATGAACTAAAGTGTTAAACTACAATTTAAAATGTTAATAATGTCATAAAGACCCTAATTGGATTTTAATCTCAATTATTTAGTCAATTTCCAAAAACCTAGTTTGCAAAAACTAGTATAATTAGCATAATTTCCATATAACAATTTGAAACTAGTAACTAGATTAACTTTTGCATTCAATTAACATATTAATCTACCCATTAAAACCATGAATAATTGATAAAAATTCTCACTAGAATTTTATCTCACCTATTTATATGTTTTATAAAAATCTAGTTTACAAATAGCTTAATTTGAACAATTAAAATGTAACAATTAACAATTTTTTACTAGATTAGGTTTTACATTATTTAACATGTTAAACTACACCATGTAATCATAAACAATTTATAAAAACCCTAACTTGATTTACAAACCCTTTTCTTGAATTTTAAATCTACAATTTAAACCAAATTAAACACCAAATTGAACTAGATTAAAGTAATTTAGCAATAATTTGAACATGGTTTAGGATTATACCTCACAAGTTTAGAAATCTAGCTTGCAATCTAGCCACCCCAACATGCTCTCTTGCTCCCAAAATCCATGCTTGATTTGTCCAAGGAACAAGTGTTAAATGTTGGATTAGGAGTTAATGGAAATTGGTGTAGATTTTATTGGATTTTTGATGGAGTTTTGAAGATTTTTGGAGAGGAAATGAAGTGGGAAAAATTGGGGCTGCCTCATGCTAGGCTCGGCCATGAGGAGGGAGTAGAGAGAGAGAGAAATGAGTGTAGAATTGTGTAGAAACCACTTAAATAAATCATCTCCTTTAAGTCTTTGCACCAATTTAATTAATTTTATTTATTTTCTTAATTGTTTCATGTTAGAATCTACTAGAATAATGAAGACATATTAAGAAAAGAGTGAGTATACTACAAAATTGTTTTAATTTGTCATGGTTCACATTTTTCAAATTAACTCATTGCAATTTGAAATTTGCACCAATTTAATGTATAATTAAAGCTTATGTTAATATTTGAATTTAATTAATTAAGGAAAAATATTTAAGTAAACTAATAATTTATAAGTCACTAAATAAATACCAAATACTACCAATTACATAGTTAAAATAGGCGTATTTAATTCTATATTGAAAAATAATTATAGTTGAGTTTTATGAAAAATACGGTTTATTTTACCGATTATCCGAAAATTCACCTAAAGGATTTTATTTATTTAATTATTTAATTATTTATTTTTAAAACGTTACATTAACATATTCTAATTTGTAATTTACACTAATTAAATGTATAAGTGAAAGCTTATAATAATATTTACAATAATTAATTAAGGAAAAAATATTTAAGTAAACTAGTAATTAATAAGTGACTAATTAAATACCAAATCGTAGCAATTACATAGCTAAAATAAGTATAATTAAGTTTATGTTGAAAAATAATTATAATTAAGTTTTACGGAAAACACGAGTTATATTACCGATTATCGGACAATTAACCTAAACGATTTCAAAAACGTTACAATCTTCCCCCTTAAAGAAATTTGGTTCCCGAATTTAAAATCTAACTACGTGTACCTTTCAAAGAGATGGGAAAATTTCTTCTTCATCTCGTCCTCGGCTTCCCACGTGACTTTTTCGCTGTTCGGCCACGCCAAAGAACCTTTACGGACGTATGACCTTGGACCTCAGTTTCTTCAGCTGCCGATCTAGAATGAGTATCGGCTGCTCGGTGAAAGAAAGATCGCGCTCCAGCTGAATTGTCTGGTATTGAATCGCATGAGAGGGGTCAGGAAGGTACTTGCGGAGTATCGATACATGAAATACGGGGTGAACATCTAAAAAGCTAGGTGGAAGAGTCAAACGATAAACAACCGCGCCGACACGCTCGAGAATCTCTGAAGGACTTATATATCTAAAACTAGTCCTTCCTTTCCTCCCAAATCTCAACACGCCCTTCATCGGAGAAACCCTCAAGATAACATGATCGTCTACTATAAGCTCAAGTCTGCGCCAACGTCGATCTGCATAAGATTTCTGCCTGCTCTGGGCCGCTCTCATCTTATCTTGAATCAACCGGATCTCTTTTCGGTCATCTCCTGCACAATCTGCGGCCCCAAAATGCTGCTCTCACTGAGCTCTGTCTAACAAACGGGCGATCGACATCTCCTCCCATATAACGCCTCGAAGGGTGCCATCTGAATTGTCTCCTAGAAGCTGTTATTATAGGAAAACTCTATCAAAGGCAAGTGGCGATCCTAACTGCCACCGAAAACTAGAACACAAGCTCAGAGTATGTCCTCAAGAATCTGTATGGTCCGCTCTGATTGACCGTCGGTCCGTGGATAGAAAACCACACTGAAACCCAATTTGGTGCCCAAAGTCTCTTGAAGTTTCTACAATAGTCGGCTGGTGAACTGGGTGTCCCGGTCAGACACAATACAAGTCGGAACTCCATGTAGTCGCACAATCTCATCAACATATATCTGAGCATACTGAATGAATCCGAAAATGGTCCTTACTGGCAGAAAGTGAGCTTCTTTCGTTAATCGGTCTGCAATCACCCAAATTCAGTCATACCTTCGACTGATCCTAGGTAAAACCACGATAAAATCCATAGAGATCTGTCCCCACTTCCACTCCGGAATAGGCAAAGGTTGTAACTCTCCTGCTGGCTTCTGATACTCGGCCTTGACTTGCTGACAAGTTAGCATCCCAAAACAAAATCTGTGACATCTCTCTCCATCCCTTCACACCAGTAGACATCTCTTAAGTCACTCTATATCTTGGTGGAACTCGGATGAACACTATATGTCAACTGATGCGCCTCCTCAGAAATTTGGCGTCTCGGTCCCTCGGAATCTGGCACACACAGTCGAGTCCCAAATCGTAGTATTCCCTTATCATCAATCACGAACTCTGAATCTCTGCCCTGTCAAACTTGCTCCAAGATCTCTGACAAACCAACGTCATCGGACTGTGTCTCACGGATACGATCAAGTAACTGTGGACGTGCACGGACATGGGAAAGTTGTCCCCCGGTCGAGGTAAACTCAAACTGTACTTGGCTGTCACATAGAATCTGCCAATCTGCCGTCAAATGTCTCTGAACTGCGCTCAAACAATATAAGCTACCTCCGGGCTTCCGATTCAAAGCATCTGCCACAACATTCTCCTTGCCCGAATGATAAAGGATCTCGCAGTCATAGTCTTTCACTAGCTCCATCCAACGGTGCCGTCTCAAATTCAAATCTCGCTGCTGAAAGTTGTAATGTCTCCAGATCTTAAGTGTAAAACCCACCGCAGCCATCTCTAAGTCATGCGTGGGATAGTTCTGCTCGTGCTTCTTCAACTACCGAGAAGTATCGTGTAAGTCTATGGTAGCGACCCGGCCGTCTTTCAGACGCCAAAATGCGGAACAAAACTTTTATAACTAGCGCTATCGTATACTATATCCCAGGATCTGCCATTAACTCTAAACTAACATACTGTAAAGTGGGTAGAAATGTTATACCGAACGATCCGGGTCCTTCGGTCTTCAACTATCATCCCACGGTTTGTTGCAGCTGATCCGAACTCGCTCGATCTCCGGTCTCGTCGTCCAGGTGGCACCACGTCGACGGATCTTTAAACGGGCTTCCGCCTCTGAACCGAGGCAACTCGATCATCAAGTTTGCTAAAAGAGATGACCAAGATTGATGTAGAGAATGGGTAAAACACTTTGTCTCGTTACATCCAAAGCTATGGACGAATGGTTAATGAAGTTGCCAATTGAAATTGTGATGGAATAAAATGAGCTAAGAAATTTCCATACACCAAACTATCATAATCTTTTCAAGCATAATCATCCCTCCTCTCACAAAGAGGGGGCCGGCCAAAATATATGAAGAGGAGGGTGAGTGTAGGAGAGAGGAGGGGGTGACCTTAACAAATAACCTTATCATAACACTCAATGAAAAAGGATGACGCACTTAAAACAATAAATGCAAATCCATGAATCATTAACCTAGTCACCATAACAACTCATCACTCATTAAATGCTTCATTAATGAACTAAGCCACCTCACCATCCTAGTCACCAATCTTGAAGCTTCCACACACAATGACTCACCCAATGAAGGAAAGATAAATCCGTCTTTAACCGAATGTTAAAGACGGGTGATTGAAAACTGGAAACTGGCAACTTCCAAAAGTGATCCCGAAACGAGTTTCAGGATAACCCCGTAACAGTATAAACATACCCGCATTTGTATTATGACCGAATACAAATGCAACTGAGACAAAGATATTATATCTATACAGTATAATACTCGGATCCGGCTTAAACCAAAGCCCACCAGTATTATTTGCCCGAAAAATGACACGTGCGAAAACGCACGTGCATTTTCCGAACCCTGCCATAAAACCATACGGCCTCTACAACGTTTCGCCCGAACTTGGGAAACTGTCTGTGGGGGACTCTAATGACTCATCAATACACTGGCACTGGGTATAACCTCTAGCACGTCAGAGGTACAAGTTGTACGTAACGGTTGCCTATGTATTGATCGGAAGGGGAGCTGACGAGCGAACTCATCCAGAAACCCTACTGAGTCTGACAGTGACAATATCCGTACAGTCCGGTCCATTCGTCTATGAGTATCGCATATAGGGCCTAGGGGGCTGGTAAACGACAGACCCCCAATAGCTGTATAAGTCGTGTGAGAGAGTAGCCCGGTGTAGGGTTCCTAGGCACACTAATGGAGTCTTACAAGTTATCAAACATGCAAATTTCTAAAAATTACGGTGCCGAGAAAACCTAGAACGGATCGTTAACTAGATATTTAGGCAAAGCAACCAAGTAAACGGAAATATAGAAATAGGGAAGGGGCTACAACCTTTGTAGATTCGGTCCACCACTTCCTAAGCTCCGCGATGATCTCCCTCCGCTGTCCAAATCGAACCCCGAACTCAAGTATCGGCTTCGTCGAAGAAATGGGCGGGCTTGATCGTCGGTTCGATGCCGAAGATGATCTACGTCGAGGCATCACAAAACTCGAGCTCCGCCTCCGCCAAGTCAAGAAACTTGTGAAGACAACACACTCTACTACATGGCAAGTAGTAGAGGATGAAGAAATAGGAAATGGGTAGACTTTAGATTTGGATTTCTCACTTGTTTTGGCTAGTTGCCATTAAAGGTGCAAGCTTTCTTCAACTTGAAGATGAAGAAGAAGATGATAAAGAATTATGATAAGATATATGAAAATAGAAAATAAATCATTCTTATCATAATGTCAACTATGGTTAGATGTAGAGAACAAACTAAGGTTAAAGTGAATGGTTAAGGTTAAGGAAACAAACAAAATAGTCAACCATTCAAAGCTTCATGAAGCTTCAAAGATTATCCAAACTTAGCCACTATTTTATTTCTTTCAATAAAGAATAAATGAATAAATAAATAAGCAAATAAAATGAAACCCTAACCATTCATATAACCATGGTCAATTCTTTACACAAACCCTAGCTTGCTTGTATCATCAAACATGATACAATCTTGTGCACAAAAGTATATCACATATACAACTTATGCATACCAAGTGAGAAAATCCATTTAAAGTGAACCAATACTAGTTAATGCAAAGTGATATATCAAATATAAAATTATACATTAAATCATTAAATCAACACTTGATTCAATGATCCGGTTATATCGCATATAACCGGCTAGTATCCAATGTATCGGCTTATCGAATCAATCCTTGATTCGATAACTAGGTTATATCGCATACAACCATTCGACACATTCATCGCGAGAATGAAATACGGTATCATATACACGCATTATTCTCGGTCCCGCACATATCTCATATGCGCTCCTATTTCGTTTCGCTTGAGCCAGGAAACCTCTGTGTAGGACTCTAAAGACTCGTCAATACGCCGGCAGCGGATGATGATCATATCAAACACCCACAAGCCGCAAGCGGTCTGCTAAACGTAACGGCCACCCGGGTATTGAGCGATCAGAAGATCGACGAGCAAGCCCGCTCACACTCCTGTGAATCCAACCAGTAACACTTACCGTACAGTCCGGTCAGTTCGTCTGATATGTCGCATATCTCGCCTAGGGGTGGTAAACGTCAGACCCCAATAGCTTGATAAGTCATGCCGACTTGAGGTCCATAACATTCGTGAAACTACTGATAACTCTTACCAGTATATCACTGCAACCCTGGCCAGGGATTTCCTGTTATGGCCAGTCGAGCATAGCACAACATCAACCCCCAATACCGGGAGAGACGAATCCCCTCCTATCGCTCATTGCCTCCATGTGAATCGGGACTGTACCCAAAAACCACCTGTTTGCACGACTCAGTAGAGCCATGGTAGGGTGGAAATCAAAGCACAGTGGGAAACACACAAGACTCTATGACGATCTCGGGTCAACAGACTAAGCTGTACCAGTGTCACCAGAGAACTGCCATCTGACGTGAGGTATAATACCATCTGGGAGTTCTCGGCGAGTCCGTTCAGTGTACCCAGTCTCCACTGAGCACCCACATACCATCCCCGATGTCAAACACCAATGGATATGGGATCATCCATCGCCCATCGCATGGGTCGAGAAGATATACGCTAGTCTACTCTGGAATATCGATGCCCCGTCTCGATATTCCCTCGACTAGGAACATTTCAAGGATGTACTCATGGACTATCCAGGCCCCACTAGTATGATCTGCATCACAGTCCTGGAAGTCGAGTACACATCCTAAGGGCTTTATCAACATGTAATCAGAGAGACAGAAAGTATACATGTTAAGATAAAGAGCAACCAGATAGCGTACTATTATGTCGAGCAAGAAAGTCCTACCTATATATGTCCCAGCATCCACTACAATATACATCCAATGTACAGTAATGGCCTCTAGGGCATACATATAACTAACAATCTCCCACTTGCACTAGGGCCATCTGTAGCAGTGGTTGCAGTATCACATACTCAACCATCCCCTAAAAGTCTCTCTTTGGGAAAAGGGCCTTCGTGAGTGGATCTGCCGTCTTGTCCTCTGAGTCTACTCTCCTAACCTCGATCACCCTGGAGATTAACTATCTCCATGATCCGGTGATGCTGCCTTAGATTATGTCTGGGTCACTGATGGGACTAGGGTTCCAGGGCCAAAGCCACAGTTCCATTGTCACACAATGGTAGGAACCTAGTTCATCCTATGAGCCAATATACACCCAAACTGCCTCTTTGGTAGTATCTTTAATAGCGATGTTACCAGCCTTTATCGTCTAGTTTGCCACGGTATCTTGCTTAGAACTCTTCCAACATACCGCCCCTTTACAGAGGGTAAAGACAATGCCTGTGATTGACATTCAGTCGTCTTTATCACCCTGGAACACTTCCAGTGATTCTCCCCAGGATCGATTGATACAATCTCACTATACCTAGTGAGAACCCTAATATCCCTTTAGATCTATCTCATAGGTCCAAATCTCAGGATTTAGGAGGTATCATCTTTATCCTACTTGGAGAATCCTTGTGATAATAGGAGATTGATCGATCGTAGTATAGGAAACTCTTTTCCTATCAAGAGTATGTTGTCTACGTACAATACGAAGATGACCACCTTACTCTCTACTACCCTTTTGTATATACAAGGTTCGTCTACCATTTTGATGAAGTCAAACACTTTGACTATCACATCAAAACAGACGTTCCAACTCCACGATGCCTGCTTCATTATGTAAAGCAACTTGCACACGTTTCCGCTGCTCCCACTGTTTACGAAGACCTCTGGTTGTGTTCTTATAGACGTTCTTTTCTAAATCAGTATTTAGAAAAGCAGTCATGGCACCCAACCACCAGATATCGTAGTCATGGTATGTAGCCGTGGTAAGTAGGATCTGGATAGACTTAAGCATAGCTACTGGAAAAAGGTTTCATCATTATCCACGCCTGGTCGATGACGAAAACCTTTAACAAGTCTAGCTTTGAAAGTCTCAACTTTTCTATCTACACCAAGTAATCTTCTCAAGATATACTTGCTCCTGATGGGGATTTAACCCTTCAGATATAGCAGCTAAAGTCCATACTTTGCTGGTGTACATGGATTCCATCTCAGATTGCTAAACATCCAGCCATTCTTATAGAGTCCCTACTCTCGATGGCCTGCTCGAAAATAGTTGGGTCATCATCTCATGATGCAATCCTTGCTCCCACTGTCATCGAGAAACCGAGGTATCTCTCAGGCGGATGAGGAACCCTACTAGATCGGCGGAGAGGCTGAGGTTCGTCGGGAACTATAGAATCTTATGGTTTTGTCAAATCATCAACTGCAGTTTTGTATAGCTGGAACCTTTCCAGTTCTACAGAACTGATCCTGCCTCGATCTTGTCCGGATTTTGCTTTAAACATAGGCCGGACAACCCCAAATCTTAACTCGCTTAAGAGATGGGTTCTTCCCATACCATATCTTATATGGAGTGGTAGGCAGTGATTTGATTCAAACATAATTCAATAGGTATGCAGCTTCTCAAGTGCATAACCCCAAAAGGAAATAGGTAACTCAGTAATACTCATCATAGAGCACACCATATCTAATATTGTGCAATTGCTCCGCCCTGATACACCGTTGTGCTGTGGTGTATTCAGAGGAGTAACACTGAGAGAGAATCTCATTCTCCTTTAGAATAGTCCAGGAATTCTATGCACAAGTATTCTCCTCCCTGATCTCATCATAGGACATAATACTTATACCCGTATTTTGGTTCTCTACTTCTAACTTATATTCTGTGAATATCTCAAATGGTTCGGACTTATGTTTCAACAGGAACATATGACTGAATCTTGAGAGATTATCAGAGAATATAATGAAGTATGAAGAACCAGTCTTGGCATGTGTAGACAGGAGACTTTACATACATCATCATGTATCAGTCCCAAGAGTTTACTAACTCTTTCTCTGTTTCTAATAAACAGAGCTATGGTCATCTAATCTTTGTGACATGACTGGCAAGTTTCACAAGATGTAAATTCAAACTGATTTAAATATGCATCTAAAATGTAACTTCGGCCAGTCGGGTCGCATTGATATGACCTAGTCTACAATACCTCAAGAAGAATTCGTTCATTTCTGAACTCTTCCTCTTGTGTGTGTTCTGTATACGAGGAACTGTAGTTTGATTTAGAACGTCAATTCTTTTAGATAACGTGCCTGAACCGATCAACTTTTGATATAGGAAATGTTCAAAACATTATCCATCAATACAAAATTATATCCTTTCTTTACTAATAAAGAGACTGATATGATTTTGTATATCAGGTTCGGTATCTAATAGCATTTGTTCAGAATCAATGTATTCGTAATACAGGGTGACAGTGACCAACAGATTTGGCTGCAACACTTGCCCCGTTTTCTGTCTCATGAAACTTATCACCCGTTCTCAGTTTTTCTACCCTTTTGTAGCCCTATGTAACAGATTACATATCTGGGATCCTGATCCGGTATCATATACCCAGGATGCAGAGGATACTGAGAAACAGTTCTTTGTAATGAACACACCCGAAGGAGATGCATCATATGCACTTTCTTCGTTTGGGCGGCATAGGAATTCTGGTATTCCCCAATTTCCTGCTCTGTCTTATAACAATTATAAGTTGGATCGGGACCAACGTTCCCCAGCTCAGTATAACAAGCGGGTTCGGTCAATACATCCGTATTATTATCTTGATTAAGGCGTGATATGGTCGCTACCAGGAGAGAGAGAGAAGAAAACACTCTGCGTGCGCTCTTGCAAGATCAGATTGGTTATATATTTTATCTAATCAGGATGGCTCCCACTGTTTTTATCAAATCTTCCTTCAAACCTTAAAAGGAAAGACTAGCCGGGATTAATTACACTCTACAAGTTCGCCAACCTTTCAGCCAGGCCAGTGTCGGTACTTTGAGGGAGGTTCCCCGTGCTTTCGCACGGACCTAATTACAGTAAACCTCGTTTTCCCAGAGGCGTAACCCCGTTGACACCTTTCTAGACACCTACTTGATCGGCTAATTGTAAAGTGCAAAACTCTCTCAGGAGTAACAATTACTCGCAGTGGGTATCGGGATCCAACTATCACATAGAAGGTATGCAATCTCATTGCAAGTTTCAACACTTGAAACTCCCGATAAAGGTTTTTACCCCTAGCACCTATGACCTTAACTATGGTCAACAAATCATAAGTACTAGTCAAGTTCTACCCGTCATTTCGTGATTAATTAGACCCACCCACATGACCCTTAACTAAGGTCAACAAAGTCACGCGACTGTCCTAACTAATCGCATCATATGCGGTGTAGGAAGACATCACTTAGCTACCGTACACTGTGCCTTGACTATGGTCAACAAACACAGCACGAATACTAAGTACTCTACTTCCTAAAATGATGGAGGGTTGCGAATGGTTTTTGTGAAAACCTTTAACGCTTTGAACTTGATCTCGTTGCGGAATCAAATGGTTTTTAAATGGAATGTTTTCGAGGCTTTTCTAGTTTTGCTAAAGGGGTCACTCCCGGTGAAGGGATCGTCGGCCCTTTCCTCGTCGAATGAGGTGCGGGATATATCATATATATCACTGTGCAAAGCGGAAACTATAGAAGCGATCAAAGACAAACCGAGGGTTGTAGCATCTGCCAGTTATTGCTAAAGGAGTCACTCCCGGTGAAGGGATCTCGGTCCTTTCCTCATCGAATAAGGTGCAGGATGTTCTATAATGAACACCGCGATGCAAAGCAAGAACTGTAGCTACCTGTTTTTATTTTGAAATTCGATTCCACAACATCAATTAGGTTTATTTTCTTTCATTAATCTCATTAATGAATATCCCATCATTTAAGTCCACCTAACCATCACAGATAAATATAACGTACGCTTATGCCATCCGCATTCGCCTCGATGTCCTGTCTGCACCGTTAGGTTTGGTAACTAACGGCAGAGCGGGACAGGGCTAGCGCGGGTGTAAAACATAAGCAACGTCTATATAATATATCATATATACTATAATATCTGTCACAGAACATCACATGATCACAGATAAATCACAGCAGAAGAAATATATGAAATATTGGATATACTAGGACGTCCGTGTTTTCAATACGAGCCAGTATAAAACACGGATTCCACGGTCGTGATGAATAGCCAATCCCACACCCCTAGACCCCTACGAGAGCGGCAAGCAACCCTACCAATTCTAGGGTTAGGAGACCCGGACTCGACTCCTCGAGTTGGTCTCCCACTGGACCCCAGAACCCGGTTACTTGTGCTCCCCTCCTTGGGTCTATCCTAATGCAGAAAAGTAAATAATATACAAATGGTGACAACATCCGCAACCTGGAAGTGCCCCAATAAAAGAATATTACATACAAGTTTTTACATGAATGAAAATGAAAAACACTCATCTCACATAAAAACCCCCGGCTATTCAAATACGACGATCCAATATAACATATCCAGCAACACATAACATCACATGTCATCAACGTAAGTAAATATGCGCATCCCAATTGTCGTTGACATATAGCAACGAAACCGGCGACATCACATATTACACTTACGGTCACAGAAAAGAAAGTGTAAAACTACAACAGTTGGAATCCGCAACCACCTCAGACATCGCATGCCTGACCAAATGAATTATTTAGACATCACATGCCTAACAATTATAAACCCCGCATTTTAGTCTCATTATCGAAAACTCTTTTCAATATCAAGTCGGGCAATTCAACAGGATTCCCGACATTCTGATCGAATGCTCGTCGCAAACTTCAGTAGACAGCCGCACCCCCGACGCCGTCGACAAAGTGCACCAAGGCGGAACACCGCTACCGCGAGCACCCGAACGGATTCTTTCGGCGACGGGGTTCTCCTACAGTCACTTGGTCGGGGCTGTGGAGTGAGGCTGTCTATCAAGTTTACCCGGCGAGTATCCGCGTACACTACGTGATTGCGACGGACTTTTGATCACATCAAAATTCCGTGGCAACCGATCAAGTGAGACTAAACTGCTATGTTTATAATATTCATTCCGTTATCTCATAACTTTTTGTGAATTCCAATTATTGTATCAAATTCCGGATAAATAGAAAATGCTAAACTTTTTGATCGAACAATCGAACACCCAAGTTTTCCCGATACAGCTCAACACATGAAATAAGTCTAACAACATTCAGTTCGTGCCTCAGTACCAACGGTCCAGCCGTAGAAGGGTCAAGCCAACGCCTCACATGTGGCACACCGTACTGCCCCAAACCCGAAGGTTCAAAGGGCAGTTCAAGACGGTCACATAATCGAGTTAAGGTTTGTTGTCTTCTAGAGGGTCCATCGCGTTACTTGCACTACTTAGAACGTCGTTAAACTACGGAAAAATCCAACAATTGGAAATTTCCCGGCAGGGGAAAAAGTGGGTATTTATATCCGGTCGAACTTTTTAACATATTCTAAGATTTATCCGGAAAAACACACCGACAAAATTAGACAATTCGACCGATGCACCGAGTTCCCAATACAACCCAGAAAATGCAACTCTGGAAAAATTATTAAAAATCCCCAGGAAAACCAGCACAGACAACTAAGAGTTACTGTACAAAATAGGATGCACAAAATGACAAATGGGCCGCGGATCCGCCGCATGAGCCTTCTGTAAGGCCGCGGATCCGCGCCCCCTTTATGGAATCAAGACCACGAATTTTACAGTTGTCTTAGATCTTCCTGCTGATTTTTCTGAATATTTTTAATGTGGAAAAATCCCCGAAATTAAAAATTGTACAGAGAGCATATATAGGGTTGGGTTTTCGGGTCGTTCGGACTTCTGATTCCGTCGGGACTTCGCCTAAGGCTCTAGCTAGGCTCTGATACCACTGTAGGGTTCCTAGGCACACTAATGGAGTCTTACAAGTGATCAAACATGCAAATTTCTAAAAATTACGGTGCCGAGAAAACCTAGAACGGATCGTTAACTAGATATTTAGGCAAAGCAAGCAAGTAAACGGAAATATAGAAATAGGGAAGGGGCTACAACCTTTGTAGATCCGGTCCACCACTTCCTAAGCTCTGCGATGATCTCCCTCCGCTGTCCAAATCGAACCCCGAACTCAAGTATCGGCTTCGTCGAAGAAATGGACGGGCTTGATCGTCGATTCGATGCCGAAGATGATCTACGTCGAGGCATCACAAAACTCGAGCTCCGCCTTCGCCAAGTCAAGAAACTTGTGAAGACAACACACTCTACTACATGGCAAGTAGTAGAGGATGAAGAAATAGGAAATGGGTAGACTTTAGATTTGGATTTCTCACTTGTTTTGGCTAGTTGCCATTAAAGGTGCAAGCTTTCTTCAACTTGAAGATGAAGAAGAAGATGATAAAGAATTATGATAAGATATATGAAAATAGAAAATAAATCATTCTTATCATAATGTCAGCTATGGTTAGATGTAGAGAACAAACTAAGGTTAAAGTGAATGGTTAAGGTTAAGGAAACAAACAAAATAGTCAACCATTCAAAGCTTCATGAAGCTTCAAAGATTATCCAAACTTAGCCACTATTTTATTTCTTTCAATAAAGAATAAATGAATAAATAAATAAGCAAATAAAATGAAACCCTAACCATTCATATAACCATGGTCAATTCTTTACACAAACCCTAGCTTGCTTGTATCATCAAACATGATACAATCTTGTGCACAAAAGTATATCACATATACAACTTGTGCATACCAAGTAAGAAAATCCATTTAAAGTGAACCAATACTAGTTAATGCAAAGTGATATATCAAATATAAAATTATACATTAAATCATTAAATCAACACTTGATTCAATGATCCGGTTATATCGCATATAACCGGCTAGTATCCAATGTATCGGCTTATCGAATCAATCCTTGATTCGATAACTAGGTTATATCGCATACAACCATTCGACACATTCATCGCGAGAATGAAATACGGTATCATATACACGCATTATTCTCGGTCCCGCACATATCTCATATGCGCTCCTATTTCGTTTCGCTTGAGCCAGGAAACCTCTGTGTAGGACTCTAAAGACTCGTCAATACGCCGGCAGCGGATGATGATCATATCAAACACCCACAAGCCGCAAGCGGTCTGCTAAACGTAACGGCCACCCGGGTATTGAGCGATCAGAAGATCGACGAGCAAGCCCGCTCACACTCCTGTGAATCCAACCAGTAACACTTACCGTACAGTCCGGTCAGTTCGTCTGATATGTCGCATATCTCGCCTAGGGGTGGTAAACGTCAGACCCCAATAGCTTGATAAGTCATGCCGACTTGAGGTCCATAACATTCGTGAAACTACTGATAACTCTTACCAGTATATCACTGCAACCCTGGCCAGGGATTTCCTGTTATGGCCAGTCGAGCATAGCACAACATCAACCCCCAATACCGGGAGAGACGAATCCCCTCCTATCGCTCATTGCCTCCATGTGAATCGGGACTGTACCCAAAAACCATCTGTTTGCACGACTCAGTAGAGCCGTGGTAGGGTGGAAATCAAAGCACAGTGGGAGACACACAAGACTCTATGACGATCTCGGGTCAACAGACTAAGCTGTACCAGTGTCACCAGAGAACTGCCATCTGACGTGAGGTATAATACCATCTGGGAGTTCTCGGCGAGTCCGTTCAGTGTACCCAGTCTCCACTGAGCACCCGCATACCATCCCCGATGTCAAACACCAATGGATATGGGATCATCCATCGCCCATCGCATGGGTCGAGAAGATATACGCTAGTCTACTCTGGAATATCGATGCCCCGTCTCGATATTCCCTCGACTAGGAACATTTCAAGGATGTACTCATGGACTATCCAGGCCCCACTAGTATGATCTGCATCACAGTCCTGGAAGTCGAGTACACATCCTAAGGGCTTTATCAACATGTAATCAGAGAGACAGAAAGTATACATGTTAAGATAAAGAGCAACCAGATAGCGTACTATCATGTCGAGCAAGAAAGTCCTACCTATATATGTCCCAGCATCCACTACAATATACATCCAATGTACAGTAATGGCCTCTAGGGCATACATATAACTAACACCCAGAACACCCTGAGATACTACTGGAATACCTACCAGTAAATCTCGATTACCCTGGCCAGGGATTTCGTGTAATGGCTCTCCTAAACATAGCGCGATCTCACCCCCAATACCGGGAGAGACGAATCCCTGACGATCTGCTCACTGCCTCCATGTGGCTCGGGACTGTACCCAAAAAATACCTGTTTGCATGACTCCTTTGACCCGTGGTAGGGTATAAATCAAAGCACAGTGGGAACTCACACGAGACAAATGACGACCTCAGGTCGATGAACTAACCTGTACAAATGTCACCAGGGAACTGCTATCTGACGCTAGGTATAATACGAACCAGCAAGTTCCCGGCGAGTCCTGTCCGGTGTACTCATAACCCAATGAGCACCTGTATACATCTTAGGTGAATCAACTAACACCAATGGCTTGTGAGACCGGCCACCGCCCCTCGTCGGGGTCTCGAATGGATACACTGGTCTACTCTGGAGTATCGATGTCCTGTCTCGAAACTCCCACGACTAGGGACCAAAATTAAGGATGTGCTTATAGACTACCCAACTCTCACGTATATGATCGCCATCATACTGTTGGTAGTCAAGCAAGATCCTAAGGGCTCTATCAAAGTGTAACAGTGATAAAGACAAACCAGATAGCATACTATCATCTCGAGTAAGACTGTTTTATCGGTATAGGTCCTCCCTCAATCATTACAATCACGTACCTGCGATCCAATAATTGACTTAGAGGGCACTATATCCAACAATCTCCTACTTGTACTTAAGGCTAATTATTGCGATGTCGCATATTCACAGCCCGTGTGATACCGAACATCCAACTCTTCTACTAATCAGTTTCACAAAGCCCGTTTGTAAAACTATTGTGTTCGAGAAATAGCCTCAGTGAGTGGATCCGCCCTGATGTTTCTTTCTATGTCTCTTTTAATCTCAAGTTCGCGAAGAAAGCCATCTCCCGAATCGAGTATTACCTATCTTAGAATATGTCTGGATATCTGATGGGACCCAGTTCATAAATGAACTCCAAATCCAAACTTCTTAGACTGTATTGATAACTGAACCTAATCAGTATCCAGCACCATGCTTCCCACAGTATCCTCTTAGACCATCTGTCCATAATACTGTTCCTCGTCAGAGGGAAAACTATAACTCTGACAATCACTCTGTCATCCATGTCACCTTTGAAGCCTGGAATGATAACCGTCTCCCGAAGGAGGCTAGCGTTATCAAATCCATAGAACATGCACTTATGTTCTAAAACCGCTTCCTTATGTTTCTCCAGGATTGGATTAATATAGACTTATCGCATCTAGTGCAAAAACAACATCTGGTGTGGTACTTGACATCTCACGATTGACTCAATTGCCTAAGCAAGTGATCTGCCAATCATGCACATCCCTCTCCCCTTTAGTCTGTAAGGCACCTTTATAGAGGGTGACTCCATCACCTGCAGGTACACCACCATGCCAGGAGTCATTTATTCTAAAATACTATTAGAATACTGTCTAAGTACCCTAGTTGGGAAACTACCCAAATCTAGATCTAAGACCATAGATCTAGTAACCAGAATGTCAGATATTATATCCATGTCCCTTATGGAGAAACAATTGTGTGACAACCAAAGTACAACCGATTGTAGTATAGGAATTTCACTTCCTACTCTGTGTATGTCATCTAAATACCAGGACATCACACCCTACTACCTTCTCAACAGATTCATCCCCTATTCTGATGAATTCAAAGCCATGACCGTCACATCAAAATTAGATGATCTATCTCCGCTATAACTGCTCAAGTCTATAAATAGACATAAGCTACTTGCCCACGATACTTCCGCTGCTCCCACTGACCACAACAACCCTCTGGCAGAAGAACATATACGTGCACTTCTAAAGCTAGTTTAGAACGACGTTATACTTAACCTCCTGCCGGGTCTCATAGTTTGGAACAACAGTAGTGTCAAGTCTGGGTAAACAAAAACCTCCCTGTCACCGTCATTGAGGCTACCGGAGTACCTCTCGGGTGCCTGAGGTTACCCACCATATCTGCGGAGTAGCTATTGGAATGTCAAACCTGATTGAATATATAGGTCCTATTAAATTTTCCGTAATCGTTTGCGGTTCTGGAATCACTTCCAGTTCTACCATACTCCCACTTACTGTTTTCTGAAAAACATTTTTTTTTACTAAAACTGTGGCGAGTCTAGAACAATATCACTATTGATCTTCTAGATGGTAGAAAATCAACCCTCGTCAAAGTTAGGGTCAACCCACAAACTGTCATTACAGAAACGTGCCTTGAGTTATCCAGAGTCTGATTTTAGGCATAAGCCGGACAACTCCCTGTACCTTAATATCGTTAAGATATGAAGCATTCTATATCCAATATAGAAACATTGGCACTTATTTAATTGGAACCAGATTCTAATCATGCAGCTGTCTCCAGTACATATCAACTTAATGGAGAGAGGCTAATCAGCATTACTCAACTTAGGAATCCATCCAATTATGAGTAATCTGAAAGAGAAACAAGTTTCTCAAAACCGTTACTATCAATTGAATACTAATCACAAGAATCTACATCTTTGATTTCTTTGAAGAATCCCGATACTTGCGACACCTGGTTCTCTACTTTATTCCTATACCCACAACTTCTCAAAACTTAGACATTGTATTTCTACGAAACACTTGTCTAAAAGCTAGAGAAGTTACAAGTAAACAGAACAGAGTACAAGGACCAACCCCTTTATCCTTATGGACACTGGACAACATACAATACTCTGTATAAGTCCGCTGAGTTGAATAACTCAAAAACCTGTGCATCGTAGGTTGAAAACTGTACCCAGGCGATTTCCTCAAATATCACCAATTACAACGAATTCCGATATAATGAGGACGATCACCTAATTCCCAATAACTCACTCCCACTCATCATCTGTAAAACCATACATATGTAAGAATTATACCTGGTAAATACATACCTTGGAGAAAGGGTCTAATTGGGAAATCAGTTTTCTATTAACAATACACAGTGAAAATGAAACACGAATATGTTTCAAAAGGGTATCCGGGTATTCATAGTAATGCCTTTTCCATTATTCAGATTCATGACTGTAACCGTATATTTCCTTGCCATCTCTCCAATTCCCTTTATTTTTCTTTAGTCGTTACCTTCTGTACACCATCGTTAGGCTAAAATGGTTTTCTTCCTTTTCCTACCGTTCGGCACCAGCCTATAGTTTGGAAGAAGAATATCCAGTAAGCATAATAGGTGTACCCTCCTAAACCTAGGAGTACTCACAACTTGAGAGAAGGTGATGATAAAAGACAACTGAATAAACCTTATTCCTATTTCTCCTGAACCAGAATCCATCCTCGAAAAAATATCCTTCGAGTTCGTATATAACCACACGATGGATTTATCCAATGGAATTGGATGTTCGTAGTGATACGGGTTGTTCTGGAGAAATGAAAGGTGAAGTAGGAGTGGCGATGAAATACGTGGTTTGGTCATGAATGTTAATAGTCGCAATTTACTTTGCCCACTTTCTAATCCCTTTATCTTGTCTTTAGTTATTACCTTCTGTACACCCTACTTAGGCTAATTGGTTTTCTTCATTTCCTACCTTTCGGCACATGCCTATGGTTTGGAATAAGATTATCCAATAAGCGTAATAGGTGTACTCTCCTAAACTAAGGAGCCCTCGCAACCTGAGAGAAGGTGATAATAAAAGACAACTGAATAAACCAATTCTATTTCTCCTGAACCTGGATCCATCCTCGAAGAAATCCCTCCGAGTTTGTATATAACCATACGATGGATCTATCCAATGGAAGTGGATATCCGTAATAATACGGGGTGTTCTGAGAAATACAAAGGGTAAAAGAAGGAGCGACAATGAGTTATGCAACTCGGACAATCCAAAAGACAGTATTTTAAGAAGGTTCGGTCAACTTGGTCACTGAGCTATAGTCTAGGGTCGGTCAAAGGTCGCTGCCAAAGAAAGAGAGAGAGAGAAAAGAAACACTCTGCATGCACTCTAACCTAGATCAGAATGGTTATCACTTTATCTAATTAGGAAACCTCTCACTGTTATCTCAAATTCTCCTCCAAACCTGAAAGAAGAATTAGTCGGGATCATCCAAAGAGTAAACTAACTCATCAGTGGGAATCAGGATCCAACTATCATCACATGATAACGTGACGGTATGCACTCACATTATCACACTCCAGAAGGTATGCGCAAGTTTGGCAAGTTTCCTGTATGTTTGAAACTCCCGATGTAATTTTTATCCCATGCTCTTATGACCTTGACGTAGGCCAACAAATCATAAGCCACATGTCAAGTTCTACCCGTCGTTGTCCTGATTAATTTAGGTCATCGTACATGCCCTTGACGTAGGCCAACAAGGATGTACGTCTGTCCCAAACTAATGCATCTATCTATGCAACAAATGAATACCCAGCAGCTACCAAACACTATGCCTTGACGTAGGCCAACAAACATAGCTTGAATACTACTGACCATCCATAAGAAATGACGGAGGATTACGGCTGGTTTTTGGCGAAAAACCTTTAACGTAACGAACTTGATCTCGTTGAAGGAATCTGATAGCTTTTTATAAAAATATAGTGGCGAAAACCTTTGCTAAAGAGATCACTCCCGGTGAAGGGATCTCGGCTCTTTCCTCGTGGAATGAGGTGCAGGATATTCAAACTGAATACCATGATGCAAAGCAACTTGTGATCGACTATACTGAAGTTATTACCCTGACACAAACTTCTGCCCAAGGGGTCACTCCCGGTGAAGGGATCTCAGCCCTTGCCTCGTCGAATGAGGTGCTGGATATTCATAACCGAATACCACTGTGCATAACAAAAGGAAACGTCTTTGTAATAACTCTTTTTTTTAAAATTTGGTCCAACAACATCAAAATAGGTTTGTTTTATCCTTGCATTGATAAGAATCAATGCAGTCCTATCAATCAATCACACCAGAAAAGAACGAAAATAAAATGTACGTATATGCCATCCGCATTCGTCACTGGGTCCCGTCATCACCCGTTAGGTTACTTAACTAACGACAGAGCGGGGACTGGACTAGCGCGGGTGTAAAACATATACAGTATCTAATAGTATATATTCCAATATATAATAATCGCTCCAGGCATGATAAATGCAACATCACAGAAAAGTAATAAACATCACAGAACAATACAGATAATCTGGGATCCCCGGGTTTCACAGAGCCGCTACGAAACCCGACATTCCCCTGGTCGTGTGGATAGCCTGTGCAATGAAACCTAGACCCCTACGGGTGCGGCAAGCAACCTGCCAAGACCTGAAGCGAGGCAGCCCCCTACAGCAAAGTGAATGGACCACCCAGCACTTCACGGAATCCGGTAACTTGAGCACCCCTCCTTGGGTCAACCTATACCCCCTACGAGTGCGGCGAATAGTCTGCCAATTCTAGAGTGATGCCATCTGCCTCTCAAAGCCATGAGATACGGACCTGTTGCCCTCCAGAACCCGGCTATCCGTGCACCCCAGCGCGGGGTAATCCTAGTACATAAAAGAAAATATATACAACGGGTACATCGACCTCAGCCCGGTCGTGCCCCAAAAGAATAATATACAAACAGGCAGTGACGGCAATCCACATGTCAGACGCTCGCCCCGCAATATCAAATGTACAAATAAATCCAAACAACACTACCATTGCACACTGCCATCCACCACGACATATTCGCAACATCACAGCACAACACAGAACATCAACGCGAATGTCACGTTCGCAAACCCGTCTAAAAGAACTATAGCAATTAGACGCAGTTTACCGCTCAAATGACATTCCCGGTCGGAGATATAATATAAGTACTGTAAACTAACAAGTTTAAAATTTCGATCGACAAAATTTCCCGAAGTGGGCCCCACATACATCTGCTGTATAGTAATAAAAACTGGGCCCAAAAGAACATTACCAGAAACCACAATTTCCCAAGATGAAAGCCCAGAAGAAAACTGGTCCACCAAGTCACTAAGACGGCCGAGCTTTCGCGGTCAAAGCTAGGCTTTGACCGCGTATCCGCGGCCGTACGGTCGAATTGGTGGATCGTTTTTCTTCTATTTCCATTAAAAAGCCTGCTTAATTTTCTGGTATGGTCAAAATAATTTTTAGAACAGATTTAAAATCAACAGAAACTTTAAACTTGAAAATTATGATTTTTGAAAATCCGTTCGATCGATGTTTTAAACGCGTTAGCACAAGTTAGTAAAGCTTAATGGCGAGGCTCTGATACCAATGTAAGTCTACGGTAGCGTCCCGGCCGTCTTTCAGACGCCAAAATGCGGAACAAAACTTTTACAACTAGCACTATCGTATACTATATCCCAGGATCTTCCATTAACTCTAAACTAACATACTGTAAAGTGGGAAGAAATGTTATACCGAACGATCCGGGTCCTTCGTTCTTCAACCATCACCCCACGCTTTGTTGCAGCTGATCCGAACTCGCTCGATCTCCGGTCTCGTTGTCCAGGTGGCACCACATCGACGGATCTTTAAACGGGCTCCCGCCTCTGAATCGAGGCAACTCGATCATCAAGTTTGCTAAAAGAGATGACCAAGATTGATGTAGAGAATGAGTAGAACACTTTGTCTCGTTACGTCCAAAGCTATGGACGAACGGTTAATGAAGTTGCCAATTGAAATTGTGATGGAATAAAATGAGCTAAGAAATTTCCATACACCAAACTATCATAATCTTTTCAAGCATAATCATCCCACCTTTCAAAAAGAGGGGGCCGACCAAAATATATGAAGAGGAGGGTGAGTGTAGGAGAGAGGAGGGGGTGACCTTAACAAATAACCTTATCATAACACTCAATGAAAAAGGATGACACACTTAAAACAATAAATGCAAATCAATGAATCATTAACCTAGTCACCATAACAACTCATCACTCATTAAATGCTTCATTAATGAACTAAGCCACCTCACCATCCTAGTCACCAATCTTGAAGCTTCCACACACAATGACTCACCCAATGAAGGAAAGATAAATCCGTCTTTAACCGAATGTTAAAGACGGGTGATAGAAAAATGGAAACTGGCAACTTCCAAAAGTGATCCCGAAACGAGTTTCAGGATAACCCCGTAACAGTATAAACATACCCGCATTTGTATTATGATCGAATACAAATGCATCTGAGACAAAGATATTATATCTACACAGTATAATACTCGGGTCCGGCTTAAACCAAAGCCCACTAGTATTATCTGCCCGAAAAATGACACGTGCGAAAACGCACGTGCATTTTCCGAACCCTACCATAAAACCATACGGCCTCTACAACGTTTCGCCCGAACTTGGGAAACTGTCTGTGGGAGACTCTAATGACTCATCAACACACTGGCACTGGGTATAACCTCTAGCACGTCAGAGGTACAAGCTGTACGTAACGGTTGCTTATGTATTGATCGGAAGGGGAGCTGACGAGCGAACTCATCCAGAAACCCTACTGAGCCTGACAGTGACAATATCCGTACAGTCCGGTCCATTCGTCTATGAGTATCGCATATAGGCCCTAGGGGGCTGGTAAACGACAGACCCCCAATAGCTGTATAAGTCGTGTGAGAGAGTAGCCCAGAACACCCTGAGATACTACTGGAATACTTTCCAGTAAATCTCGATTACCCTGGCTAGGGATTTCATGTAATGGATCTCCTAAACATAGCACGATCTCACTCCCAATACCGGGAGAGACGAATCCCCGACGATCTGCTCACTGCCTCCATGTGGCTCGGGACTGTACCCAAAAAATACCTGTTTGCACGACTCTTTTGACCCGTGGTAGGGTATAAATCAAAGCACAGTGGGAACTCACACGAGACAAATGACGACCTTAGGTCGATGAACTAACCTGTACAAATATCACCAGGGAACTGCTATCTGACGCTAGGTATAATACCAACCAGAAAGTTCCCGGCGAGTCCTGTCCGGTGTACTCATAACCCAATGAGCACCTGTATACATCTTAGGTGAATCAACTAACACCAATGGCTTGTGAGACCGGCCACCGCCCCTCGTCCGGGTCTCGAATGGATACACTGGTCTACTCTGGAGTATCGATGTCCTGTCTCGAAACTCCCACGACTAGGGACCAAAATTAAGGATGTGCTTATAGACTACCCAACTCTCACGTATATGATCGCCATCATACTGTTGGTAGTCAAGCAAGATCCTAAGGGCTCTATCAAAGTGTAACAGTGATAAAGACAAACCAGATAGCATACTATCATCTCGAGTAAGACTGTTTTATTGGTATAGGTCCTCCCTCAATCATTGCAATCACGTACCTGCGATCCAATAATTGACTTAGAGGGCACTATATCCAACATATCGCAATAACCAACAAAACCTCCTGATCCCGAAGGCAAAAATAATATTAGCGCTGTAGTCAAACGAGTCTTCAACTGTTGAAAGTTCTGCTCGCATGCATCAGTCCAAAGAAAAAGGAACTCCCTTCCGGGTCAATCCGGTCAACGGTGCAGCTATACGAGAAAAATCCTAACAAAGCGTCGATAATATCCGGCCAACTCCAAAAAGCTGCGAACCTCCGTCACTGGTACAGGTCTGGACCAGTGCTGAACGACCTCGATCTTCTTCGGCTCCATACATATACCATTCTCTCGTAACTACGAGTCCCAAAAAGTCAACACCATCCAACTAGAAATCACACTTGGATAATTTAGCGATTAGCTGGTGCTCCCTCAAAGTCTGCAACGAAATCCTCAAATATTGCCCAGGCTCCTCTCAGTTCCAAAAGTATAGTAGGATGTTCTCAACGAACAAGATAATAACTGATCAAGAAACGGCCTGAATATGCGGTTCATCCAATCCATGAACGCTGTCGGGGCATTGGTGAGCTCGAACGACATCATCAAAAACTCATAATGCCCGTAGCGCATGAGAAAAGCAGTCTTCGGAATATCATCCTCTCGAACCCTGCAATTGATGGTAAACTGATCGCAAGTCAATCTTCAAGAAATGTCCCGCACCGTGGAGCTGATCAAATAAATCATCGATGCGAGATAAGGGATATTTGTTCTGCACAGTAACCCGATTCAACTGACGATAATCGATGCACAAACACAAACTACCATCTTTCTTCTTGATGAACAGGACAAGAGCTCTCCAAAGAGACACACTCGGACAAACAAGCCCTTTATCCAACAAATCTTGCTACTGATCCTTCAGCTCTTTAAACTCCGCCAGGGCCATCCGATAAGGCGGTAGAGAAATATGCCCCGTGCCGGGGATCAAGTCAAAGTAGAACTCAATATCGCGCTCTGGCAACAAATCAAGCAACTTGTCAGGAAAGACATCTTGAAATTCCCTCACAATCGAGACCTGGTCCAACGGGACCTCTGCGGCTCTAACATCACAAACATATGCCAAGAATTCCTGACATCCTTTTCTCAAAAGCTGACTAGCGTGAAGAGAAGAAATCAAACTGGGAAAGGCGACGCTACGGTCTCCCTGAAAACAAGAACTGGCTCACTCGGAAAACTAAATCTGATTGCCTTCTCGCGGCAGTCCATGGATGCATAACACGTGGCTAACCAATCCAAGCCCAGAAGAACTTCGGAGTACAACAAATCGAGAAGAATCAAATTGACAGAAGAATCCCTATCTCCGATACGAACAAAAAAAACACGAACAAAAACATTTCGAGCGACAAAAGATTAGCCTACGGAAGAAATTACAACAAGCGGCAGATCAAGCAAGGATGACTCTCGGTCCAATCTCGGTACAAAGTGCGTAGATACAGGTTCAAACAACAAAAGAAATACGCGCATAGAAAGAAAATACTGAAATAACACTTGTCACGACGTCAACCTAACCGCCTCTGAGCTGGCATACCGGTACGAGTCCGCTTCGGTCCAAAAATGACCGAAGTCTCAGAAATGTGCTCCTCCAAAAGTAAGGCTGCATCCATCGCGGCTGTATAAGTGTCAAAATGCTGGGCGCCGATGGCAAGAAATAACTGCGCGTCAAGTCCCCCCACAAACCTCTTTATGCGTTTCCCTTCGGTGTCCACCAGGTAAGGAGCATATCGGGATAACTGAGTAAACTGGATATCATACTCGGACACTGTCATCCCTGGAGCCTTGCACAAAGACTCGAAACTATGATCTCGGGCACTTTGAACGCTATCCGGAAAGAAACGAGCAAGAAATACAGCTATGAACTCATCCCAAGTCATAGGAAGTAGATCTGCAGTTCGACCTCTTTCAACTGACTCGCACCACGTCTAAGCAAGACCTCTCTAGACGAAAACTTGCAAGCTCAATCCATATCTCGTCAGAACATCTCTGTGAATGACAAATCCTAGCCATCCTGTCGAGGAATGTCTACGGATCCTCCGCTGCATCTATGCCGATGAAAACTGGAGGCTTCAGCCTTAAAACTCCTGTAAGGATACGGAAATAATCTCGGTAACAACAGAAACAGCTGCCTGAGCAGCAGGTACAATCACAGTCCCTGCGTTAGGAGGGACATCATCGACTCTCGGAGCTCGGCTAGCCTCAACTGACAATCCAATCATCTGTCATAAGTCCTAAATACTCGACTCCAGCCTAGCTATCCAGCCTGGAAAAGGCGGATCACTCTGTCCCCGAGGGGTAGGCGTATCGCCCTGATCGGTCCTCATCTCAAACGAGCCTACTCTAATCTCATCTCTGGCGGCAACCCTCTGGCCCTCGTAATCTCCGGTGGCATAGTGTCTGGAACAAGAAACATGATTGATAATTGCGATCGAATCAAGAGGACATATGGAATCAAGGAAGGTAGTACAAGCAAATATATATCCTAAGGTCACTTAGACGGAGTACCGTATCGTAAGTATGCCGTGGAATATACACATGCTACGTCACTCTGCTTAAGTCACCTACTCCATGTACCAAGGGTCATCTTACACTCAGAATGGTAAAACACTGCTCTGATACCAACTTTGTCATGACCCGAAGGTACGGAACGTGGCTGGTACTTAAATTACGCAACGTTTAAAGGCGTAATGCAATCTAAGTAAGCCAAAGCCCAGAAATCTAAACCGTTAAACATTTAGAGTGAAGAAAAACTTGTTTTAAAGAAAGCAATTTTAATAAATAAGTCACATTAAACATTTTAAAAACATCAAATTTTTCCGAAAATTTCGGCAGAGTTTCCTTTGTAAATACTGGTCCCCAAACGAGTACAAAACAAGAATACATGTAAGTAATGAACAATGGCATCTCCAAACGGAAGCTAGCTCTTCGCCAATGGCGGAATCACAACCACATGCAATATATATCATCATAATATGAAATCAACATTTAAAAGCAAGAAATAAAACCAAGAATAAAGTCGGCTCACTCGAGCTCGACACCAAAAATCAGAATATACATATATACCAACGAACCTCTCAAGCTCACGGTTTAGGTCCAATATACGAAGGGTAGATGGAGTATACTAGATACAAAATAAAATACATGGCGGGGGCAAAAAAAATCCACCAAAACCCACCTACGAGCAAGCTATAAGTCAATGCTAACGAAGCAGAAAAGAAAGTACGCCCGCCGCTACTGTACTGACGGGTCGGACCTGCAAGATACTGTGGCACAACGGGGGTGAGTTGCCAACTCGTGAGTAGTAAGTAACATATAATAAGGCTATCATAAGTATGCACGTAAATGCTTCACAACCTACGTATATCAATATGATACGATGTACTAGCATGAATGCAACATGAATGCATAATTAAACACGAAACCTGAACTTGTTTGGTATGAGAAAACCTTTATTCTTATCTTAGAAAAGCCTCTGTGCAATAAACTGAAGTATCATCAATGAAATCAAAAGAAAATCCGTTTCCAGCATCGACACTGTCACGACCCAAAATTTAGTTCGTGACCGGCACTTAAATCACGCCACGTCTAAAGGCGTAACGTAATCAAGTAAGCCGAAGCCCAGAAATCTAAACCTTTTAAAGAAAATAAAGAGGTGAAGTTTTGAAATAAAGGTATGATGAAATCAAATGTTTTCTTAATGCATAAATAGTGAAACATGAAAAATGCAAGTGGATTTTAGTAGTTGAAAAACATGTTTCGTCTTTTAAAAATTTGGGCAGCACCTTCTTTGTATATTTTGATAAAAAACCACATATACATGATAATATAAAAGGAATTCCCAAGAGAGAGCTAGCTCTTCGCCAATCGGTTGATTCACAACCACACAAGTTATAAAGTAAGTATACGACGCCCAATGGCGAAGATCAGCACCAAAAAGATAATGTAAAGTAAGACATCAAACCTACCGAGCGAACATAAACTCTCGCTCTAAGTCTCGCAACTACAAGTCTCACTAAGTCTTACTAATTATACAAATACTAGTTTTTGATTTATGGAGTCAACTAGATACAACAGAAATAATAAATACAAGAGGGGTATGATCCGGCATGTACCACCTACCAAAGCAAATCACCCGAATGCAAGCTGTGTGCCAGCGATGCTGCTACTGATCCATGCGGTCAACCTGCAAGAACTGTGGCACAACGGGGGTGGGTTGCCAACTCGTGAGTAAAAAACACCATCAGGTAGAAATCGAATAAATAACGATTCCTAGGTCAACTATATCATAAAGGTAATAGTATGATATCTAGGGTGACCGTATTTGCATATATGCCAACAATATAATCAATGCATGTATGCATGTGGATCTTATCCACGTGTCAACCAATGACACAACAACATCATGCATGCAAATATCATAAAAGCATATGCATGTAAATACGGGGATATAAATCAACGCGTGTTCATCAATGACACATCAAAATCATGGAACCTGAGTGTCCAACATCAACACTCGAAATATCATGAAACCCGTGTCCAGCATCAACACATAAATTCTCATATCTCAGGCGCCGCATCCTCAGATCGACCCTCTTATCTATCTCGTTTCAGGTGCCGCATACTCTGATCGGCCCTCATATCCATCTCATGACTCCGGTCCGTATCCTCCGGATAACCGATGGGTCCAAATACTATCACCGGTAGGTAGTGGTCCCTCTACCAGGCTCATCGTCTACACCATGAAAATCACCTCTCGCCCCGGGGTACCATACCGGGTCCACCATGTACCCACAGATGGCGCTTCCCGCTCCTCGAATCGGGTTTCACATGCCAATCTCAGAACTGAGAAAACACACGGCGGACGTCTCGAAATATCACATATCAGGAGAAACCGGGTTTTTAAAACAATACATAATTTCCTTTGAAATTTAACCACGTTTATCAAATCCAAAATCTCATGAAAAACATTTCAATGCGTAAAATCATAAAGCATGATGCATCCAACATGGAACAATAATATGCACATATCAAGGGAAAATTGCTCCTTTAAATGAATCCAGTTTTTAAATATATCCTGCGGTTCCCAATTTCTCCAACGTCAAATGCGACATCATATAAAAGTGTATATGTAACTATAGTAAGTATATCATGCAAATTCTACTGTGTAAGTGACATAGCAATTATCGATGATGAAGTGTGTGAGCCGGCAATCTGTGTAAGTGTAGCATACGCATCATCGATAATGGTGTAGGTGTACTAGCACAGGTATAAGTAATGCAATGAGAATAACATGAACATAACATAAGGTACATCATACGCAAAATGCTAACGGGTATACAAATCTACATTATATCCGAGTCGGTGAATCTATCAATCGGCATCCAGCCTCACAATATCACGTACGGTATAAGCCATCGTACGGCATCCTCTGGTCAAGGGTATGGATCAATCATCAAGTCAAACTCATCATGTACGGTAATCCATCTTACGGCGGCATTAGACATTTAGGGATCCTATCAACCTATATGACAATGAGGGTACGGACCTAACGTCTCGTACGGCATATCACTCATGATTCACAACATTAAATATATCTATATGCCTATATCCCAGGTCACATCCATAACAATATCATATGAGGGGACCGACAAGGGTATCAATCATTTCATATCGACTCGCATCTGCATACCGACATATCAATCAAGTCATCGTATCACATCGAATATTCTTTTCATCACATTAAGTCATTATAAACACACACACACACACACACATTCTACCTTATTAATCTCATGTCATGCCACTCTAAATCTCATACTTATCTCTTATAACTACATATCTACAAGTCATGATTCACATTCACAGTTCATATCCTTATTTATCAATTCGAGACATCATTTCTATCATATCAGGTCTAAGAGTCATATCCCTATAGCTTTCATCTCATATCTCGATATATATACAAAATTCTTCATATTATCTCTAACTATCTTTTTAACCATATCCGTAGTTTTCTAATATAGGTTTTCTTAACCATATTTTATATATCGGTTTCCATCAAAGTTTGCGGGGGTGCTATACGCCATCCACCCGACTTCCCCCGTAGATATAGATCTACTCATCTTGATCCTTACTTGCCAAAGTCTATGACGCCATGCTCCGTCGCCTCGGAATCCACGCGAAGGTACCTACAATAAATACACAATCGCAATCGCTATTAACATCAAGTCCGGAAAACTAATACGGTACACAGTACGCTCATAGGTTAGAACCTATAGCCAATGCATGCAAAACAATCAAACAACCCTTGTTGTTGACGTACAAACGCCCAACCCCAAATACAAATCCAAATATCAAAACCAAGCATTCCAAAATATGGAAAACATAGCCAAAAACACCCCAATGTACTCCCGGATTTTGGTTCAGGTCAATTGGAACAAAACTAACATGTATAGGGAGTTGTTTATGGAGTATGTGAGCTACTGGACCAACCTAGATACCAAATACCCCAAATTGGCCGGCCACATGCCCTAAAAATCCGGCCACCTCAGCCCAAACTGCTATGTTGGGGTTCTTCTTCTTAGGGTGATCTCCTATTGGTCTAACTAGGTCTCTGGTATTGTTTGTTTTTCTCAAAATTACCCCAGGTTGCTCCAGATTCCCTGAAGGCCACTAAAATGTCACAAAATCGACATGGGGAAATTCCTAAGTTCGTATTTTGGTTTCTACACTGCCATGACCCAAAAGAGCACGTGACTGGCCCTTGAACCATATGAAGTCTATAGGACTCCATCTGATCCAAGTAACCCAAAAGCCCAGAAATCTAAAACTATTTTGAATAATAAATGAAGGTAAAATAGTTTTTAGAAGCAAAGAAAACATGTTTCAAAAGTAAAGTTTTTAAATACATAAGACGAATATGAAATTTTAAAATGTGTAATCTTTTCTGAAAATTTCGGCAGAGTTTCCTTTGTAAATACTGGCCCCGAACGAGGTACAACAAGAATAACATATATGCAATGATAAAAGGCATCCCCAAGCGGGAGCTAGCTCTTCGTCAATCGACGGTCACAACCACGCAAGCAATATAATATACAACGCCGAAGGGCGAGGATCAAAACTCAAAAAGAAACTCAAATAACATGAAAACCGTAATACTACTATACGCGACTCTAAGGTCGAAATAATACATCACTAGTGCCTAAGTCTGAAACAATATACAAGTTTTGGTTGATGGAATTTCTAGATACAAAGGAATAATACATGTACAATGGTGGTTCTTGATGCAAAAGAACCCACCTACCAAAGCAAGTCACCCGCAAAAGAAGCAGTATGCCAAAATGCCGCCATGGAACCTGTACGGCAAAACCTGCAAGAACTGTGGCACAACGGGGGTGAGTTGCCAACTCGTGAATAGAAAATATCTACAAGCAGAAATCGAATGCACGACATAATCCTAGGTCAATACTATCAGTATATAATATAAACCTCAAAGAATAAGTCTGAAACAGGATAAGGTGGCAATGTAACATCTAAACATGTATGCAGTGCCAGGTACTCGGGTAATAACATATCATAATTATAAGGTATGTCTGCATGAATAAGTATGATGAAGTATTTAAATTGATATCAATACACATATATTAGCATCCCATTCCACTAATATTGGTGTAAGGGCATATATAACAGCGTCCTCATCCACTGTTATATATACATATGAGGTATGATTAATGAAATCAAAGTCTGTATGTGATCAATGTCTGTATATATGTGGATCCCTTCCACCTGTCACCCAATGACAATAAGCATCATGCATGTAAATATGAGGATATAATCAAAATCATGAAACCTGTGCCTAGCATCGGCACGAAAATCCTCATCTATCAGGTGCTGTCACCAGGACTGGCCCTGATAGGTACGTATCATACGCTATCTCGAAACCCGAGTGCCCAGGTTCGACCCTCGAATTTCGACGTATCATACGTACATAACTCCGGTCGGTATCCCCAAGATAACCGCCGAGTAAAAGGTAATGTCACCAGACAGTATGGTTCCCGACAGGCTCATCGCCTACTGTGCGACAGATCCGTTCTCGCCCCGGGGTACCTCCAGGCCCCACCATGTATCCTCATACGGCCTCTAGCCTCCTCGCATGGGGTATATATATATATATATATCAGAACCGATAAAACTCATGGTGGATGCTGAAATATCATATTAAGGGTAACCGGGTTTTTAAAACATTTACATAATCTCTTTGAAATACCCACGGTTCCCAAATCCAGAAATATCATAGAAACAACATATCTCAATGCGCAAAATCAGAAAGCATGATGTATGTGACATATAAATGAAATGCAAGTATAACAGTATATCATGCAACATGGAATAATAGTATGCACATACAAGGTCATATCCTGATGCAATAATACTACTGTGTAGTGACATGACAATTATCGATGATGAAGTGTGTGAGCCGGCAAGCAAGTGTACGTGGAACATACGCATCATCGATAATGGTGCCGGTGTCCTAACAACATGATGGTAATATAGCAATAAACACATGCAAAGCGATGTGAATAGCATGAATATGCGGAAATCAAATAATCAACACAACAGTGAAGAATCTACATCAATATATATATATATCATGCAGTTATGCCATTTGAAATAAGACGAATCGGGATTTTTAGTAAAATAAGGGCTACGGTGTTTTTAAGAAAAGATGCGCCTTTTTAAAGTATCCGTAGAATCCCTTTTGCCTGTCTTTAAAATATTCCCGATTCATTAGTTTTTGAAATAGGTTTAACTCGGGTCTAGTCTAACATCTACTATGCCAAGTACAGATCTAAATATCAAGTCAGTCAGGAGAGGTATGGAAACCACCTAAATCTGAGTCGATATATATATAGATATAATAGTCGGTGATCCCGCCTCAATAGTATCACGTACGATACAGTATATCATAAGACGTCCTCGAGTCATGAGTGCGGATCTATCATCAATATAAGCTCGTACGGTAAATCGGCGTACGGCATCCCAATAGCTGGGTACGGGTCAATATCACAATCAGCTCATTAATTATTTGGTATCCTTATCATCATCTCTCATAATCTGGGGTACTGATCTAAGTCTAGTACAACTGATACCATCTATATAACTGCGTGTGTAAACACACGTCCAAAGGCCCGCTAGAGATCACATGTCGTATCCCAAATACGAATCATATCAAATCACCGAGCTCACGGCACTATGCCCAATATCATCAACTCATCTCCAATGTCATCCAATATCATCATCAACACAGTGTAAGTATAATGAATATGTAAGGGTGTGTGTGTGGGTGTAAATCTATTCTAGGGTTCGCGACTATGAGCTACACTAGTTTACTTCTAACCCTAAACTATCCATAGTACACCTAACACAAAATCCACGACACACTATAAACTATCATATATATAATATATATAATATATATATATAAGGTATACCAACTACGGACTGCGGGGGTGCTATACGCCATCCACCCGACTTCTCCCATAGATATAATCTACTCACCTTGCGTCTTCATTTGTCGACGTCGCCACGCGCTTGATTGTCGTCCCGAAGTCTTCATGGGGTACCTACACATCAACGTATCGTAAATGCGTATTAAAACCAAGTCAAGACTAAATCGACACATGAAACCCAAAAAGATACGCTAAGGTCTATAGGTTAGAACCTATGGACTACGCTTTCAAAACCATCAACTATCCTCGATATTGTCGTATAAACGCCAAGTAGTCGAGGTAAAACGCAATACGCAAATTCAGAATTCAAAATACGGAATACGAAAACACGAATCCAAAACAGCAACTAAGGAAAAAGGCTCCAGATTTTGCCCTAAGTCAAATTGGACAATTTTGCACATGCCAGGGGTTTAAACTACTGATAAAGGGGTACCAAAACCAACACGAGACAAAATGGTGTAGGTCTGGCCACAAATTGCGGCCAGAAGGATTAAATTAGCTGCCTGGAATGGGAGGTAAGGGCTAGGGTCTTGGTGGTAGCTTCCTGCGTGCCTGCACATATCACTGTCCAACCAAAATAATTTTCAGAGTCTCGGGGTGATAGCAGATTCAATATAACCTTCACAGATTTAACAAAATTTCCGATATCGGTTTTCTAAATCCGTATTCCGGGTCTTAAGTCTCAGGTTTGGGTCTCCATACTACCACTAAGGTGTTTGTGTAGCCTCTACTGAGCTCAATTTCACATTACAACACAAAATTCCCTCAAACCCTAACTAGGTTTTCCTTAAGTCCACAAAACTACCCGATATCGATTCAAACTTAACATGGGGTAAAGGTAATGCAAAAACTAAGCTAATGATCCAGAAATTATCTCATTTGGCAACTCAAGAATTTTCTTGAGTTGCCCTAGTGGCCAAAATCCTTGCTTTCTTGGTCCGAATGGCTTCTCTTAAGCTTGGGCACACTTTTAATGAAATGGAGATAGGGTTTTGGTGTAGTTTTAGAGGTGATTTGGGGCTTGAAGAGGGGAGGGAGAAGAGGGACAATAGCTGCAGCAGGGAGTTGAGGGAGAGGGAGAGGGAGAGGGAATCAAATGAAGAATGAAGGGAAAAGCTAAGTCTTAGTCAAAGGTTACCCTTTCTCTCTCTCACCCATACCTCATTTCTTTATTCCTTTTCCATTTTCTTTTCTTTTTCTTTTCTATTTCCTTCTCACTCAAATAGTAACCCCAAAAGAAACATGATAGAAAATGCACAAGTGTAGAAAAAAAAGATATGTGCATGTTTTGCACAAAATTGCTAAAAAACCGATTAGCGATTTTTAATCGCGATTAGCATTAAATTAGCATATAGTTAATCATAAAAACTTAAAAATGGCATAATTCCATAAAATACCCTATTTTAGAATTTTCCATAATTTTTCCAAAATTTTTCCCATTTATCTGTATTTAATTATACTTAAATATTAAAATATTTATTAAAATAATATTAATTTATAAAAATTCCCAAAAATAATATTTTTTTTTGAAATGTTACAATCTTTCCCCCTTAAAGAAATTCGGTCCCCGAATTTAAATTTAAATCCCCAAATTCTAAAACATTTCAATTGAAAGTCCAAGTCGTCGGGGTTCCGAGATCATCAATACATAAAACACATCATAGCGCAATGCATGCACACGAGTAATGAGCAGATAACTCATAATCGAAACTCCGTCAAGCATCCCGCAATCATCGGATTCATGGTAAAAACATGAATGTCAAATCCACAGAAAAGCCAATATGATATAAATTCGAATTATACTTGTAAATATAAAATCTATACATGTAAATAGCTGAAGCAAATGCATGCCAAAAATATGCAGGTACTGTCCTCTGACTAGTCCTGCTCAGTATGAAAACACATAGCAAATATCATAAAAACGTACTGATCCATAAGGAATCAATCCTAAAGTGTATATAAAAATATCCTGTGCGTCTGGTGCGCAAGGAAATCAAAATCCATATATGTGCCATACATGTGCAAAAAACAACATCTAGGTGCAACTGGTGTGCACGAAACATCTGCCAAGGGCAACGGGCGTGCTGGACAGCAAGATCAGGTGCATCTGACATGCACAAAGAATCTCGATTTAGTGCATCTGGTGTGCACCAAAATCGTATCTCAAAGCATGCGCTTAACACACGCGGAAATCCAAATCAAATGCACAGAGTGCAAGAAATCAACATCAATATCAGAATCAAAATTGACGGTATACAATACGACTCAATCCAAATCAGGTATACCGCAGTGTATAAGCTCACAATCATATGCATCAGCGTGCACAAATCAAATCAAAACACTAAAGGTGCATGAAAACTATGCTGGAAGCGTAAATCAAATCATTGGCATAAAATAGGCATGAAATCACAATCAATACCTCAAATGTAATAACTATGCGCAAAATATAAATACCCAGTGGGTGCAACCATGGTGCATAAAAACAAATATCATGAAACTCAGCCATCAAGACTAAATCATGCAAACAGAACGCCCAAAATACCGAAATCCAAGATGACGGATACGTGATAATTGAATCACAAAATCACAAATCATAAATACCGTCGTCGGCAGTCCCTCCTTCAAAGTCGAGAAGGTATCGGTGCATCCAATGCTAGCAGCGCAAGATATCTACTTGCCTCTTGCTCACGGTCTAGCGTCCTCTGTCTCTGGGTCCTTATCTTCTCTGTGGATTACCGATCTCACGATCAATCGGCTCATCAGCCCTGTCAGGTGTGCTAACGGGGACGATTCCGTTCTGGCACTTCTCTGGTCATCTCTCGGTCAATCCTCACGACCACTCGTAAAGCAGCACGTCACTGGTGCCGACCTCTGGTCCTCTGAATGCACGTCACACATCTGCTCCTGGGTGCAAATCTTATTGCAGCAGTGTCCTGGAAGGAATCCTGCTCAAGGTCTTTTCCGATCTCGCCTATGTCGAACTGTGCGGAGGCTGGTACTCTGGCATAATCTTTTCTCGCTCTCTGGACATCTGCATCCTTAGCACAACATTTACTCGAAAGCTGGTCGCATCCCAACGCCTCTGTATGCGTATCGCGACTCTGATGTCAGCGGGGTGGATCGTCATCTCGTCGAAATCTCGTGCGAACTCTTTACTCCACTTTATTCCAATGTCGACTGATTCTGACCCGTCTTCTCGTGACTACATGGACTGTGTCCCAACGGTTATGCTCGTATCTGGAGTCTCCCAAGCAATGTGTCCCATCACATGATATCCGAATGATGTCGAATCATTCGATCGACTCGTCAGAACCTCATAATCCCCCAAGAGATCAACATCTTGAGTACAGTTTAATAGTATCGAGTACACACCACAGCGTCGGTGGTCCAACCGTAGAAGGGCAAACCTAAGCTCACTAATGGAGTCGCGGAACTGCCGCAAACCCTAAGGTTCAAAGGCTTTCACACGGTCATTATGTCGAGTTAGGGCTTCATTCTTCTAGAGGGTCCATAGAATCGCCTGCATGTCTTTCCGAATACTTTAAACTTGGAAAATGGGCTCCTGACATTCGATCGTCTCCATCGACTCTCAACGAACCTGCGTGAAGTCGTCCCTAGCTGGAATCAATCTATCTGATGACCTCGCATCGGGTAAGCGAACGAACTACATGTCCTAGTCATTCACCCTCTGGTGACTAGCGACTCACCATCATATCTCTAAGTATATACTCCTACCGCAGTAGCTCCAATCATCTGGGCGATATCTCGTCATTTGCAGCAACAACTGGCCCGTTCGTCTGTACGCTGAACAGCGCCTCAATCATCCTGAATAAGCGATATATCAATGGTCATCACATCCTGGCTGGCTCCTAGTAATAGCCTGATCCTCTGGTACTGATCGTTACATCCGAGAAATCTCATAAAAGCGATCCGTCAAACGCTCATGGCGCGAAAACACAATAAGACGATGCCTCTCAATGCAATCGTATGTCCCTGGAATCACGCCCCAGTCAGTCCTCGTCTGCGACGAGCTCAAGCTGATGCAACTCTAGCCGTAGCTCTCTCTCTGCCCTTGTGATCGTGGCAACAAAATCATAACCAGTATCGATGAGGATAGATCAGGAATGAATATAATATTGTGCAAGGAAATGTACATCCTAAGGCTCCTTAAGCGGAGTGGCGTGTCGTAAGTATGCCGCGGAACATACACACGGTACGTCACTCTACTGAAGTTACCTACTCCATCAACCAAGGGTCATCTTACGCGATGAAAGTTCGGGTCTAATACCTCCTCGCCTAAGTCTAAGTTCCGTAAAGTCAAGCCTAAGTTCCGTATATATATAAACGCCCTAGGCTCAACATAGTCAAACTTAGACTCGAACCAAGGTTAACTTAGCTCTCTGATACCAACTTTGTAACGACCCGAAAGAGCACGTGACTGGCCCTTGAACCATATGAAGTCTATAGGACTCCATCTGATCCAAGTAAGCCAAAAGCCCAGAAATCTAAAACCATTTTAAATAATAAATGAAGGTAAAATAGTTTTTAGAAGCAAAGAAAGCATGTTTCAAAAGTAATGTTTTTAAATACATAAGACGAATATGAAATTTTAAAATGTGTAACCTTTTCTGAAAATTTCGGCAGAGTTTCCTTTGTAAATACTGGCCCCGAACGGGGTACAACAAGAATAACATATATGCAATGATAAAAGGCATCCCCAAGCGGGAGCTAGCTCTTCGTCAATCGACGGTCACAACCACGCAAGCAATATAATATACAACGCCGAAGGGCGAGGATCAAAACTCAAAAAGAAACTCAAATAACATGAAAACCGTAATACTACTATATGCGACTCGAAGGTCGAAATAATACATCACTAGTGCCTAAGTTTGAAACAATATAAAAGTTTTGGTTGATGGAATTTCTAGATACAAAGGAATAATACATGTACAATGGTGGTTCTTGATGCAAAAGAACCCACCTACCAAAGCAAGTCACCCGCAAAAGAAGCAGTGTGCCAAAATGCCGCCATGGAACCTGTACGGCAAAACCTGCAAGAACCGTGGCACAACGGGGGTGAGTTGCCAACTCGTGAATAGAAAATATCTACAAGCAGAAATCGAATGCACAACATAATCCTAGGTCAATACGATCAGTATATAATATAAACCTCAAAGAATAAGTCTGAAACAGGATAAGGTGGCAATGTAACATCTAAACATATATGCAGTGCCAGGTACTCAGGTAATAACATATCATAATTATAAAGTATGTCTGCATGAATAAGTATGATGAAGAATTTAAATTGATATCAATACACATATATTAGCGTCCCATTCCACTAATATTGGTGTAAGGGCATATATAACAGCGTCCTCATCCACTGTTATATATACATATGAGGTATGATTAATGAAATCAAAGTCTGTATGTGATCAATGTCCGTATATATGTGGATCCCGTCCACCTGTCACCCAGTGACAATAAGCATCATGCATGTAAATATGAGGATATCATCAAAATCATGAAACCTGTGCCTAGCATCGGCACGAAAATCCTCATCTATCAGGCGCTGTCACCTGGACTGGCCCTGATAGGTATGTATCATACGCTATCTCGAAACCCGAGTGCCCAGCTTCGACCCTCGAATTTCGATGTATCATACGTACATAACTTCGGTCGGTATCCCCAAGATAACCGCCGAGTAAAAGGTAATGTCACCGGATGGTATGGTTCCCCTGACAGGCTCATCGCCTACTGCGCGACATATCCGTTCTCGCCCCGGGGTACCTCCGGGCCCCACCATATACCCTCATACGACCTCTACGCCTCCTCGCATGGGGTATATATATATATATCAAAACCGATAAAACTCATGGTGGATACTGAAATATCATATCAAGGGTAACCGGGTTTTTAAAACATTTACATAATCTCTTTGAAATACCTACGGTTCCCAAATCCAGAAATATCATAGAAACAACATATCTCAATGCGCAAAATCAGAAAGCATGATGTATGTGACATATAAATGAAATGCAAGTATAACAGTATATCATGCAACAGGGAATAATAGTATGCGCATACAAGGTCATATCCTGATGCAATAATACTACTGTGTAGTGACATGGCAATTATCGATGATGAAGTGTGTGAGCCGGCAAGCAAGTGTACGTGGAACATACGCATCATCGATAATGGTGCTGGTGTCCTAACAACATGATGGTAATATAGCAATAAACACATGCAAAGCGATGTGAATAGCATGACTATGCGGAAATCAAATAATCAACACAACAGTGAAGAATCTACATCAATATGTATATGTCATGCAGTTATGCCATTTGAAATAAGACGAATCGGGATTTTTAGTAAAATAAGGGCTACGGTGTTTTTAAGAAAAGATGCGCCTTTTTAAAGTATCCGTAGAATCCCATTTTCCTGTCTTTAAAATATTCCCGATTCATTAGTTTTTGAAATAGGTATGACTCGGGTCTAGTCTAACATCTACTATGCCAAGTACAGATCTAAATATCGAGTCAGTCAGGAGGGGTATGGAAACCACCTAAATATGAGTCGATATATATAGATATAATAGTCGGTGATCCCGCCTCAATAGTATCGCGTACGATACAGTATATCATAAGACGTCCTCGGGTCATGATTGCGGATCTATCATCAATATAAGCTCGTACGGTAAATCGTCGTACGACATCCCAATAGCTGGGTACGGGTCAATATCACAATCAGCTCATCAATTATTTGGTATCCTTATCATCATCTCTCATAATCTGGGGTACTGATCTAAGTCTAGTACAATTGATACCATCTATATAACTGCATGTGTAAACACACGTCCAAAGGCCCGCTAGAGATAACATGTCGTATCCCAAATACGAATCATATCAAATCACCGAGCTCATGGCACTGTGCCCAATATCATCGACTCATCTCCAATGTCATCCAATATCATCATCAACACAGTGTAAGTATAATGAATATGCAAGGGTGTGTGTGTGGGCGTAAATTTATTCTAGGGTTCGCGACTATGAACTACACCAGTTTACTTCTAACCCTAAACTATCCATAGTACACCTAACACAAAATCCACGATACACTACAAACTATCATATATATATATATATAAGGTATACCAACTACGGACTGCGGGGGTGCTATACGCCATCCACCCGACTTCCTCTGTAGCTATAATCTACTCACCTTGCATCTTCATTTGTCGACGTCGCCACGCGCTTGATTGTTGTCCCTAAGTTTTCATGGGGTACCTACACATCAACGTATCGTAAATACGTATTAAAACCAAGTCAAGACTAAATCGACACACGAAACCCAAAACGATACGCTAAGGCCTATAGGTTAGAACCTATGGACTACGCTTTCAAAACCATCAACAATCCTCGATATCGTCGTATAAATGCCAAGTAGTCGAGGTAAAACGCAATACGCAAATCCAAAATTCAAAATACGGAATACGGAAACACGAATCCAAAACAGCAACTAAGGAAAAAGGCTTCAGATTTTACCCTAAGTCAAATTGGACAATTTTGCACATGCCAGGGGTCTAAACTACCGATAAGGGGGTACCAAAACCAACACGAGACAAAATGGTGCAGGTCTGGCCTCAAATTGCGTCCAGAAGGATTAAATTGGCGGCCTGGAATGGGAGGTAAGGGCTAGGGTCTTGGTGGTAGCTTCCTGGGTGCCTGCACATATCACTGTCCAACCAAAATAATTTTCAGAGTCTCGGGGTGATAGCAGATTCAATATAACCTTCACAGATTTAACAAAATTTCCGATATCGGTTTTCTAAATCCGTATTCCGTGTCTTAAGTCTCAGGTTTGGGTCTCCATACTAGCACTAAGGTGTTTGTGTAGCCTCTACTGAGCTCAATTTCACATTACAACACAAAATTCCCTCAAACCCTAACTAGGTTTTCCTTAAGTCCACAAAACTACCCGATATCGATTCAAACTTAACATGGGGTAAAGGTAATGCAAAAACTAAGCTAATGATCCAGAAATTACCTCATTTGGCAACTCAAGAATTTTCTTGAGTTGCCCCTAGTGGCCAAAATCCTTGCTTTCTTGGTCCAAATGGCTTCTCTTGAGCTTGGGCACACTTTTAATGAAATGGAGATAGGGTTTTGGTGTAGTTTTAGAGGTGATTTGGGGCTTGAAGAGGGGAGGGAGAAGAGGGGCAGCAGCTGCAGCAGGGAGTTGAGGGAGAGGGTGAGAGAATCAAAAGAAGAATGAAGGGAAAAGCTAAGTCTTAGTCAAAGGTTACCCTTTCTCTTTCTCACCCATACCTCATTTCTTTATTCCTTTTCCATTTTCTTTTCTTTTTCTTTTCTATTTCCTTCTCACTCAAATAGTAACCCCAAAATAAACATGATAGAAAATGCACAAGTGTAGAAAAAAAAGATATGTGCATGTTTTGCACAAAATTGCTAAAAAACCGATTAGCGATTTTTAATCGCGATTATCATTAAATTAGCATATAATTAATCATAAAAACTTAAAAATGGCATAATTCCACAAAATACCCTATTTTAGAATTTTCCAAAATTTTTCCAAAATTTTTCCCATTTATCTGTATTTAATTATACCGAATTATTAAAATATTCATTAAAATAATATTAATTTATAAAAATTCCCAAAAATAATTTTTTTTTTTGAAATGTTACATATACTCAATTCCAGGTGTTGAAATCAATCCCTAAGGTCTTGTAACAGCCATTACACCTCAACACAACACAACTCAAACCCTAATCCCTGTCTTGGAATTTCCAAACATCACAATCTAAATCGATTTAACTCTAAACTACTATAGGATGCTAAGAGACTAAAAACTAAACTAAATGAAAGGAATTATATCTCTTTTGGGCAACTCAAGAAAAACCCTAACTTCCCAAAGTCTTCAAAATCCAGCTTTGATTGGTCCAAAGTGTTGAGTATGAGGAAGGGATCATCTTTAATAAAAGGAGTTTATGGTTTTGATGAAGATTTTGAGATGATATATGGAGGTGGAGGTGGAGGGAGATGAGGAGGAAGAAGATGAAGGAAAATAATGGCGAGGGAATGAAATGGCAGCCCCCCCTCTTATTCTCACCCTCACTCTCACTTAAGCTATGCCCCACTCTCTCTCTCCCCCCCAATAATTCACTTTTTCTTTCTTTTTCTCTTTTCTTCTCACAATAATAAAACCAAATATCACAAATGCAAATAAAACAACATGTAACATGTCATGGTGCATTAGCCATGGAAAACTGTAGAAACACGGATTTGGCTTAATCGCGATTAGTAGTGTACTAATCGGGTTTAAATTTAAACCAGCGTATAATTAATTATAAAAATGCCAAATCCAATAAATATATATTTAGATGAATAAATCATTTTAATTTCCAATTATTTCACAATTATTGGTATATATTTATACCATTTTACGAAAACCCTAATTTCGCAAATCGGATAGTTTTCGCGAAATATATTATTTTAATATTAAATTCCAAAAATAATATTTTATATTTTCTGAAATGTTACAATCTTCCCCCTTAAATAAATTCGGTCCCCGAATTTAACTTTAAAGCTCCAAATACTAAAACATTTCAATACTCAACTCAAACCAACGGCGCTCCGAAATTATGGAAGATATAGAAATACTACAGCGCATCGCGTGTGCCTGAAAACGAGTACGAAACTCAAAATCGAACTTCGTCAAGCGTCACGCAAATCATCGGATTTGCACACATATCATCAGAGTTACAATGGAGATACCGATCTCGAAATTCACTACTGAAATCCAATATGCAATAGTCAAATACTATAATACATATATAGTACGTATCCTTGAAAAAAATCTCCAAAACTGAATAAAACACATGTAAAATCTTTTCTGGATCGCCGTGTAATGCGTAACTCACGGCACAAGCGATGGACACTTAATTGTAAAGTAATAATATACGTTCATATATGTTTTGCTAAAATATACGTTCCGCCGTTTCTACAATATCCCAAAAGGTTCTCTTTTGTAAATGTTCGTGTCGCTCGCGGACACGTAGGAAATAGAGAGACTATAGTTCCTTTTTGAAAACCTCTTGTTAAACTTTAAATGCATGCAAAGTACTCAGGTACTATCCTCGGATCAGTCATGTTCGGCTACTACTTAATATAGTGCCTATTATGAAAACAAAGTGCTCAAGAGCAAAATCAGCCCCAAAAGGCATATCCAATAATCACGTGCATCTGGTGCGCATGGAAATTAAATCCAAATACAAGTGCTATAATATGCACAAAAGAAAAACTAAGTGCAATGGGTGTGCACGAAAGCATCTGTCCAGTGCAACGGGTGTGCACGACAACAACATCTAGTGCATCTATAGTGCACGAAAATCTCAATTCAGTGCAACTAACATGCACGAATAAAAATCCCAATCGAGTGCATCCGGTGTGCACATAATCACATCTCATATCATGCGCCCAACATGCATGAAAATCCAAATCAAGTGCTTCCGTCATGCACGAATGAAATCTAAATCAAGTGCATCCAACATGCACGAATAAAATCTCAATCGAGTGCATCCGGTGCGCACAAAATCCAATACCAAGCACCTAATATGCGCAAAAATCCAACCCAAGCGCGTCATGTCCGTAAAAAGCGTCTAGTGTAATAGCATGCACAAAAATGAATGTCAGGGGCAAACGCGCACAAAAACATAAATCTGGTAAAACAAATGCTCAAGACATAAATCGGGTGCAACCAAGGTACATGTAAGTCTACGGTAGCGCCCCGGCTGTCATTCTCACGCCAAACGCGGAACAAAAACTTTTTAACTGGCGCTATCGCATACTATAACCCGGATCTGCCATTAACGCTAAACTAACAAACTACAAAGTGGGTAGAAAAGCTATACCGAACGATCCGAGTCCTTCGGTCTTTAGCCATCATCCCACGCTCCTTTGCGGCATCTGCGATTTCGCTCGATCTCCGGTCTCCTTGTCCAGGTGGCACAACGTCAACGGATCTTTATACGGGCTCCCGCCTCTGAACCGAGACAACTCGGACATGAAGTTTGCTAGCCGACATATCCAAGATTGATGTAGAGAATGAGTAGAATACTTTGTCTCGTTTCATCCAAAACCATGGACGAATGGTTAATAAAGTTGCCTTTTATCAAGAAATGAGAAATATACATATCAAATTTCTATGAACCAAATCAATAATCTTTTTTCCAACAACCATAATCTTCCAAATGAACGGCCAACCAATATGAAGAGGTGGGGTGCGTGTAGGAGCAAAAGGGGAGGTGACCATAAGCAATAATGTAATGAATGAGTCAAATAACACCTTGCAAACATTAATTGAACTAAGCCACCTCACTAAAACACCTCATCAAAACAATTAATGCAAATGGTGACACATAAACCTAGTCATCATCCTAGAAAATTCCACTCATGACTCACCCTCATGACTCACAAGAAAAAGATAAACCCGCAATAAACCGAATGTTTAAGACAGGTGATAGAAAACTGGTAACTTCCAAAAGCGATCCCGAAACGAATTTCAGGATAACCCCGTAACAGTATAAACATACCCGCATTTGTATTACGACCGAATACAAATGCAACTGAGACAATGATATTATATCTACACAGTATAATACTCGGATCCGGCTTAAACCAAAGCCCACCAGTATTATCTGCCCGAAATATGACACGTGCGTAAACGCATGTGCATTTTCCGAACCCTGCCATAAAACCATACGGCCTCTACAACGTTTCGCCCGAACTTGGGAAACTATCCGAGGGGGACTCTAATGACTCGTCAGTACCCTGGCAGTGGGTTTAACCACAAGCCGTCAGCGGCACTAGCTGTGCGTAACGGCTGCCCATGTACTGACCTCAAGGGAAGCCGATGAGCGAACTCATCCTGGAACCCTACTGAGCCTAACAGTGACAATATACATACAGTCCTGTCCGTTCGTCTATGAGTATCGCATATCGGGCCTAGGGGGATGGTAACGTCAGACCCCCAATAGCGGTATAAGTCGTGTCAGAGTGTAACCCAGAACACCCTGAGATACTACTGGAATACCTACCAGTAAATCTCCTACCTCGGCCGAGGGTTTTGTGTAATGGCTCTCCTAGACACAGTGCGATCTCACCCCCAATACCGGGAGAGACGAATCCCCTGCCGATCCGCTCACTTGCCTCCATGTGGCTCGGGACTGTACCCAAAAAAGACCTGTTTGCACGACTCATTTGAGCCGTGGTAGGGTAGAAATCAAAGCATAGTGGGAACTCACACGAGACAAATGACGACATCAGGTCGATGAACTAACCTGTACATGTCACCATGGAACTGCCATCTGACGCTAGGTATAAATACCAACTACCAGGTTCCCGGCGAGTCCTGTCCGGTGTACTCATAACCCAATGAGCACCTGTATACATCTTAGGTGATCCAACTGACACCAGTGGCTTGTGAGACCGGCCACCGCCCATCGTCGGGGTCTCGACTGTATACACTAGTCTACTCCGGAGTATCGATGCCCTGTCTCGAAACTCCCACGACTAGGGACCACTATTAAGGAGGTGCTTATAGACTACCCAACTCTCATGTATATCATCGCCATCATACTGTTGGTAGTCAAGCAAGATCCTAAGGGCTCTATCAACATGTAACTGTGATCAGCCACCTGAACCTATACACGACTGATAAAGGCAAATCAGATAGCATACTATCATCTCGAGTAAGACTGTCCTACCGGTATAGGTCCTCCTCAATCATTGCAATCACGTACCTACGATCCAATAATTGACTTTGAGGGCACTATATCCAACAATCTCCCACTTGCAATTAAGGCTAATTATTCCGATGTCGCATACTCACAGCCCGTGTGATACCGAACATCCAACTCCTCTACTAATCAGTTTCACAAAGCCCGTTTGTAAAACTATTGTGTTCGAGAAATAGCCTCAGTGAGTGGATCCGCCCTGATGTTTCTTTCTATGTCTCTCTTAATCTCAAGTTCGCGGAGAAAGCCATCTCCCGAATCGAGTAATACCTGTCTTAGAATATGTCTGGATATCTGATGGGACCTAGTTCATAAATGAACTCCAAATCCAAACTTCTTAGAGTGTATCCACAACTAAAACTAATCAGTGTCCAGCACTATGCCTCCCACAGTATCCTCTTGGACCACCTGTCCATAATACCGTCCCTCATCAGAGGGAAAACTATAACTCTGACAATCACTCTGTCATCCATGTCACCTTTGAAGCCTGGAATGATAACCGTCTCCCGAAAGAGGCTCCCGTCATCAAATCCGTAGAACATGCACTTATGTTCTAAGACTGCTTCCTTATGTTTTTTCAGGATTGGATTAATATAAACTTATCGCATCTAGTGCAAAAACAACATCTGGTGTGGTACTTGACATCTCATGATTGACTCAATTGCCTAAGCAAGTGATCTGCTAATCATGCACATCTCTCTCCCCTTTAGTCTGTAAGACACTTTTAGAGAGGGTGACTCCATCACCTGCAGGTACACCACCATGCCAGAAGTCATCTATTCTAAATACCTTTAGAATACTGTCAAATACCCACATTGGGAAACTACCCAAATCTAGATCTAATACCATAGATCTAGTAACCAGAATGTCAGATATTATATCCATATCCTTTGTGGAGAAACAACTGTGTGACAACCACAGTATAACCGATCGTGAATTTTACTTCCTACTCTGTGTATGTCATCCAAATACCAGGACATCACACCCTACTTCCTTCTTAACAGATCCATCTCCTATTTTGATGAAGTCAAACCCATGACTGTCACATCAAAAATAGATGATCTATCTCCGCTATACCTGCTCTAGTCTATAAATAGACATAAGCTACTTGCCCACTATGCTTTCGTTGCTCCTACTGACCACAACTGTCTTCTGGCAGAATAATATGTACGTGCACTTCTAAAGCTAGTTTAGAATGACGCTATACTTAACCTCCTGCCGGGTCTCATAGCCTGGAACAACAGTAGTGTCAAGTCTGGGTAAACAAGAACCTCCCTGTCACCGTCCTTGAGGCTACCGGAGTACCTCTCGGGTGTCTGAGATTACCCACCATATTTGCGGAGTGGCTAATGGAATGTCAAACCAGATTGAATCTGTAGGTCCTATTAAATTTTCCGTAATCGTTTGCGGTTCTGGAATCACTTCCAGTTCTACCATACTCCCACTACTGTTTTCTGAAAAAATCCATTTTACTAAAACTGTGGCGAGTCAAGAACAATATCACTTCAACCCTCGTCATAGCCAGGGTCAACCACAAACTGCCATTACAGAAACGTGCCTTGAGTTATCTAGAGTCTGGTTTTAAGCATAAGCTGGACAACTCCCCGTACCTTAACATCGTTAAGATATGAACCATTCTATATCCAATATAGAAACTTTGGCACTTATTTAATTGGAACCATATTCTAATCATCCAGCTGTCTCCAGTACATATCAACTTAATGGAGAGAGGCTAATCATCATTACTCAACTTAGGAATACATCCAATTATGAGTAACTTGAAAGAGAAACAAGTTTCTCAAAACCATTACTATCATCTGAATACCACTCACAAGTATCTACATCTTCGATCTCTTTGAAGAATCCCGATACTTGCGATACCTGGTGCTCTACTTTGTTCTTATACCCACAACTTCTCAAAACTTAGACCTTGTATTTCTACGAAACACTTGTCTAAAGCCTAGAGAAGTCATAAGTAAACAGAAAATAGTACGAGGACCAACCCCTTTGTCCTGATAGACACTGGACAACATACAATACTCTGTATAAGTCCGCTGAGTTGAATAACTCAAAACATGTGCATCGTAGGTTGAAAACTGTACTTATGGTTAAGAACTACTCCGTTGTTCAATGCTCCTTATCCAATCGTCAACTGATATAGGCAAATGTCACGGACATAATTTCAAAAAGTTATATCTCACTTTATTAAAATAAACGTACAAATATATCATTTTGAAATTGGTGCACAACAACGGATACTCAAAACCAAATATATGCCGTCCGGCAAAAACCCAGGCGACTTCCTCAAATATCACCAATTACAACGAATTCCGATATAATGAGGATGATCACCTTATTCCCAATAACTTACTCCCACTCATCATCTGTAAAACCATACAGATGAGAGAATCATACCTGGTAAATACATACCCTGGAGTAAGTATCTAATCGGGAAATCAGTTTTCCTTTAACAATGCACTGAAACATGAAAATGTTTCATAGGGGTATCCTGGTATTCCTAGCAACGCCTCTTCCATAATCCAATTCATGACTATAACCGTATATTTCTTTGTCATCTCTCCAAATCCCTTTATTTGTCTTTAGTCGTTACCTTCTGTACACCATCGTTAGGCTAAATGGTTATCTTCTTTCTCTACCGTTCGGCACCAGCCTATGGTTTGGAAGAAGATTATCCAGTAAGCATAATAGGTGTACTCTCCTAAACCAAGGAGTACTCGCAACTTGAGAGAAGGTGATGATAAAAGACAACTGAATAATACCTTATTCTATTTCTCCCGAACTGGAGAAAAAAGCAAAGGTGAAATAGGAGTGGCGATGAAGTACGCGGTTTGGTCGTGAATAATAGCAGTCGCAATTTACTTTGCCCTCTTTCTAATCCCTTTATTTTGTCTTTACTTATTACCTTCTGTACACCCTATTTAGGCTAATTGGTTTTCTTCATTCCCTACCTTTCGGCACCTGCCTATGGTTTGGAAGAAGACTATCCAATAAGCGTAATAGGTGTACTCTCCTAAACCAAGGAGCCCTCGCAACCTGAGAGAAGGTGATAATAAAAGACAATTGAATAAACCAATTCATTTTCTCCTGAACCTGGATCCATCCTCGAAGAAGTCCCTTCAAGTTCGTATATAACCATACGATGGATCCATCCAATAGAAGTGGATGTCCGTAGTAATACAGGGTGTTCTGAGAAATGCAAAGGGTAAAAGAAGGAGTGGCAATGACTTATGCAACTTAGACAATCCAAAAGCCAGTATTTTAAGAAGGTTCGGTCAACTTGGTCACCGAGTCATAGTCTAGGGTCAGTCAAAGGTCGCTGCCAAAGAGAAAGAGAAAAGAAACACTCTGCGTGCATTCTAACCTAGATCAGAATGGTTATCACTTTATCTAATCAGGAAACCTCCCACTGTACTGTCAAATTCTCCTCCAAACCTAAAAGAAAAATCAATCGGGATTACCCGAAGAGTAAACCAACTCATTAGTGGGAATCGGGATCCAACTCTCATCGCATGATAACGTGACGGAATCCACTCACATTATCACACTCCAGAAGGTATGCGCATACTTGGAAAGTTACAGTTTCTTTAGAAACTCCCGATATGATTTTTGCCCCATGCTCTTATGACCTTGGCGTAGGTTAAAATGTCATAAGTCACATGCCAAGTTCTATCCATCATTATCTTGTTAATTTGAACCCACCCGTACATGCCCTTGACGTGGGCCAAATGGCAGAACGACTGTCCCAAACCAACTCATCTATCTATGCAACAGATGAATACCCAGCAGTTACCAAACACTATGCCTTGGCGTAGATCAAAATACATAGCTTGAATACTACTGAATACCTAAATGAAATGACGGAGGGCTACGACTGGTTTTTGGCGAAAAACCTTTAACGTAATGAACTTGATATCGCTGAAGGAACCTGATAGCTTTTTATAAAAAAATATAGTGGCAAAATCCTTTGCTAAAGAGGTCACTCCCGGTGAAGGGATCTCGGCTCTTTCCCCGTGGAATGAGGTGCAGGATATTCCAACTGAATACCGCGATGCAAAGCAACATGTAATCGACTATAGTGAAGGTATTACCTTGACGTAAACTTCTGCCCAAGGGGTCACTCCCGGGAAAGGGATATCGGCCCTTGCCTCGTCGAATGAGGTGCATGATATTCCAACCGAATACCACTATGCAAAACAAAAGAAAACGTCTTTGTAATAACACTTTTTAAAACTGTTCCAACAACATCCAAACAGGTTTGTTTTCCTTTGCATTGATCAGAATCAACGCAGTCCCATCAATTGATCACACTAGAAAAGAACGAAAATAAAATGTACGTATATGCCATCCACATTCGTCATTGGGTCCCGTCATCACCCGTTAGGTTACTTAACTAACGACAGAGCGGGGACTGGACTAGCGCGGGTGTAAAACATATACAACATCTACTAGTATATATACCAATATACAATAATCGCTCCAGGCGTGATAAATGCAACATTATAGAAAAGTAATAAGCATCACAGAACAATACAAATAATCTGGGATCCCCGGGTTTCACATAGCCGCTACTGAAACCCGACGTTCCCGTGGTCGTGTGGATAGCCCGTGCAATGAAACCTAGACCCCTACGGGTGCGGCAAGTTACCCGCTAAAACCTGAAGCGAGGCAGCCCCCTACAGCAAAGTGAATGGACCACCCTGCACTTCACGGAATCCGGTAACTTGAGTACCCCTCCTTGGGTCAACCTGTACTCCCTACGAGTGCGGCGAATAGTCTGCCAATTCTAGAGTGAGGCCCCTCTGCCTCTTAAAACCATGAGATGCGGACCCGTTGCCCTCCAGAACCCGGCTATCCGTGCACTCCGTCGCGGGGTAAACCTAGTACAGAAATAAAAAATATGTACAACGGGTACATCGGCCTCAGCCCGGTCGTGCCCCAAAAGAATATTATACAAACAGTCAGTGACGACAGTCCACATGTTGGAAGCTCGCCCTGCAATATGAAATGTACAAATAAATCCAAACTGCACTACCATTGCACACTGCTATTCACCACGACAAATCCGCAACATCACAGCACAACACAGAACATCAACGCGAATGTCACGTTCGCAAATCCTTCTAAAAGGACTATAGCAATTAGACGCAATTTACCGCTCGAATGACATTCACGGTCGGAGATATAATGTAAGTACTGTAAACTAACAAGTTTAAAATTTTGATCGACAAAACTTCCCGAAGTGGGCCCCACGTACATCTGCAGTACAGTAAAAAAATCTGGGCCCAAGAGAAATATTCCAGAAACCACAATTTTCAATGAAGACCCTACTGTAGAAAAATGGTTCACTGTAGCTCTAAAACGGCGGCGGAACCGCGGCCAAACTAGGGTTTGTGCGGCGGTTCCGCGGTGCTTTGGAGTCAACAGTTGACCAAATTTCACCAGTATTCTTAAAAAAGCCTGCACGATTTTCTGAGATGCTCAAAATGATTTTTAGACCTGTTTAAAAATTCGACAGAAACTTTAACATGAAAAATGCGGTTTTGGAAATTTTGTTCGATCGAAATTTTAAATGCATTAGAACAAGTTAGTAAAGCTTAATGGCGTGGCTCTCATAACATGTAAGTCTACGGTAGCGCCCCGGCCGTCATTCTGACGCCAAACGCGGAACAAAAACTTTTTAACTGGCGCTATCGCATACTATAACCTGGATCTGCCATTAACGCTAAACTAACAAACTACAAAGTGGGTAGAAAAGCTATACCGAACGATCCGTGTCCTTCGGTCTTTAGCCATCATCCCACCCTCCTTTGCGGCATCTGCGATCTCTCTCGATCTCCGGTCTCCTCGTCCAGGTGGCACCACGTCAATGGATCTTTATACGGGCTCCCGTCTCTGAACCAAGGCAACTTAGACATGAAGTTTGCTAGCCGACATGTCCAAGATTGATGTAGAGAATGAGTAGAATACTTTGTCTCGTTTCATCCAAAACCATGGACGAACGGTTAATGAAATTGCCTTTTATCAAGAAATGAGAAATGAACATATCAAATTTCTATGATCCAAATCAATAATCTTTTTTCCAACAACCATAATCCCTTCTAAATGAATGGCCGGCCAATATGAAGAGGTGGGGTGAGTGTAGGAGCAACAGGGGAGGTGACCATAAGCAATAATGTAATGAATGAGTCATATAACACCTTGCAAACATTAATTGAACTAAGCCACCTCACTAAAACACCTCATCAAAACAATTAATGCAAATGGTGACACATAAACCTAGTCATCATCCTAGAAACTTCCACTCATGACTCACCCTCATGACTCACAAGAAAAAGATAAATCTGCAATAAACCGAATGTTTAAGACGGGTGATATAAAACTAACAACTTCCAAAAGCGATCCCGAAACGAATTTCAGGATAACCCCGTAACAGTATAAATATACCCGCATTTGTATTACGACCGAATACAAATGCAACTGAGACAAAGATATTATATCTACACAGTATAATACTCGGATCCGGCTTAAACCAAAGCCCACCAGTATTATCTGTCCGAAATATGACACGTGCGTAAACGCATGTGCATTTTCCGAACCCTGCCATAAAACCATACGGCCTCTACAACGTTTCGCCCGAACTTGGGAAACTATCTAAGGGGGACTCTAATGACTCGTCAGTACCCTGGCAGTGGGTTTAACCACAAGCCGTCAGCGGCACTAGCTGTGCGTAACGGCTGCCCATGTACTGACCTCAAGGGAAGCCGATGAGCGAACTCATCCTGGAACCCTACTGAGCCTAACAGTGACAATATACATACAGTCCGGTCCGTTCGTCTATGAGTATCGCATATCGGGCCTAGGGGGCTGGTAACGTCAGACTCCCAATAGCGGTATAAGTCGTGTCGGAGTGTAGCCCAGAACACCCTGAGATACTACTGGAGTACCTACCAGTAAATCTCCTACCTCGGCCGAGGGTTTTGTGTAATGGCTCTCCTAGACACAGCGCGATCTCACCCCCAATACCGGGAGAGACGAATCCCCTGCCGATCCGCTCACTTGCCTCCACGTGGCTCAGGACTGTACCCAAAAAAGACCTGTTTGCACGACTCCTTTGAGCCGTGGTAGGGTAGAAATCAAAGCACAGTGGGAACTCACACGGGACAAATGACGACCTCAGGTCGATGAACTAACCTGTACACATGTCACCAGGGAACTGCCATCTGACGCTAGGTATAAATACCAACTAGCAGGTTCCCGGCGAGTCCTGTCCGGTGTACTCATAACCCAATGAGCACCTGTATACATCTTAGGTGATCCAACTGACACCAGTGGCTTGTGAGACCGGCTACCGCCCATCGTCGGGGTCTCGACTGTATACACTAGTCTACTCTGGAGTATCGATGCCCTGTCTCAAAACTCCCACGACTAGGGACCACTATTAAGGATGTGCTTATAGACTACCCAACTCTCACGTATATGATCGCCATCATACTGTTGGTAGTCAAGCAAGATTCTAAGGGCTCTATCAACGTGTAACAGTGATCAGTCACCTGAACCTATACACGACTGATAAAGGCAAACCAGATAGCATACTATCATCTCGAGTAAGACTGTCCTACCGGTATAGGTCCTCCTCAATCATTGCAATCACGTACCTGCGATCCAATAATTGACTTTGAGGGCACTATATCCAACAGTACAGAGTATAAATCTAGTGCAACCAATGCACGAAATACGAATCTGGTGCAACAAATGCACAAAATACAATTCTGGCGCATCCAGTGTATGAAATACAAATCCGGTGCATCTAGTGCACGAAATATAAATCCAGAGCATCCAGTGCATCCAGTGCACGAAATACCAATCTAGTGTAATAGCTGCACGGAAACTCATCAATAACTTAAATGTGTATAAAAAACCATACCGAGTGTACCAAGGTGTATAAAAATCGTACACGTGTGCAACTGCTTGCACAAAATACGTATCAATGCACTGCAAGCACATGTGAGCTATGCCGAGTGCAAAAATCAAATCGAGTGTGTACCACATGCACAAAATCATATCAACTGCATGAAATCCATGAAATCATGAACACGTGCAGCCCAGGCACAAAATCTATATCAAGTGCAATAGATATGCACAAATCGCAAACCAATGTAGAAGTGGATAAACATAAATCAAGTGCAATAACTGTGCACAAAATGTAAATACCCAGTAGGTGCAGCCATGGTGCACGAAGTCAATATCATGAAACTCAATCATCAAAACTCAAATCCAAGCGATATAAGCGTGATACTCAGATCACAAACGCAAATCGCAACAAATGACATTGAGGTACACCTCCTACAATGTCAAAAATGTCGGTGCGCCCAAAACTGGAAGAGCAAGAACATCCGCTTGCCTCCTGCTCACGACTGGTGTCCTCTGTCTTTAGGTTCTCATTTCTCTGTGGATTACCAATCTCGCAATCCATCGGCTCTTTGGCCCGGTCAGGTGTGCTAACGGGAACGATTCGCTATGGCACTCCTCTGGTCATCTCTCGGCCAATTAACATGACCACTCGTAAAGCAGCACGTCACTGGCGTCGGCCTCTTGCCCTTTGAATACACATGACACAACTGATCCTCGGTGCAGATCTTATCACAGCAACGTCCTGGAAGGAACCTGCTCAAGGTCTCTTCCAATCTCGCCTATGCTGAACTATACGGAGGTTGGTACTCTTACATAATCTTTTCTCGTTTTATGGACATCTGCGTCCTAAGCATAGCATTTCTTCGGAAACTGGCTGTATCCCAACGCCTCTGTATACACATCAGATCTCTAATCTCAACGGGGAACAACAACAGCTCGTCAGCATCTCGCACAAACCTCTTGTTCCACTCGTCTTTATTATCGTCCACTTCGACGTCACGTCATGCTATCTGCGTACTGCAATTGTTCTCGGCCATAGTCAATCCGGAATCTCTCACACGGACTCGGTATCTTCATCACTCTGTAGAAGATATCTAGCTGAACACGTCCTCGGTAACTCGTCCCAACCATCAGAGGAATACTCTATATTCGTTCGTTCTCGATCGACTCACCACGCGTCTGGGTGAGGTCTTTTATCCGAAGTTGGTCCACTTACTTGTAAGTGCACGGCAGCGCCCCGGCCGTCAATCCGACGCTGGAATGTGGAAACGAAAACTTTTACGGAACTTATAAACCGGCACCAACGCGCACTAAAAACCCGGATCGAGCCATTAACCTAATCCTAGCAAACTAGAAAATGGGAAGGAAGCTATACCGAGCGATCCGTGTCCTTCGGTCTTCGGCCTCCGTCCCGATCTTTTCGCGGAATCTCCGATCTTCACCTCCTCGTCGGAAAGGGCACCACACCTCCGGGTTCTTTTACGGGCTCCCACCTCTGGACCGAGGCAACTCGGGCACGAAGTTGGCGAGCCGACGTGCCCAAGGATGCTGTAGGATAAGCGTAGAATGTTTTGTCTCTTGGGGTTGTGAAGTTGCCATAAAGATGTGGAGGAAAAATCTATGGAGATGAGCTTTGGAATTTTGAAGCAAGCAAAAGAATGAGATCAAAAAATTTTCCACAACATAAAAATTGCCCCCATTCTATATGTGGCCGGCCATGACTAAAGGGGGGAGGGGAAAATATGAATGGAATCTCAAAGCAAGAGGAGAAAGTGATAGCAAGGTAAAAAGATCACATCAATATCAAATACAAATCCTATCTCATAAATGCTAGCTATGATCACAAAAGGAAAAGCAAAGATGCTTAAACCATCATAATCCCTCCAATTGCAAGAAACCCCCTCCACAATGCTAATTTGAAAACTTGCAAATTAGCCCCTCCATCAGAAAAATCCGGCCGTGAAGGAACAAAGGAAAACTGGCCGGAACGGAATGCAAACTGGCAACTTCAGAAAACTGATCCCGTAATAAATTACAGGAAAACCCCGCGACTGCATATACATGCCCGCATTTGTATTCCGAACGAATACAAATGCAAAGAGACAAAATCTACACTGTACAATACTAGGATCCGGCTTAAACCAAAGCCCGCTAGTATTATCCGTCCGATCATGATCCGTGCAATACCGCACGTATCTGATCGAACCCTGCCATATCTCCATACGGCCTCTACAGCGTTTCGCCCGAAACTTGAGTAACTGTCTGTGGGGGACTCTAAAGACTCGTCAATACTATGGCTGTGGATTTAACCACTAGCACGTCAGAGGTATTAGCCATACGTGACGGGCCACCAGCTATTGACCAAAAGGGACGTCTGTGAGCGAACTCATTCTGACACCCTACTGAGTCTGTCAGTGACAATATCCGTACAGTCCGGTCCGTTCGACTATGAGCATCGCATGGCGGGCCTAGGGGGTTGGTAAAAGTCAGACCCCCAAAAGCGGTACAAGTCGTGTCGGAGTGTAGCCCAGAACACCCTGAGATACTACTGGAATACCTACCAGTAAATCTCCTGCCTTGGCCAAGGACTTCGTGTAATGGCTCTCCTAGACACAGCGCGACCTCACCCCCAATACCGGGAGAGACGAACCCCTGCAGATCCGCTCACTGCCTCCATGTGGCTCGGGACTGTACACAACTAAAACCTGTTTGCACATCTCCTTTGAGCGTGGTAGGGTAGTAATCAAAGTACAGTGGGAACTCACACGAGACAAATGACGATCTCAGGTCGATGAACTAACCTGTACACATGTCACCAGGGAACTGCTATCTGACGTCAGGTATAAGACCAACTAGCATGTTCCCGGCGAGTCCTGTCCGGTGTACTCATAACCCAATGAGCACCTGTATACATCTTAGGTGAACTAACTGACACCAGTGGCTTGTGAGACCGGCCACCGCCCCTCGTCGGGGTCTCGACTGTATACACTAGTCTACTATGGAGTATCGATGCCCTGTCTCGAAACTCCCACGACTAGGGACCGTTTAAGGATGTGCTTATAGACCCCAGCTCTCACGTATATGATCGCCCTCATACTGCTGGCAGTCAAGCAAGAATCCTAGGGGCTCCACCAACGTGCAATAGTGACCTGTAAGGTCACCTAAAGCAGTACACGATGATAAAGATAAACCAGATAGCATACTATCATCTTGAGTAAGACTGTCCTACCGATATAAGTCCTCCCTCAATCATTGCAATCACGTGCCTATGATCCAATAATTGACTCTGAGGGCACTATATCCTACATTACTGATCTTCTATCGGAGCATCCAACGAACCACGTCCTTCCTAGATCGATCTACTCTAGATCCGAGTAAGACTCTCCACACTAGAAATCTTCAACTCAACTGGGTCTGCGTTGGTGTTAGTTATATGTATGCCCTAGAGGCCATTACTATACATAGGATGTATATTGTAGTGGATGCTGGGACATATATAGGGAGGACTTTCTTGCTCGACATGATAGTATGCTATCTGGTTGATCTTTACCTTAACGTGTACACTGATTGTCTCCCTGTTACATGTTGGTAAAGCCCTTAGGATCTGTACTTGACTACCTGGACTATGATGCGGATCATACTAGTGGGGACATGGTAGTCCATAAGTACATCCTTCAAAGTCCCTAGTCGTGGGTATATCGAGACGGGGCATCGATATACCAGAGTAGACTAGCGTGTACCTTCTCGACCCATACAGATGGGCGATGGATGATCCCATATCCATTGGTGTTTGACATCAGAGATGATATACGGGTGCTCAGTGGAGACTGGGTACACTGGACGGACTCGCCGAGAACTCCCAGATGGTATTATACCTCACGTCAGATGGCAGTTCTCTGGTGACACTGGTACAGAGTAGTCTGTTGACCCGAGATCGTCATAGAGTCTTGTGTGGTTCCCACTGTGCTTTGATTTCCATCTTACCACGTCCAAGAGGGCGTGCAAAATGGTGGTTTTTGGGTACAGTCCCGAGTCACATGGAGGCAATGAACGATAGGAGGGGATTCGTCTCTCCCGGTATAGGGGGTTGATGTTGCGCTGTGTTCGATTGGCTATAACAGGAAATCCCTGGCCAGGGTTGCTGAGATTTACTGGTAAGTGTTACCAGTAGTTTCTCGAATTGTTATAGACCTCATATCGACACGACTTATCGAGCTATTGGGGTCTGACGTTTACCACCCCTAGGCGAGATATGCGACATATCGGACGATCAGACCGGACTGTACGGTAGTGTTACTGGTTGGATTCACTGGAGTGTGAGCGGGCTTGCTCGTCGATCTTCTGATCGCTCAATACCCGGGTGGCCGTTACGTTTAGCAGACCGCTTGCGGCTTGTGGGTGCTTGATATGATCATCACCTGCCGCCGGCGTATTGACGAGTCTTTAGAGTCCTACACAGAGGTTTCCTGGCTCAAGCGAAACGAAATAGGAGCGCATATGAGATATGTGCGGGACCGAGAATAATGCGTGTATGTGATATCGTATTCTATTCTCGCGATGAATGTATCGAATGGTTGTATGCGATATAACCTAGTTATCGAATCAAGTATTGATTCGATAAGCCGATACATTGAATACTAGTCGGTTGTGTGCGACATGACCGGATCATTGAATCAAGTGTTGATTTAATGATTTAATGCATAATTATATATTTGATATATTACTTTGCACTAACTAGTATTGGTTCACTTTAAACGGATTTTCTCACTTGGTTTGTGCACATTGTATATGTGATATACTTTTGTACACATGTTTGTATCATGTTTGATGATGCATGCTTTTTGGTTAAGTGTAAAGAATTAAACCATGGTTAAGTTGGAAATTAGGGTTTTTTTTTATCCATTATTTATTCATTTATTTATTTTGGAAAAATATTAAGCATAAAGAAATGAAATGGTGGCTAATTTTGGACTTGCATGTTGAAGCTTCATGAAGCTTTGACTTAGTCACCATTTTGTCTCATGCTTAACCCTAACCACTCCACTCAACCCTAGTTGATTCTCTACACTTCACCATGGTTAGATTATGATAAGCATTCCTTTTATTTTCTATTTTGGAATTAACTTATCATAACAATATTCATCTTCTTCATCTTCTTCTTCCTTGAAGAAGCTTGCTTCATCAATGGTGATTGATGAAAACAAGTGAGAAATCCAATTCTAAAGTCTACCCACTTCCTATTTCTTCATCCTCTACCTCTTACCAAGTAGTAGAGTGTGTTTTCTTCACAAGTTTCTTGACTTGGTGAAGTGAGAGCTTGATCTACTGATGCCTCGACGTAGATCATCTTCGGCATCGTCGTCGATGACCTAGCCCGTCCATTCTCCGATGAAGCCGACTCTAGAGCCCGGGATCCGTTTTGGACAGCGAGGAGACATCATCACGGAGCCGTGGAGGTGGAGGACCGGATCTACAAAGGTTGTATTTCCGTTCCTTTAGTAAAATAGTTTACTAGTTGCATTTTTCGCCTAGACATCTAGCCAACGATCCGTTCTAGGGTTTCTCGGCACCGTTTAAATTTGAAATTGGCATGGTTGATGCCTTGTGAGACCTCATTTGGGTGCCTAGGAACCCTACAGTGGTATCAGAGCCTAGCTAGAGCCTTAGGCGAAGTCTAGACAGAGTTTGAAGTCCGAACGACCCGAAAACCCAAACCCATCCACGCTCTCTGGACTTTTTCTGAAAACGTGGATTTTTCCAAATTAAAAATTGCTAAAAAATTCAGCAGGGAAATATATGAGTTACGGCGCAAAATTGGACCCATGATTCATCCAACACGGCGCGGAACCGCGGCAGAAGCCCAGCTTCTGCGGCGGTTCCGCGGCTAGGTGATGACGTCACCTTCCCATTGTTGCACAGTAATTCCTATTTTAATATGCTGGGTTTTCTGGGAATTTTTAATATTTATTCAAGAGTTGAATTTTCTGGGGTTGTTTTGGGGATTCGGTGTTTCGATCGGAGTATCAAATTTTGTCTATGTGGCTTTCCGGATAAATTTTTAGAATATGTCAAAAAGTTTGACCGGATATAAATACCCAATTTTTCCCCTGTCGGGAAATTTCCAAGTGTTGGATTTTTCCGTAGTTTAACGACGTTCTAAGTAGTGCAAGTAACGCGATGGACCCTCTAGAAGACAACAAACCTTAACTCGATTATGTGACCGTCTTGAACTGCCCTTTGAACCTTCGGGCTTGGGGCAGTACGGCGTGCCACATGTGAGGCGTTGGCTTGACCCTTCTACGGCTGGACCGTCGGTACCGAGGCACGAACTGAATGTTGTTAGACTTATTTCATGTGTTGATCTGTATCGGGAAAACTTGGGTGTTCGAATGTTCAATCGGAAAGTTTAACATTTTCTAATTATCTGGAATGGGATACAATAATTGGAATTCACAAGAAGTTATGAGATAACTGAATGAATGTTATAAACATAGCACTTTAGTCTCACTTGATCGGTTGCCACGGAATTTTGATGTGATCAAAAGTCCGTCGCAATCACGTAGCGTACGCGGATACTCGCCGGGTAAACTTAATAGACAGCCTCACTCCATAGCCCCGACCAAGTGACTGTAGGAGAACCCCGTCGCCGAAAGCATCCGTTCGGGTGCTCGCGGTAGCGGTGTTCCGCCTTGGTGCACTTCGTCGACGGTATCGGGGGTGCAGCCGTCTATTGAAGTTTGCGACGAGCATTCGATCAGGATGTCGGGAATCTTGTTGAATTACCCGACTTAATATTGAAAAGTGTTTTCAATAATGAGACTAAAATGCGGGGTTTATAATTGTTAGGCATGCGATGTCTAAAGAATTAATTTGGTCAGGCATGCGATGTCTGAGGTGGTTGCGAATTCCAACTATTGTAGTTTTACATTTTCTTTTCTGTGACCGTAAGTGTAATATGTGATATCGCCGGTTTCGTTGCTATATGTCAACGACAATTGGGATGGACATATTTACTTACGTTGATGACATGTGATGTTATGTGTTGCTGGATATGTTATATTGGATCGTCGTGTTTGAATAGCCGGGGGTTTTTATGTGAGATGAGTGTTTTTTCATTTTCATTCATGTAAAAACTTGTATGTAATATTCTTTTATTGGGGCACTTCCAGGTTGCGGAAGATGTCACCGTTTGTATATTATTTACTTTTCCGCACTAGGATAGACCCAAGGAGGAGGGCACAAGTAACCGGGTTCTGGAGTCCAGTGGGAGACCAACTCGAGGAGTCGGGTCCGGGTCTCCTAACTCCAGAATTGGTAGGGTTGCTTGCCGCTCTCGTAGGGGTCTAGGGGTGTGGGTTTGGCTATTCATCACGACCGTGGAATCCGTGTTTTATACTTGCTCGTATTGAAAACACGGACGTCCTAGTATATCCAATATTTCATATGATTCTTCTGCTGCGATATCTGTGATTCGATCATGTGATGTTCTTTGATAGATACTGTATATAGTATATTTGATATATTATATAGACGTTACTTATGTTTTACACCCGCGCTAGCCCTGCCCCGCTCTGCCGTTAGTTACCTAACCTAACGGTGCACGAGGGGACATCGAGGCGAATGCGGATGGTATAAGTGTACGTCGTATTTATCTGTGATGTTTAGGTACTTTAAATGATGGGACTTCATTAATGTGATTAATGAAATAAAAGAAAACCTAAGATGTTGTAGAATCGAATTTCAAAATAAAACAGGTAGCTACAGTTCTTGCTTTGCACAGCGGTATATATGATATATCCTGCACCTTATTCGATGAGGAAAGGACCGAGATCCCTTCACCGGGAGTGACTCCTTTAGCAATAACTGGCAGATGCTACACACTCGGTTTGTCTTTTGATTGCTTTTAAGAGTTTTTGCTTTGCACGGTGATATATATGATATATCCCGCACCTCATTCGACGAGGAAAGGACCGACGATCCCTTCACCGGGAGTGACTCCTTTAGCAAAACTAGAAAAGCCTCAAAAACACTCCATTTCAAAATTCATTTGATTCTACAACGATATCAAGTTCATTACGCAATAGGTTTTCAGAAAAACCTGTCGTAGCCCTCCGTCATTTCAGATAAGTGGTAGTTAGTATTCGTGCTACGTTTGTTGGCCTGCGTCAAGACGTAGTGTGCGGTAGCTAACTAGTATTTATCTGCTTATGCATATGATGCAGATTGGATTAGGGTAGTCGTGCGACTTTGTTGGCCTGCGTCAAGGGTCGTGCGGGTGGGTTTAATTCAATCAGGAAATGACGGGTTGAACTTGACTAGCGCACTATGGTTTGTTGGCCTGCGTCAAGGTCATAGGACGCTAGGGGCAAAATTATCGGGAATTTCAAGTGTTGAAATTTGCAATGAGATTGCATACCTTCTATGAGATAGTTGGATCCCGATACCCGCTGCGAGTAAGTGTTACTCCTGGGAGAGTTTTACACATTACAATTAGCCGATCAAATAGGTGTCTAGAAAGGTGTCAACGGGGTTACGCCTATGGGAAAACGAGGTTTACATTAATTAGGTTCGTGCGAAAGCACGGGGGACCTCCCTCAAAGTACCGACACTGGCCTGGCTGAAAGATTGGCGAACTTGTAGTGTGTAATTAATCCCGGCTAGTTTTTCCTTTTAGGGTTTGAAGGAAGATTTGATAAAAAGCAGTGGGAGCCATCCTGATTAGATAAAATAATAACCAATCTATTCTTGAAAGAGCGCACGCTGAGTGTTTTCTTCTCTCTCTCTCCAGGTAGCGACCATATCACGCCTTAATCAAGATAATAATACGGAATATTGACCGAACCCGCTTGTTATACTGAGCTGGGGAACGTTGGTCCCGCTCCAACTTATAATTGTTATAAGACAGAGCAGGAAATTGGGGATTACCAGAATTCCCGTGCAGCCCAAACGAAGAGAGTGCATGCTGATGCATCATCTTCGGGTGTGTTCATTACAGAGAACTGTTTCTCAGTATCCTTTACGTCCTGGGTATGTGATACCAGATCAGGATCCCAGATATGTAATCTGTTACATAGGGCTAGAGAAAGGTAGAGAACTGAGAACGGGTGATAAGTTTCATGAGGCAGAAAACGGGATAAGTGTTGCAGCCAAGTCTGTTGGTCACTGTCACCCTGTATTACAATACATTGATTCTGAACGAATGTTATTAGATACCGAACCTGATATACAAAATCATATCAGTCTCTTTATTAGTAAAGAAAGGATATAATTTTGTATTGTTGGATAATATTTTGAACATTTCCTATATCAAAAGTTGATCGGTTCAGGCACGTTATCTAAAAGCATTGATGTTCTAAATCAAACTACAGTTCTTAGTATACGGATCACACACAAGAGGAAGAGTTCAGAAATGAACGAATTCTTCTTGAGGCATTGTAGACTAGGTCAGATCAATATGACTCGACTAGCTAGAGTTACATATAGATGCATATTTAAATCAGTTTGAATTTACATCTTGTGAAACTCTCCAGTCATGTCACAAAGATAAGATGACCATAGCTCCGTTTACTGGAAACGGAGAAAGAGTTAGTAAACTCTTGGGATGATACATGTTGATGTATGTAGGTCCCCAGTCTATACATGCCAAGACCGGTTCTTTGTACTTCATTACATTCTCTGATAATCTCTCGAGATTCAGATCTATGTTCTTGTTGAAACACAAGTCCGAACCTTTTGAGATATTCACAGAATATAAGCGAGAAGTAGAGAACCAATACGGGTATAAGTATTATGTCCTTTGATGAGATCAAGGAGGAGAATACTTGAGCACAGAATTCCTGGACTATTCTAAAGGAGAATGAGATTCTCTCTCAGCTTTACTCCTCTGTATACACCATAGCACGATGGTATATCGGGGCGGAGCAGATACACCCTATTTGATATGGTGTGCTCTATGATGAGTACTACTGAGTTACCTGTTTCCTTTTGGGAGTTATGCACTTATGAAGTTGCATACCTATTGAATAGGGTTCCAATCAAATCAGTTGCCTACCGCTTCATATGTGATATGGAATGGAAAGAGCCCATGTCTTAAGCTAGTTAAGATTTGGGGTTGACCGGCCTATGTCTAAAAGCAAAATCCGGACAAACTCGAAACAATGTCTGTTATGTAGAACTGGAAATGTTCCAGCTATACAAACTGCAGCTGATGATTTGAAAGAACCAAAGGATTCAATAGTTACCAACGAACCTCAACCTCTCCGCCGATCTAGTAGGGTTCCTCACCCACCTGAGAGATACTTCGGTTTCTCTATGACAGTGGGAGCGAGGATTGCATCATGAGATGATGACCCAACTAGTTTCGAGCTGGCCATCAGGAGTAAGACTCTGTAAGAATGGCTGGATGCTTAGTGATCTGAGATGGAATCCATGTACACCAACAAAGTATGGACTTTGGTTGCTATATCTGAAGGGTTAAATCCCCATCAGGAGCAGGTATATCTTGAGAAGATTACTTGGTGTAAATGGAAAAGTTAAGACTTTCAAAGCTAGACTTGTTGAAGCTTTTCGTCATCGACCAGGCATGGATAATGATGAAACCTTTTCAAGTGGCTATGCTTAAGTCCATCCAGATCCTACTTGCCACGGCTACATACCATGACTACGATATCTGGCGGTTGGGTGCCATGACTGCTTTTCTAAATGATGTTTTAGAAGAGAGCGTCTATAAGTACACAGCCAGAGGGCCTCGTAGACAGTGGGAGCAGCGGCAACGTGTGCAAGGTGCTTTATAGGATATAGCAGGCATCGCGGAGTTGGAACATCTGTTTTGATGAATTAGTCAAAGAGTTTGACATCATCAAAATGGTAGATGAACCTTGTATAAACAAAAAGGTAGTAGGGAGTATGGTGACGATCCTCGTAGAGTACGTGGATGACATACTCTTGATAGGGAAGGAGTTTCCTATGCCACGCTCGATCAATCTCCGCTTATCACAATGATTCTCCATATAGGATCAAAATGATACCTCCTAAATCCTGAGTTTTCATCTATGAGATAGATGTAGTTGGATGTTAGGATACTCACTAGATGTAGTGAGATGATATCATTTGATCCTAGGGAGAATCACTGGAAGGGTTCCAGGGTAATAAAGACGACTGAATGTCAGTCGTAGGCATTGTCTTTACCCTCATTCGAGGGACGGTATGTTGGAAGAGTTCCAAGCTAGATACCGTGGCACACTAGACGATAAAGGCAGGATACATCGCTACTTAAGATGCTACCAAAGAGACTGTTTGGGTGTATATTGGTTCATAAGATGAACCATGTTCCTCCCATTGTGTGACAATGGAGTTGTGGCTTATGCCAAGGAACGCAGGTCCCATCACTGATCCAGACATATTCTAAGGCAGTATCACCTGATCATGGAGATAGTTGATCTCCAGGGAGATCGAGGTTAGGAGAGTAGACTCAGAGGACAACACAGCGGATCCACTCACAATGGCCTGTTCCCAGAGAGAGACTTTTATGGGATGGTTGAGTATGAGATACTGCAACCACTGCTATCAGATGGCCCTAGTGCAAGTGGGAGATTGTTAGTTATATGTATGCCCTAGAGGCCATTACTATACATAGGATGTATATTGTAGTGGATGCTGGGACATATATAGGGAGGACTTTCTTGCTCGACATGATAGTATGCTATCTGGTTGATCTTTACCTTAACGTGTACACTGATTGTCTCCCTGTTACATGTTGGTAAAGCCCTTAGGATCTGTACTTGACTACCTGGACTATGATGCGGATCATACTAGTGGGGACATGGTAGTCCATAAGTACATCTTTCAAAATCCCTAGTCGTGGGTATATCGAGACGGGGCATCGATATACCAGAGTAGACTAGCGTGTACCATCTCGACCCATACAGATGGGCGATGGATGATCCCATATCCATTGGTGTTTGACATTAGAGATGATATACGGGTGCTCAGTGGAGACTGGGTACACTGGACGGACTCGCCGAGAACTCCCAGATGGTATTATACCTCACGTCAGATGGCAGTTCTCTGGTGACACTGGTACAGAGTAGTCTGTTGACCCGAGATCATCATAGAGTCTTGTGTGGTTCCCACTGTGCTTTGATTTCCATCTTACCACGTCCAAGAGGGCGTGCAAAACGGTGGTTTTTGGGTACAGTCCCGAGTCACATGGAGGCAATGAGCGATAGGAGGGGATTCGTCTCTCCCGATATAGGGGGTTGATGTTGCGCTGTGTTCGATTGGCTATAACAGGAAATCCCTGGCCAGGGTTGCTGAGATTTACTGGTAAGTGTTACCAGTAGTTTCTCGAAATGTTATAGACCTCATATCGACACGACTTATCGAGCTATTGGGGTCTGACGTTTACCAGCCCTAGGCAAGATATGCGACATATCAGACGATCAGACCGGACTGTACGGTAGTGTTACTGGTTGGATTCACTGGAGTGTGAGCGGGCTTGCTCGTCGATCTTCTGATCGCTCAATACCCGGGTGGCCGTTACGTTTAGCAGACCGCTTGCGGCTTGTGGGTGCTTGATATGATCATCACCTGCTGCCGGCGTATTGACGAGTCTTTAGAGTCCTACACAGAGGTTTCCTGGCTCAAGCGAAACGAAATAGGAGCGCATATGAGATATGTGCGGGACCGAGAATAATGCGTGTATGTGATACCGTATTCTATTCTCGCGATGAATGTATCGAACGGTTGTATGCGATATAACCTAGTTATCGAATCAAGTATTGATTCGATAAGCCGATACATTGGATACTAGTCGGTTGTGTGCGACATGACCGGATCATTGAATCAAGTGTTGATTTAATGATTTAATGCATAATTATATATTTGATATATTACTTTGCACTAACTAGTATTGGTTCACTTTAAATGGATTTTCTCACTTGGTTTGTGCACATTGTATATGTGATATACTTTTGTACACATGATTGTATCATGTTTGATGATGCATGCTTTTTGGTTAAGTGTAAAGAATTAAACCATGGTTAAGTTGGAAATTAGGGTTTTGTTTTATCCATTATTTATTCATTTATTTATTTTGGAAAAATATTAAGCATAAAGAAATGAAATGGTGGCTAATTTTGGACTTGCATGTTGAAGCTTCATGAAGCTTTGACTTAGTCACCATTTTGTCTCATGCTTAACCCTAACCACTCCACTCAACCCTAGTTGATTCTCTACACTTCACCATGGTTAGATTATGATAAGCATTCCTTTTATTTTCTATTTTGGAATTAACTTATCATAACAATATTCATCTTCTTCATCTTCTTCTTCCTTGAAGAAGCTTGCTTCATCAATGGTGATTGATGAAAACAAGTGAGAAATCCAATTCTAAAGTCTACCCACTTCCTATTTCTTCATCCTCTACCTCTTGCCAAGTAGTAGAGTGTGTTTTCTTCACAAGTTTCTTGACTTGGTGAAGTGAGAGCTTGATCTAGTGATGCCTCGACGTAGATCATCTTCGGCATCGTCGTCGATGACCTAGCCCGTCCATTCTCCGATGAAGCCGACTCTAGAGCCCGGGATCCGTTTTGGACAGCGAGGAGACATCATCACGGAGCCGTGGAGGTGGAGGACCGGATCTACAAAGGTTGTATTTCCGTTCCTTTAGTAAAATAGTTTACTAGTTGCATTTTTCGCCTAGACATCTAGCCAACGATCCATTCTAGGGTTTCTCGGCACCGTTTAAATTTGAAATTGGCATGGTTGATGCCTTGTGAGACCTCATTAGGGTGCCTAGGAACCCTACAGTTGGCGCATCAACCATATGAATCATCTCGGTCGCTCAACTCAACTCAAGATAGACTAGCTATCTTCTGTCGCATCTCTGCCTGAACGCTCCAGCGATCTCAGCTCGTAAGCTATGGAAGCGACATCTCATCAATCTCAGCAATAGCTGGGTCATCTGTCTGCAAGGTAGCCGGCATCACGATTTTTGAGGTATGCTGTACATCAACAGTCCAATCACAACAGGCAGCCTCTAATAATGGCCCGATCATCCGGTGCAAAACGGAACACTCGCCTCAAACAAGAGGTCACAAAACAAATACTAAATAGATACGTTCCCATGTCACCAGAAAACACGATAGTCAGTCCTCGTCCATGACGAGCTCGCCCTGACCGCATCACTAGCCGCAGCTCAATCTGCGCTCAAACCATGGTGACAGGAACCTCAATCAAGTATCGACGAAAATAGATCTAAGGTATAAAGGAAACAACAGATCCCAAAATGGATACATGATTATAAGGAGGAACGAAATCAATGAGAGTATGATCATGGAAACGAATAGAGTCGAGGATCTCAAATGGATGTATGATCATGGGATCGAAGAGAATCACAGATCTCAAAATATGTACATCCTAAGGTTTCTTAAGTGGAGTATCGTATCGTAAATATGCCGCGGAACATACGTACGGTACGTCACTCTACTCAAGCTACCAACTCCATCAATCAGGATCAGCCTATGTAACGAAAGTTCGGGTGTAATACCCCCCTGTTCAAGTTTAAGTTCCGTAAGGTCAAGCCTAGGTTCCGAAATAAATTACGCCCCAGACTCCACATAGTCAAACCTAGACTCGAACCAAGGTCAAACCTAGCGCTCTGATACCAACTTTGTCATGACCCAAAATTTAGTTCGTGACCGACACTTAAATCACGCCACGTCTAAAGGCATAACATAATCAAGTAAGCCGAAACCCAGAAATCTAAACTTTTTAAAGAAAATAAAGAGGTGAAGTTTTGAAATAAAGGTATGATGAAACCAAATGTTTTCTTAATGCATAAATAGTGAAACATGAAAAATGCAAGTGGATTTTAGTAGTTGAAAAACATGTTTCGTCTTTTAAAAATTTGGGCAGCACCTCTTTTGTATATTTTGATCAAAAACCACATATACATGATAATATAAAAAGCATCCCCAAGCGGGAGCTAGCTCTTCGCCAATCGGCGGATTCACAACCACGCAAGTCATAAAGTAAGTATACGACGCCCAACGGCGAAGATCAGCACCAAAAAGATAATGTAAAGCAAGACATCAAACCCACCGAGCGAACATAAACCCTCGCTCTAAGTCTCGCAACTGCAAGTCTCACTAAGTCTTACTAATTATACAAATACTAGTTTCTGATTGATGGAGTCAACTAGATACAACAGGAATAATAAATACAAGAGGGGTACGATCCGACATGTACCACATACCAAAGCAAATCACCGAATGCAAGCTGTGTGCCAGCGATGCCGCTACTGATCCATGCGGTCAACCTGCAAGAACTGTGGCACAATGGGGTGAGTTGCCAACTCGTGAGTAGAAAACATCATCAGGTAGAAATTGAATAAACAACGATTCCTAGGTCAACTATATCATAAAGGTAATACTATAATATGTAGGGTGACCGTATCCGCATGTGTGCCAACAATATAATCAATGCCTGTATGCATGTGGATCTCATCCACGTGTCAACTAATGACACAACAATATCATGCATATAAATATCATAAAAGCATATGCATGTAAATACGAGGATATAAATCAACGTGTGTCCATCAATGACACATCAAAATCATAGAACCTGAGTGTCCAATATCGACACTCGAAATATCATGAAACCCGTATCCAGCATCGACACGTAAATCCTCATATCTCAGGCGCCGCATCCTCAGATCGGCCCTCATATTTATCTCGTCTCAGGCGCCGCATACTCTGATCGGCCCTCATATCCATCTCATGACTCCGGTCGGTATCCTCCGGATAACCGACGGGTTTAAATACTATCACTGGTAGATAGTGGTCCCTCTGCCAGGCTCATCGTTTACACCATGAAAATCACCTCTCGCCCCGGGGTACCATACCGGGTCCACCATGTACTCGCAGACGGTACCTCCCGCTCCTCGAATCGGGTTTCACATGCCAATCTCAGAATCGAGAAAATACATTGTGGACGTCTAGAAATATCATATCAAAAGAAACTAGGTTTTTAAAACGATACATAATTTCCTTTGAAATTTAACCACGGTTCTCAATTCCAAAATCTCATAAAAAACAGCATCTCAATGCGTAAAATCATAAAGCATAATGCATCCAACATGGAACAATAATATGCATATATCAAGGGAAAACCGCTCCTTTAAATGAATCCAGTTTTTAAATATATTCCGCGGTTCCCAATTTCTCCAAAGTCAAATGTGACATCATATAAAGGTGTATATGTAGCTATAGTAAGTATATCATGCAAATTCTACTGTGTAAGTGACATAGAAATTATCGATGATGAAGTGTGTGAGCCGGCAATCTGTGTAAGTGTAGCATACGCATCATCGATAATGGTGTAGGTGTACTAGCACATGTATAAGTAATGAAATGAGAATAACATGAACGTAACATAAGGTACATCGTACGCAAAATGCTAACGCGTATATGTATCTACACTATATCCGAGTCGGCGAATCTATCAATCGGCATCTAGCCTCACAACATCACGTACGGTATAATACATCGTACGACATCCTCTAGTCAAGGGTATAGATCAATCATCAAGTCAAACTCATCACATACGGTAATCCATCATACGGCGACATTAGACGATTAGGGATCCTATCAACCTATATGACAACGAGGGTACGTACCTAACGTCTCGTATGGCATATCACTCATGATTCACAACATTAAATATATCTATATACCCATATCCCAGGTCACATCCATAACAATCTCATATCAGGGGACCGGCAAGATTATCAATCATTTCATATTGACTCGCATCCGTATACCGACATATCAATCAAGTCATCATATCACATCGAATATTCTTTTCATCATATTAAGCCATTATACACACACACACACATTCTACCTTATTAATCTCGTGTCATGCCACTCTAAATCTCATACTTATCTCTTATAACTACATATCTATAAGTCATGATTCACATTCACTGTTCATATCCTTATTTATCAATTCGAGACATCATTTCTATCATATCAGGTATAAGAGTCATATCCCTATAGCTTTCATCTCATATCTCGATATATATACAAAATTCTTCATATCATCTCTAACTATCTTTTTAACCATATCCGTAGTTTTCAAATATAGGTTTCCTTAACCATATTCTATATATCGGTTTCCATTAAAGTTTGCGGGGGTGCTATACGCCATCCACCTGACTTCCCTCGTAGATATAGATCTACTCACCTTGATCCTTACTTGCCGAAGTTTATGACGCTATGCTCCATCGACTCGGAATCCACGCGAAGATACCTACAATAAATACACAATCGCAATCGCTATTAACATCAAGTCCAGAAAACCAATACGGCACACGGTGCGCTCATAGGTTAGAACCTATAGCTTACGCATGCAAAACAATCAAACAACCCTTGTTGTTGATGTACAAACGCCAAACAACCAAATACAAATCCAAACATCAATACCAAGTATTCCAAAATACGGAAAACATAGCCAAAAACACCCCAATATGCTCCCAGATTTTGGTTCAGGTCAATTGGAACAAAACTACCAAGTATAGAGAGTTGTATATGGAGTATGTGAGCTACTGGACCAACCTAGACACCAAATACCCCAAACTGGCCGACCACATGCCCTAAAAATCCGGCCACCTCGGTCCAAACTGCTCCGTTGGGGTTCGTCTTCTCAGGGTGATCTCCTATTGGTCTAACTAGGTCTCTGGTATTATTTGTTTTTCTCAGAATTACCCCAGGTGGCTCCAGATTCCCCTAAGGCCGCTAAAATGTCACAAAACCAACATGGGGAAATTCCTAAGTTCGTATTTTGGTTTCTATACTCAATTCCAGGTCTTGAAATCAATCCCTAAGGTCTTGTAACAACCACCACACCTCACCACAACACAACTCAAACCCTAATCCTTCTCTTGGAATTTCCAAACATCATAATCTAAATCAATTTAACTCTAAATTACTATAGGATTATAAGAAACTAAAAACTAAACTAAATGAAAGGAATTATATCTCATTTGGGCAACTCAAGAAAAACCCTAGCTTCCCAAAGTTATCAAAATCCAACTTTGATTGGTCCAAAGTATTGAGTATGAAGAAGGAATCATCTTTAATGAAAGAAGTTTAGGGTTTTGATGAAGATTTTGAGATGATATATGGAGGTGGAGGTGGAGGGAGATGAGGAGGAAGAAGATGAAGGAAAATAATGGCGAGGGAATGAAATGGTAGCCCTCCCTCTCTCTTATTCTCATCCTCACTCTCACTTAAGCTATGCCCCACTCTCTCTCTCTCTCCAACAATTCACTTTTTCTTTCCTTTTCTCTATTCTTCTCACAATAATAAAACCAAATATCACAAATGCAAATGAAACAACATGTAACATGTCATGGTGCACTAGCCATGGAAAACTGTAGAAACACGGATTTGGCTTAATCGCGATTAGTAGTGCACTAATCGGGTTTAATTTTAAACTTGCGTATAATTAATTATAAAAATGCCAAACCTAATAAATATATATTTAGATGAATAAATCATTTTAATTTCCAATTATTTCACAATTATTGGTATATATTTATACCATTTTACGAAAACCCCAATTTCGCAAATCGGGTAGTTTTCGCGAAATATATTATTTTAATATTAAATTCCAAAAATAATATTTTATATTTTCTTAAATGTTACAGACACAATACATATATATTCCAATATCTCAATGTTTCAATATCTCAATGCCTCAATATCTCGGGCTCCGTCAGTCCGGATCGGCCTATATCATCAAATCTCACGACTACGTCGGTATCCTCCGTGTTGGGTTACCTACAACGGCAACAAGGTTTCGGGAGGCATCATCCATGCCATGTTTAAATTTTTTTGCCATTATAGATAACCCTAGCCATGAATCTTTAACTAGAGAATCAAACTTAAACTATATGTTAACTACTTAACATCTAAGAGTTAGGGATTACAACCTTTGTAGTCCATTCCTTCGGTTCATAAGCTCCGAATTGAGGTCCCTTCGCTGCGATCATCAAGTTCTCGGGCTCTCGAGAGGCTCCATGAGGTGAATGATGCATGTTGCTTGAAGTCTTCGAAATCCAAGACGATCTACCATGATGAAGAGAAGAAGAAGTTGTGATGAAAATGAATTGTGTGAGGTTAGAAATGCAACCAAGGGTTAAGCATGGCATGCTTAACCCTTGTAGAGACTTGACCATAGTCTAGGGTTAGGGCTTGGTTAACAAATATCTTAGCATAATATCTAAATAGTGGACAAAGTCAACAAGGATAAATATCTCAATAATATCCACACTATTTAGAATTTACCCAAAATAAAACATTAACCCTAATCCAAACCTTAGCATGGTTTGATCTCAAAACCCTAGTTTCATTTGTAACCCTAACATGTTACAATATTATATATCATATATATAATATATAATGTAACAAAAGAAAATAATACAATTAACATATATCACATATATATCAATGTATCATAAAGTGAGAAAAAGAATCATTTAAGTGAGCTTATATTAGTTAATGTAATGCAATATATCACATATATAATTATAAATTAAATTATCGAATCAACACTTGATCCGATAATCCGGCTATTTTGCAAATAACCGACTAATATAACATGTATCAGTTCATCGAATCACCACTTGATCCGATGACCCGGCTATATCACATATACCCGGCCGATATCTCATATCATGAGAATCGAATACGGTATCACATACACGTATTATTCTCGGTCCCGCACATATCACATATGTGCTCCTACTCCGTTTTTCCTGAGCCAAGAAACCTCCATGTAGGACTCTAAAGGATCGTCAATACTCCGGCAGTAGGTGATGATCATATCAAACATCCACAAGCTGCAAGCGGTCAGCTAAACGTAATAGCCACCGGGGTATTGAGCGATCAGAAGATCAACAAGTAAGCTTGCACACACTCCTGTAAATCCAATCAGTAACACTACCATACAGTCCGGTCTCTTCGTTTGATATGTCGCATATCCAGTCTAGGGGTGGTAAACGTGAGACCCCAGTAACCGATAAGTCGTATCGATGTGAGGCTCATAACGGGTCGAGAAACTACCGATAACACTTACCAGTAGGTCTCCATATTAGCTCTGGTCAGGGACTTCGAGTTATAGCCAATCTAACACAGCGCAACATCTACCTCCAATACCGGGAGAGACGAAACCCCTCCTATCGCTCATTGCCTCCATGTGATTCGAGACTGTACCCAAAAGCCATCGTTTTGCACGTTCTCTTGAACGTGGTAAGGTAGAAATCAAAATACAGTGGGAATTACACAAGACTCTATGATGATCTCGGGTCTACAGACTAACCTGTACCAGTGTCACCAGAGAACTGCTATCTGACTATCGGTATAATACCATCTCGGACTTCTCGGTGAGTCCGTTCAGTGTATCTAGTCTCCGCTGAGCACCTGTATACTTTCTCTGATGTCAAATACCGATGGATATGGGATCATCCATTGCCCATCATATGGGTCAAGATGCGTATACGCTAGTCTACTCTAATGTATCGATGCCCTGTCTTGATACTCCCTCAGTTAGGAACAGTTATAGGATGTACTCTTGGACTACCCTGGCCCCACTAGTATGATCTGCATCATAGTCCTAGTAGTCGAGTACATATCCTAAGGGCTTTATCAACATGTGAGACCAAGATAGTAAATCAATACAAGTCAACATGTTAAGACAAAGTGAAACCAGATAGCATAGTATCATATCGAGCAAGAAAGTCCTCTCTATATATATCCAAGCATCCACTATAATATACATCATATGTACAACAATGGCCTCTAGGGCATAACAATCCCCTACTTGCACTAAGGCCAGCTGTTGTAGTATCTCATACCCAACATTCCGAAGAGTCTCTCAAATTGTATCTGGGGTATGGCCTTCGTAAGTGGATCCACAGTATCGTCCTTCGTGTCAACTCTCCTGATCTCGATCTCTCGGCGATCAACTATCTTCCAGATCAGGTGATACCGCCTCAGAATATGCCTGGATCTCTGATGGGACCTTGGTTCTGTTAGTTATATGTATGCCCTAGAGGCCATTGCTATACATAGGATGTATATTGTAGTGGATGCTGGGACATATATAGGGAGGACTTTCTTGCTCGACATGATAGTATGCTATCTGGTTAATCTTTACCTTAACGTGTATACTGATTGTCTCTCTGTTACATGTTGGTAAAGCCCTTAGGATGTGTACTTGACTACCTGGACTATGATGCAGATCATACTAGTAGGGACATGGTAGTCCATAAGTACATCCTTCAAGGTCCCTAGTCGTGGGTGTATCGAGATGGGGCATCGATATACCAGAGTAGACTAGCGTATACCTTCTCGACCCATATAGATGGGCGATGGATGATCCCATATCCATTGGTGTTTGACATCAGAGATGATATACGGGTGCTCAGTGGAGACTGGGTACACTGGACGGACTCGCCGAGAACTCCCAGATGGTATTATACCTTACGTCAGATAGCAGTTCTCTGGTGACACTGGTACAGAGTAGTCTGTTGACCCGAGATCGTCATAGAGTCTTGTGTGATTCCCACTGTGCTTTGATTTCCACCTTACTACGTCCAAAAGGGCGTGCAAAATGGTGGTTTTTGGGTACATTCCCGAATCACATGGAGGCAATGAGCGATAGGAAGGGATTCGTCTCTCCCGGTATAGGGAGTTGATGTTGCGCTGTGTTCGATTGGCTATAACCGGAAATCCCTGGCCAGGGTTGCTGAGATTTACTGGTAAGTGTTACCTGTAGTTTCTCGAACTGTTATAGAACTCATATCGACACGACTTATCGAGCTATTGGGGTCTGATGTTTACAACCCCTAGGCGAGATATGCGACATATCAGACGAACAGACCGGACTGTACGGTAAGTGTTACTGGTTGGATTCACAGGAGTATGAGCGGGCTTGCTCGTCGATCTTCTGATCGCTCAATACCCGGTTGGCCGTTACGTTTAGCAGACCGCTTGCGGCTTGTGGGTGTTTGATATGATCATCACCTGCTGCCGGCGTATTGACGAGTCTTTAGAGTCCTACACAGAGGTTTCCTGGCTCAAGAGAAACGAAATAGGAGCGCATATGAGATATGTGCGGGACCGAGAATAATGCGTGTATGTGATACCGTATTCTATTCTCGCGATGAATGTATCGATTGGTTGTATGCGATATAATCTAGTTATCGAATCAAGGATTGATTTGATAAGCCGATACATTGAATATTAGTCGGTCATATGCGATATGACCGGATCGTTAAATCAAGTGTTGATTTAATAATTTAATGCATAATTATATATTTGATATATTATTTTGCATTAACTAGTATTGGTTCACTTTAAATGGATTTTCTCACTTGAAGTTCACAAGTTGTATATGTGATATACTTTTGTGCACTCTTTTGTATCATGTTTGATGATACATGCTAACTTGGGTTTGTGTAAAAGATTAAACCATAGTTATATAATGGTTAGGGTTTTCTTTTTCTTATCTACTTATTTATTTATTTATTTTGGCAAAAGGTAAAGAGAAAATGGTGGCTTTCTTTGTTTGTTGTTGAAGCTTCATGAAGCTTTGACTAAGTGACCATTTTGTCTTCATGCTTAACCCTAACCATTCTAATTAACCATAGTCTATTCTCTACACCTAACCATGGTTAGTATATGATAAGTATTCATATTATTTTCCTTTTGAAAAATAACTTATCATATTATCTTCTTCTTCTTCTCCTTCTTCAACATGAAGAAAGCTTGCCTCCATCAATGGCAACTTGAGAAAAAGAGTGAGAAATCCAATTCTAAAGTGAACCCACTTCCTATTTTTTCATCCTCTACCACTTGCCAAGTAGTATAGGGTATTTTCTTCACAAGTTTCATGGCTTGGTGAAGTTGGAGCTTGATCTAGTGTTGCCTCGACGTAGATCATCTTCGGCATCGAAGCCGACGACCAAGCCCGCCCATTTCTTCGATGAATCCGACGCTAGAGCCCAGGATTCGATTTGGACAGTAAGGAGACTTCATCGTGGAGCTATGGAGGTGGAGGACCGGATCTACAAAGGTTGTATTTCCGTTCACTTAGTTAAGTTGTTAACTAGTTGCATGTTTCGCCTAAAATTCTAGTTAACGATCCGTATTAGGGTTTCTCGGCACATGAAAAATTTGAAATTGGCATGTTTGATGCCCTGTGAGACCTCATTAGCGTGCCTAGGAACCCTACAGTGGTATCAGAGCCTAGCTAGAGCCTTAGGCGATGCGTAGACGGAGTTTGAAGTCCGGTCGAACCGAAACCCCAATTCCAAAATGCTCTCTGGACTTTTTTCAAAAACTGGGTTTTTTCCAGATTAAAAATTCTTAAAAAATTCAGCAGGGAATTATAAGAATTACGGTGCAAAAATTTCCTAAAGATGCTTCTAAAGCGCGGCGGAACCACGACAGAAGCTTGGCTCCTGCGGCGGTTCCGCGGCCACATTATGAGATAAATCTTCAATTTTTGCAGAGTAATTCCTATTTTTTGGTTCTGGATTTTCTGGGATTTTTAAATATTTATTCAAGAGTTGAATATTCTAGGGTGTTTTGGAGCTTCATTGATTCGATCGAAAATTTCAAACTTTGTCTATGTGTTTTCCGGATAATTTTTGAATATGTTAAAAAGTTCGATCGGATATAAATACCCACTTTTTCCCCTGTCGGGAAATTTCCAAATGTTGGATCTTTCCGTGGTTTAATAACGTTCTAAGTAGTGCAAGTAACGCGATGGACCCTCTAGAAGACAACAAACCTTAACTCGATTATGTGACCGTCTTGAACTGCCCTTTGAACCTTAGGGTTTGGGGCAGTACGGCGTGCCACATGTGAGGCGTTGGCTTGACCCTTCTACGGCTGGACCGTTGGTACCGAGACATGAACTGATTGTTTTTAGACTTATTTCATGTGTTGAGCTGTATCGGGAAAACTTGGGTGTTCGACTGTTCGATCGGAAAGTTTAACATTTTCTGTTTATCTGGAATGTGATACAACAATTGAAATTCACAAGAAGTTATGAGATAACTGAATGAATGTTAACATAGCAGTTTAGTCTCACTTGATCGGTTGCCACGGAATTTTGATGTGATCAAAAGTCCGTCGCAATCACGTAGCGTACGCGGATACTCGCCGGATAAACTTATTAGACAGCTACATCCCTTAACCCCGACCAAGTGACTGTAGGAGAACCCCGTCGCCGAAAGCATCCGTTCGGGTGCTAGCGGTAGCGGTGTTCCGTCTTGGTGCACTTCGTCGACGGCGTCGGGGGTGCGGCCGCCTACTAAAGTTTGCGACGAGCATTCGATCAGGATATCGGGAATCTTGTTGAATTGCCCGACTTGATATTGAAAAGTGTTTTCGATAATGAGACTAAAATGCGGGATTTATAATTGTTAGGCATGCGATGTCTAAGGAATTCATTTGATTAGGCATGCGATGTCTATGCAGGTTGCGGATTCCAACTGTTGTAGTTTTACACTTTCTTTTCTGTGACCGTAAGTGTAATATGTGTTATCGCCGGTTTCGTTGCTATATGTCAACGACAATTGGGATGCGCATATTTACTTACGTTGATGACATGTGATGTTATGTGTTGCTGGATATGTTATATTGGATCGTCGTGTTTGAATAGCCGGGGTTTTTTTTTATGTGAGATGAGTGTTTTTCTTTTTCATTCATGTAAAAACTTGTATGTAATATTCTTTTATTGGGGCACTTCCAGGTTAGGGAAGATGTCACCCATTGTATATTATTTACTTTTCCGCACTAGGATAGACCCAAGGAGGAGGGCACAAGTAACCGGGTTCTGGAGTCCAGTGGGAGACCAACTCGAGGAGTCGAGTCCGGGTCTCCTAACTCTAGAATTGGTAGGGTTGCTTGCCGCTCTCGTAGGGGTCTAGGGGTGTGGGTTTGGCTATTCATCGCGACTGTGGAATCCGTGTTTTATACTGGCTCGTATTAAAAACACGGACATCCTAGTATATCCAATATTTCATATGTTTCTTCTGCTGCGATATCTGTGATGTGATCATGTGATGTTCTGTGATAGATACAGTATATAGTATATATGATATATTATATAGACGTTACTTATGTTTTACACCCGCGCTAGCCCTGCCCCGCTCTGCCGTTAGTTACCTAACCTAACGGTGCACGAGGGGACATCGAGACGAATGCGGATGGCATAAGTGTACGTCGTATTTATCTGTGATGTTTAGGTACTTAAATGATGGGACTTCATTAATGTGATTAATGAAAGAAAAGAAACCTAAGATGTTGTGGAATCGAATTTCAAAAATAAAACAGGTAGCTACAGTTCTTGCTTTGCACAGCGGTATATATGATATATCCTGCACCTTATTCGATAAGGAAAGGACCTAGATCCCTTCACCGGGAGTGACTCCTTTAGCAATAACTGGCAGATGCTACACACTCGGTTTGTCTTTTGATTGCTTTTAAGAGTTTTTGCTTTGCACAGTGATATATATGATATATCCCGCACCTCATTCAACGAGGAAAGGGCCGACGATCCCTTCACCGGGAGTGACCCCTTTAGCAAAACTAGAAAAGCCTCAAAAACACTCCATTTCAAAAATCATTTGATTCTACAACGATATCAAGTTCATTACGCAATAGGTTTTCAGAAAAAACCTGTCGTTGCCCTCCGTCATTTCAGATAAGTACTAGTTAGTATTCGTGCTGCGGTAGTTTGGCCTCCGTCAAGGCGTAGTGTACGGTAGCTAACTAGTGCTTATCTGCTAGCATATGATGCGATTGGATTAGGGTATTTGTACGGCGTTGTTTGGCCTCCGTCAAGGGTCGTGCGGGTGGGTTTAATTCAATCAGGAAATGACGGGTTGAACTTGACTAGCGGACTATAGGTAGTTTGGCCTCCGTCAAGGTCATAGGACGCTAGGGGCAAAATTATCGGGAATTTCAAGTGTTGAAATTTGCAATGAGATTGCATACCTTCTATGAGATAGTTGGATCCCGATACCCGCTGCGAGTAAGAGTTACTCCTGGGAGAGTTTTACACATTACAATTAGCCGATCAAGTAGGTGTCTAGAAAGGTGTTAACGAGGTTACGCCTCTGGGAAAACGAGGTTTACATTAATTAGGTTCGTGCGAAAGCACGGGGGACCTCCCTCAAAGTACCGACACTGTCCTGGCTGTAAGATTGGCGAACTTGTAGTGTGTAATTAATCCCGGCTAGTCTTTCCTTTTAGGGTTTGAAGGAAGATTTGATAAAAAACAGTGGGAGCCATCCTGATTAGATAAAATAATAACCAATCTATTCTTGCAAGAGCGCACGCTGAGTGTTTTCTTCTCTCTCTCTCCAGGTAGCGACCATATCACGTCTTAATCAAGATAATAATACGGATTATTGACCGAACCCGCTTGTTATACTGAGCTGGGGAACGTTGGTCCCACTCCAACTTATAATTGTTATAAGACAGAGCAGGAAATAGGGGATTACCAGGATTCCCATGCCGCCCAAACGAAGAAAGTGCATGAGATGCATCTCCTTCGGGTGTGTTCATTACAAAGAACTGTTTCTCAGTATCCTCTACGTCCTAGATATTAGATACCGGATCAGGATCCCGTAAATGTAATCCGTTACATGGGCTACAGATAGGTAAAGAACTGAGAACGGGTGATAAGTTTCATGCGACAGAAAACGGGGCATGTGTTGCAGCCAAGTCTGTTGGTCACTGTCACCCTGTATTACCAATACATTGATTCTGAACAAATGCTATTAGATACCGAACCTGATATACAAAATCATATCAATCTCTTTATTAAGTAAAGAAATGATATAACTTTTTATTGATGGATAATGTTTTGAACATTTCCTATATCAAATGTTGATTGGTTCAGGCACATTATCTAAAAGCATTAACGTTCTAAATCAAACTACAGTTCCTTGTATACAGAACACACACAAGAGGAAGAGTTCAGAAATGAACGGATCCTTCTTGAGGCATTGTAGACTAGGTCATATCAATGCGACCCGACTGGCTGAAGTTACATTTAGATGCATATTTATATCAGTTTGAATTTACATCCTGTGAAACTTGCTAGTCATGTCACAAAGATTAGATGACCACAGCTCTGTTTATTGGAAACAGAGAAAGAGTTAGTAAACTCTTGGGATGATACATGTTGATGTATGTAAGGTCCCCTGTCTACATATGCCAGGACCGGTTCTTTGTACTTCGTTACATTCTCTGATAATCTCTCAAGATTCAGACATATGTTTGTTAGTTATATGTATGCCCTAGAGGCCATTACTGTACATTGGATGTATATTGTAGTGGATGCTGGGACATATATAGGGAGGACTTTCTTGCTCGACATGATAGTATGCTATCTGGTTAATCTTTACCTTAACGTGTACACTGATTGTCTCTCCGATACATGTTGGTAAAGCCCTTAGGATGTGTACTTGACTACCTGGACTATAATGCGGATCATACTAGTGGGGACATGGTAGTCCATAAGTACATCTTTCAAAGTCCCTAGTCGTGGGTATATCGAGATGGGGCATCGATATACCAGAGTAGACTAGCGTATACCTTCTCGACCCATACAGATGGGCGATGGATGATCCCATATCCATTGGTGTTTGACATCAGAGATGATATACGGGTGCTCAGTGGAGACTGGGTACACTGGACGGACTCGCCGAGAACTCCCAGATGGTATTATACCTTACGTCAGATGGCAGTTCTCTGGTGACATTGGTACAGAGTAGTCTGTTGACCCGAGATCGTCATAGAGTCTTGTGTGGTTCCCACTGTGCTTTGATTTCCATCTTACCACGTCCAAGAGGGCGTGCAAAACGGTGGTTTTTGGGTACAGTCCCGAGTCACATGGAGGCAATGAGCGATAGGAGGGGATTCGTCTCTCCCGGTATTGGGAGTTGATGTTGCGCTGTGTTCGATTGGCTATAACCGGAAATCCCTGGCTAGGGTTGCTGAGATTTACTGGTAAGTGTTACCAGTAGTTTCTCGAAATGTTATAGACCTCATATCGACACGACTTATCGAGCTATTGGGGTCTGACGTTTACCAGCCCTAGGCAAGATATGCGACATATCAGACGATCAGACCGGACTGTACGGTAGTGTTACTGGTTGGATTCACAGGAGTGTGAGCTGGCTTGCTCGTCGATCTTCTGATCGTTCAATACCCGGGTGGCCGTTACGTTTAGCAGACCGCTTGCGGCTTGTGGGTGTTTGATATGATCATCACCTGCTGCCGGAGTATTGACGAGTCTTTAGAGTCCTACACAGAGGTTTCCTGGCTCAAGCGAAACGAAATAGGAGCGCATATGAGATATGTGCGGGACCGAGAATAATGCGTGTATGTGATACCGTATTTCATTCTCGCGATGAATGTATCGATATGGTTGTATGCGATATAACCTAGTTATCGAATCAAGGATTGATTCGATAAATCGATACATTGTATATTAGTCGGTTATATGCGATATGACCGGATCGTTAAATCAAGTGTTGATTTAATGATTTAATGCATAATTATATATTTGATATATTACTTTGCATTAACTAGTATTGGTTCACTTTAAATGGTTTTTCTCACTTGTTCATTTGCACATTGTATATGTGATATAGTTTTGTGCACTTGTATGTATCATGTTTGATGATACATGATAGTTTGGTGTATGGTTTAAACCATGGTTGGTTAATGGTTAGGGTTTCTTATGCTTCATTTACTTATTCTTTTATTTATTCATTGATTTGTGAAAGAAATAAAATGGTGGCCATTTTGGATTATCCTTGAAGCTTCATGAAGCTTTGAAATGGTTGACCATTTTGTTTCTTTCTCTAACCCTAACCATACAACCTAACCTTAGTTAATTCTCTACACCTAACTAGAGTTGGATTATGATAAGTATTCATGGATTTTCTATTTTGCAAAATAACTTATCATATTCTTTTCATCATCTTCTTCATCTTCTACTTGAAGAAAAAGCTTGCTTCATCAATGGCAACTTGAGAAAAAGAGTGAGAAATCAAATTCTAAAGTGAACCCACCTCCTATTTCTTCATCCTCTACCTCTTGCCAAGTAGTATAGGGTGTTTCCTTCACAAGTTATAATGGCTTGGTGAAGGTGGAGCTTGATCTAGCGATGCCTCGACGTAGATCATCTTCGGTATCGTCGTCGATGACCTAGCCCGCTTTTTCTCCGATGAAGCCGACGCTAGAGCTTAAGATCCGTCTTGTACAGCGAGGAGACATCATCGCGGAGCCATGGAGGTGGAGAACCGGATCTACAAAGGTTGTATTTCCGTATACTCTTAGTAAAGTAGTTTACTAGTTCTAGTTTTCGCCTAAACTTCTAGCCAACGATCCGTATTAGAGTTTCTCGGCACCGTAATTTTTAAAATTGGCATGGTTGATGCCATGTGAGACCTCACTAGTGTGCCTAGGAACCCTACAGTGGTATCAGAGCCTAACTAGAGCCTTAGGCGACGCGTAGACGGAGTTAGAAACCCGATCGAACCGAAACCCTAAACCCAAATTAGCTCTCTGTACATTTTTCAATTTCTGGGATTTTTGTATATTAAAAATATGCAGAAAAATCAGCAGGTGTTTATTAGAGTTACTGTGAAATTCGAGCTCCAAATTCATTTGGTGATTTTTCTACAGTGGCTTCTAAAAACCCTGAGCCGATTTTAGGTGTTAAAATAATCAATTTTTGAACAGTAAAAAAATCGACAGAAACTCGAATTTTCGGGGTTCGTTTTCGGGACATTTTCTTTGATCGATCTTCTAGTTACTTGCTAACATGTTAGATAGAGTTTAACTAGGCTCTGATACCACTGTAAGTCCATGCTACCTCTCCCGGTACTTTCGGGAAAGCGGAATTTGGTAAAAAACAATTTTTACGGAGGTGGTAACATGGACCTATAACCCGGATCTTGGTTAAACATCTATCTAACACCTAACTAAGAGTTTCTAGCTACTCGGTTAGGGGGTTATACCTTGCTTGTCTTGAACTCCTTCGTCTTCAAAGCTCCGATGGTGGTCCGATGGCTTCTCCTCGTCGTCTCCGTACGCCGAAGATAGATCCACCTGAAAGCTCCAACCTTTAGCTCCTTCTTCGTTCTTTGAAGAAACTAGTTCACTTGGTTTGCTAAACCTAGTGAACTAGAATGAGTAGAGAAGAAATAGAATGGGATTTTATCTATGCTTTTTGATTCTCAACTCATGAGACAAGAGAACCATAGAATCAAGAGAGGGAGGAAGAGGTTGAGGGTGAGAGCAAGAGGAGAGCTCAAGAACAAGAGAGAGAATGAGCAAGAAAGAATGAGGCTCTCTTTTGTCTTTCACCCTCTCATAATCCAAAGTGATCATAACTCATCATATCAAAAAAAGTCTTATGTGATGGTTGAAGCAACCATAACCATATCATTTCATGCACTCATTTTACACAAATGAGCAAGTAAACAAAAGTCTTTGCCATGAAATGATGGCTATGGTTATCATGATGGTCAACTAGTCAAGCCTAGTCAACCGGTCAACAAAGTCAACAAGTCAACAAGTCAACAAAGTCAACAAAAGTCAACAACCATGTCACCATAATACTTAATTAATATAATAGTTAATCACATATCATATTCTCATTAGGGTTGAGCAAAAAGTCAAATAGTCAACGGTCAACTGTCAACAACCCTAATGAGAATCCGCTGCCTCTGCCTCCCTGTCAACTGTGCATACACACCCGCATCCGCGTTCCGAGGAACACGAATGCAAACTGGATAAATCCAATCCCATAAGGTACACTAGGATCTGGCTTAAACCAAAGCCCGCTAGTGTAAACTGTCCGGACACTGTACGTGCACAAGTGCACGGATGTGACCGAACCCTGTCGCAAAACCATGCGACCTGTCGCAATACCATGCGACCTCTACTCTTTTGCCTAAAGGCGAAAAGCTTTCTGTGTGGGACTCTAAAGACTCGACACTACGCTGGCAGTGGGTTTAACCACAGACCGCAAGCGGCACTAGCTGTGCGTAACGGTCCCCAGGTAGTGCCGACAAGAAGACCGACGAGGCGAAACCCATCTGAACTCCTACTGAGCCTGAGTGTGACATTCTCCGTACAGTCCGGTCTGTTCGTCTGATACATCGCATGGCGGGCCTAGGGGGTGGTAAACGTCAGTCCCCCAATAGCGGTACAAGTCGTGCCGGAGCGAAGCCCAAAACACCCTGAGATAACACTGGAAACCTACCAGTATATCTCGTTTGCCCTGGCCAGGGACTACTCGTGTAATGGCTCTCCTAGACACAGCGCGATGTCAACCCCCAATACCGGGAGAGACGAATCCTGTCTAACCGTCACTGCCTCCAAGTGCTTCGGGACTGCACCCAACCACTACCTGTTTGCACGACTCCTTTGAGCCGTGGTAGGGTAGTGATCAAAGTGCAGTGGGAACACACTTGAGGCGAAGTGACAGTGTCAAGTCAGCGGACTAAGCTGTACTCATGTCACCTAGGAACTGATAACTGACGATAGGTATAATACCAACTAGTCAGTTCCCGACGAGTCCTGTCCAGTGTACCCGTAACCTAACGAGCACCCGCATACTATCTCAAGTACGACGTACTGACGGCTGTGGGACAGACCGTCTCCCACACTGGGATGAGAAGCGCATGCGCTGGTCTACTCCGGAGTATCGATGCCCTGTCTCGATAGTCCTGCGACCAGGGACCTGCATAAGGATGTGCTTATAGATTACCCAGCCCCACTAGTGTGACGACCATCACATCGCTGGTAATCAAGCAAAGATCCTAAGGGCTCTACTAATGTGTATAGGCGATATACAAAAATAAACACATGTACACATTGAAGTAGAAACAAACCAAGTAGCATACTACTATTTTGAGCAAGATTGTATATACAAGGTGAATATCCCAAGCATCCATTAAGTAATATACAAACTAGTTTGATACAGTAATGGCCTCTTGGGCATAAACACTAACAATCTCCCACTTGCACTAAGGCCATGTACTGGCGTATCGAAGACCTATCATCTCGATCAGCCGCTCGAACTGAGTCTGGGGCAGGGCCTTGGTGAATGGATCTGCAGTGTTATCTTCTGAAGCGACTCTCCGAACCTCGATCTCCTGGCGATCTACGATCTCCCTGATCAGGTGATACCGCCTTAAGATGTGACTGGATTTCTGATGGGACCTTGGTTCCTTCGCTAAAGCTATAGCCCCGTTGTTGTCGCAATACAGAGGTATTGGATCAACAATGGACGGAACCACCTGAAGTTCTTTTAAGAACTTCCTCATCCAGACAGCTTCTTTTGCGGCATCAGATGCAGCGATGTATTCCGCTTCCATCGTCGAGTCTGCAACGGTTTCTTGTTTGGAACTCTTCCAACACACCGCCCCTCCATTGAGGGTAAAGACAAAACCCGACATGGACTTGGAATCATCCTTGTCACTCTGGAAGCTGGAGTCAGCAAAGGCCTCGATCTGGAGGTCCTTTCCGCCATACACCAAGAACATCTCCTTAGTCCTTCTCAGGTACTTGAGAATGTTCTTTACCGCTATCCAGTGTTTCTCCCCAGGGTTTGACTGATACTGGCTTACCACACTCAGTGCATAAGCTACATCCGGTCTGGTACACAACATCGCATACATTATAGAGCCTACCGCAGAAGCGTAGGGTATAATAGACATGCGATCCCTCTCCAAATCAGTCTTGGGAGACATCTCTTTAGAGAGGGTGATCCCGTGACAAGCCGGTAGGTTACCGCGCTTGGAATCTTCCATACTGAATCTCTTCAGTATGGTGTCGATGTACCTGGACTGTGAAAGTCCTAATATCCTCTTGGATCTGTCACGGTAGATCCGGATACCCAGAATGTACGAGGCATCACCCGGGTCTTTCATGGAGAACCTGTGTGACAAGAACCCCTTGACAGATTGTAGCATAGGAATATCATTTCCTATTAAGAGAATGTCATCCGCGTATAAAACGAGGAATACTACAGTTCTCGCTACAAATCTACTATAGATGCATGGTTCATCTGGATTTTTGATAAAGCCAAATTCTTTGACCGTCTCATCAAAGAAGATGTTCCAACTCCGCGATGCCTGCTTTAGTCCATAGATGGACTTAAGCAACTTGCACACCTTTCCGCTGCTTCCACTCTGAATGAAACCCTCTGGCTGGTCCATATAGACACACTCCTCTAAATTTCCATTTAGAAAAGCGGTCTTTACGTCCATTTGCCAGATCTCATAATCGTGGAAGGCAGCAATGGCAAGAAGGATCCGAATGGATTTCAGCATGGCTACTGGAGAAAAGGTTTCGTCATAGTCCAAGCCAGGTCTTTGACGAAAATCCTTTGCTACCAGCCTAGCTTTATAGGTCTCAACCTGTCCATCTACACCAATCTTCCTTTTGAAGATCCACTTGCATCCTACGGGTTTTACCCCGTCTGGAGCAATGTCCAACGTCCATACCTTGTTGGTGTACATGGACTCCATTTCGGTCCGCATTGCATCCAGCCATTTCACTGAGTCAACGCTCTGAACGGCCTGCTGGAAGCTAGTAGGCTCATCATATTCTATGATGCAATCCTCTCTATCCCCGTCTATGAGAAAACCGTAGTATCTCTCGGGCGAATGAGACTGCCTACTACTCCTGCGGAGCGGCGTAGGAATGTCCTGTTCTTCCGAACCCTCTGGTCCCACTAAACTTTCAGTAATAGTCCGTGGTTCTGGAATTTCTTCCAGTTCTACTGCGCTCCCACTTATTTCTTTTTCTATGAACTGGTGTTCTAGAAAGTGGGCATGACGAGAAACAAGAACTTTTTGTTCCTCTTCACAGTAGAAGAAATATCCCTTGGAATTCTTTGGATATCCCACAAACTTGCACAGTACTGAGCGTGCCTCGAGCTTGTCCGCATGCTGCTTTTTGACAAAAGCTGGACTTCCCCATGTCTTAATGTGATTAAGATGGGGTCTCTTCCCACACCACATCTCAAATGGCGTGGTAGGCACAGTCTTAGTGGGAACTCGGTTCAAAAGGTATGCGGCTGATTCTAGCGCAGATCCCCAGAATGATCGCGGCAACTCAGCGTTACTCATCATGGACCGCACCATATCCAATAGGGTGCGGTTCCGTCTCTCCGATACACCGTTATGTTGCGGGGTGTATGGAGGAGTAAGCTGAGAGAGAATTCCGTTCTCTTTTAAATAGTCCAGGAACTCGGCACTTAAGTATTCTCCACCTCGATCCGATCTTAGAATCTTAATACTTTTGCCGGTCTGTTTCTCTACTTCATTCTTATACTCCTGGAATTTTCCAAGGGCCTCGGACTTATGTTTCATTAAGAAGACATAACCGTACCTTGAGAAGTCATCCGTAAAAGTAATGAAGTAAGAATGTCCGCTTCGGGCATGTGTAGACATTGGACCGCACACGTCACTGTGTACGAGTCCCAAGAGCTCGCTCGCTCTTACTCCATGTCCAGTAAACGGAGTCTTTGTCATCTTTCCTTTGAGACAAGATTGACAAGTGGCATACGATTGATATTCGAACGCATTCAAATATCCTTCTGTATGTAACTTAGTCATCCTTCTCTCATTGATGTGACCCAGTCTACAATGCCACAAGAAAGTCTGATTTATTTCTGGAGACTTTCTTTTGTGTGTATTCTGGACATTAAAAATCTGTCGTTGGTTTAACACGTATATACCATTACTCAATGTACCTGACCCAATCAGAACTTGATTAAGGTGAATGTTTACAACATTACTTACAAACGCAAATTCATAACCTTCTTTAGAAACTAAAGATACAGAAATGATATTACAAGTTGCGTTGGGTACAAAAAAGCAATTACGCAAAACCAAAACATGTCCATCTGACATTCCCAGGTGATAGTCCCCCACGGCTTTAGCATCCATGCTAGCTCCGTTCGCAACTCTGAGGGTCATGTCACCTGCCTTCAAAACCCTACGGTTTCTCAACGCCTGCAAAGAATTACAGATATGAGATCCTGATCCGGTATCCAATACCCAGGAAGTAGAGTTTATTGAAAGACAGTTTTCAATAACATACACACCTGAAGCTGAAGCTGCAACCTGCTTCAATTCCTGTGTTCTGGCCTTCCAGGCCCTGCAATCATTCTTCCAGTGTCCTTTCTTATGACAATAGAAGCATTCTTCCTTATCCACAAGCTTCCCCGCTAACTTTGTTGCTTTACCTTTTCCCTTCGTATCCACTTTACTAACACCGCCCCTTGGTTTGGCGGGGGCCTTCTTCTTCTTTCCCTTGGCTTTCGCCTTGGACCTAGAAGAAGATGATCCTCCTACAAACAAAGTGGATGTATCCCTACCTTTCTGTAGGGTGCCCTCTGCGCTCCTCAGCATGTTGAGGAGCTCTGAAAGTTCAACCTCTTTTTCTTGTAAGTTGAAGTTCAGTATAAACTGGGCGTAAGTGGAAGGAAGGGACTGGAGAACTATATCCGTATATAGCTCACTCTCCAATGTGATCCCTAGGTCAGCGAGCTCCTCAATGTAGCCGATCATCTTTAGCACGTGCTCGGCTACTGATGATCCGACGGCCATTCTTGTCGAAAATAACTTTTTCGACGCTTCGTATCTTGCGATATGAGATTGCTCTCCATACAGTTCTTTTGTATGAAGCAATATGGATTCCATGTCCATATTCTCGTGCCTCCTCTGATGTTCGTTGTCCATCGAGGCAAGCAGGAGGCATTTGGCCTTCGCGCTATCAATCTCCCAAGTCTTGCGGATTTCCTTATCCGCGACGCTGGAAGTTGGACCAGGGACAGGGGGAGCTTTGGTGGTAAGAAGATACCCCAGCTTGTCGTAAGTGATTGCTATCTTGACATTCCTGAGCCAATCTTTGTAGTTTGGCCCTGTCAGTTTGTTTTTATCTAGGAGTAACTTAAGTCCAGTCATGTCGATTTGGTCGCTGCAATTAGGAGAGAGAAGAAGAAACACTCAGCATGATGCTCTTGCAAGTTTAGAGTGGTTTTTAGTTTGTCTAAACAGGATGGCTCCCACTGTTTCTCGAATCCCTCCTCAAACCATAAAGGAAGAATTAGCCGGGATCAATCCCACCGCACAATACTTGCTTAACCGTTCAGCCAGGCCGGTGTCGGTACTTCGAGGGAGGTTTTCCAACGCTTTCGCGAAGTTCCTTAATTAGAGAACCTCTTTTCCCTGGGGGCGTAGCCCCGCTAACACCTTTCTAGGCACCTACTAGGTTTATAGCATTGATCGATTAGTGAGAAATTTCCCGAGGAGTAGCATATACTCACAGTAGGATCGGGATCCAAATATCATCGCGTGACGAAACTGAAGGAATCCTACCAGAATCATCACACTCCAAATGGTATGCAAATCTAGCAAGTTTCAGTGCTTATGAAACTCCCGATGTGGATTTTTGCCCCATGCTCTTATGACCTTGACTTTGGCCAAAATATCATAAGTCACATGTCAAGTTCTACCCGTCATTATCCAGGTTAATTTGGATCTATCCATACCTACCCTTGACTTTGGCCAAAATGGCAGTACGACTGTCCCAAACCAACGCATCTATCTATGCTACACATGAACACCCAATAGCTACCAATCACTGTGCCTTGACTTTGGCCAACATACACAGCTTGAATACTATTGACTATTCATGTGAAACGACGGAGGGCTACGGATGGTTTTGGCAAAACCGTGAACGTAGTGAACTTGATATGGTCGATGGAACGAGATATCTTTTAAAAGGAGTGGCTCAAGCTCCGCATTTAAAAGTTGTTTTTGAAAAGAACCGAGTGGTTTTTTCGAAAGTGTTCCAATGACTTTAACTTGGTTTATTATCTTGCATTAGTTCTTTTAATGCGTGATATTCTTGCATTAGTTCTTTTAATGCGTCCCATCATTTAATCCTACCATTGCAGAAAACAACCAAAATATGACGTACGCTTATGCCATTCGCATTCGCCACGGGGCCCCGTCATTACCCGTTAGGTTACTTAACTAACGACAGAGCGGGGGCTGGGCTAGCGCGTCTGTAAAACATAAGCAACGCCTAAATAATATCATATATAGATATACTGCAATGATAAAACATTTCAGATCACAGATGAATACATTGGATATACTAGGAATCTGTAATTCGCACGAGCCTGTAACGAAAAACAAATTACACGGTCGCGGTGAATAGCCAATACCCCACCCAAGACCCCTACGGGCGCGGCAAACTACCCGCCAAGTACCCGAAGCGTAGTAACCTCCCTCATCTCCATGAGTAGGCCACTCGACACTTCGGCATACCCGGTAGTTTGTGCACCCCCTCCATGGGTCTATCCTAGGAGCAAAAACAGTAAAAAGAAATTATACAATGACGGCTACAACCCCGACCCGGTTGTGCGGCCATACAAATAATTATTACATCAATTTACAAATTTACATGAATTGAAAGAAAAGAAAACTCTCGTCTCACAACCCCCCGGCTATTCACCCGCGACAATCCAACATATTCATATCCACATTCCAGCAACATTACAGATCACAGATTTGTATAACCCCCACTAATTGACATATAGCGATTAGTAGACGTTCAATACAAATATCACATTACAGAAAAACCCGTTAGCTAAAGTCTTTTAGAAGTTCGATCAAAAATACGGATTTTCGGGACCCCAAAATAAAATTTTCGTTCTGGAAAATCTGGGTTGAAAATATATGTACCAAAATTCCCAAAATACCCCCAGAAGAACACTGTAGCAAAGAATCACCAGAGAGGCGCCAAGGAGGCCGCGGAACCGCGGCAATAGCAAGCTATTGCCGCGTTTCCGCGGTCGTTTAGGGGATTCATTTGATGATTTTTCTACAGTGGCTTCTAAAAACCCTGAGCCGATTTTAGGTGTTAAAATAATCAATTTTTGAACAGTAAAAAAATCGACAGAAACTCGAATTTTCGGGGTTCGTTTTCGGGACATTTTCTTTGATCGATCTTCTAGTTACTTGCTAACATGTTAGATAGAGTTTAACTAGGCTCTGATACCACTGTAAGTCCATGCTACCTCTCCCGGTACTTTCGGGAAAGCGGAATTTGGTAAAAAACAATTTTTACGGAGGTGGTAACATGGACCTATAACCCGGATCTTGGTTAAACATCTATCTAACACCTAACTAAGAGTTTCTAGCTACTCGGTTAGGGGGTTATACCTTGCTTGTCTTGAACTCCTTCGTCTTCAAAGCTCCGATGGTGGTCCGATGGCTTCTCCTCGTCGTCTCCGTACGCCGAAGATAGATCCACCTGAAAGCTCCAACCTTTAGCTCCTTCTTCGTTCTTTGAAGAAACTAGTTCACTTGGTTTGCTAAACCTAGTGAACTAGAATGAGTAGAGAAGAAATAGAATGGGATTTTATCTATGGTTCTTGATTCTCAACTCATGAGACAAGAGAACCATAGAATCAAGAGAGGGAGGAAGAGGTTGAGGGTGAGAGCAAGAGGAGAGCTCAAGAACAAGAGAGAGAATGAGCAAGAAAGAATGAGGCTCTCTTTTGTCTTTCACCCTCTCATAATCCAAAGTGATCATAACTCATCATATCAAAAAAAGTCTTATGTGATGGTTGAAGCAACCATAACCATATCATTTCATGCACTCATTTACACAAATGAGCAAGTAAACAAAAGTCTTTGCCATGAAATGATGGCTATGGTTATCATGATGGTCAACTAGTCAAGCCTAGTCAACCGGTCAACAAAGTCAACAAGTCAACAAAAGTCAACAAGTCAACAAAGTCAACAAAAGTCAACAAAAGTCAACAACCATGTCACCATAATACTTAATTAATATAATAGTTAATCACATATCATATTCTCATTAGGGTTGAGCAAAAAGTCAAACAGTCAACGGTCAACTGTCAACAACCCTAATGAGAATCCGCTGCCTCTGCCTCCCTGTCAACTGTGCATACACACCCGCATCCGCGTTCCGAGGAACACGAATGGAAACTGGATAAATCCAATCCCATAAGGTACACTAGGATCTGGCTTAAACCAAAGCCCGCTAGTGTAAACTGTCCGGACACTGTACGTGCACAAGTGCACGGATGTGACCGAACCCTGTCGCAAAACCATGCGACCTGTCGCAATACCATGCGACCTCTACTCTTTTGCCTAAAGGAGAAAAGCTTTCTGTGTGGGACTCTAAAGACTCGACACTACGCTGGCAGTGGGTTTAACCACAGACCGCAAGCGGCACTAGCTGTGCGTAACGGTCCTCTGGTAGTGCCGACAAGAAGACCGACGAGGCGAAACCCATCTGAACTCCTACTGAGCCTGAGTGTGACATTCTCCGTACAGTCCGGTCTGTTCGTCTGATACATCGCATGGCGGGCCTAGGGGGTGGTAAACGTCAGTCCCCCAATAGCGGTACAAGTCGTGCCGGAGCGAAGCCCAAAACACCCTGAGATAACACTGGAAACCTACCAGTATATCTCGTTTGCCCTGGCCAGGGACTACTCGTGTAATGGCTCTCCTAGACACAGCGCGATGTCAACCCCCAATACCGGGAGAGACGAATCCTGTCTAACCGTCACTGCCTCCAAGTGCTTCGGGACTGCACCCAACCACTACCTGTTTGCACGACTCCTTTGAGCCGTGGTAGGGTAGTGATCAAAGTGCAGTGAGAACACACTTGAGGCGAAGTGACAGTGTCAAGTCAGCGGACTAAGCTGTACTCATGTCACCTGGGAACTGATAACTGATGATAGGTATAATACCAACTAGTCAGTTCCCGACGAGTCCTGTCTAGTGTACCCGTAACCTAACGAGCACCCGCATACTATCTCAAGTACGACGTACTGACGGCTGTGGGACAGACCGTCTCCCACACTGGGATGAGAAGCGCATGCGCTGGTCTACTCCGGAGTATCGATGCCCTGTCTCGATAGTCCTGCGACCAGGGACCTGCATAAGGATGTGCTTATAGATTACCCAGCCCCACTAGTGTGACGGCCATCACATCGCTGGTAATCAAGCAAAGATCCTAAGGGCTCTACTAATGTGTATAGGCGATATACAAAAATAAACACATGTACACATTGAAGTAGAAACAAACCAAGTAGCATACTACTATTTTGAGCAAGATTGTATATACAAGGTGAATATCCCAAGCATCCATTAAGTAATATACAAACTAGTATGATACAGTAATGGCCTCTAGGGCATAAACACTAACAGTATTTATCTGAAATGTTTAGGTACTTAAATGATGGGACTTCATTAATGTGATTGATGAAAGAAAAGAAACCTATGATGTTGTAGAATCGAATTTCAAAATAAAACAGGTAGGTACAGTTCTTGCTTTGCACAGCGGTATATATGATATATCCTGCACCTTATTCGATGAGGAAAGGACCGAGATCCCTTCACCGGGAGTGACTTCTTTAGCAATAACTGGCAGATGCTACACACTCGGTCTGTCTTTTGATTGCTTTTAAGTGTTTTTGCTTTGCACAGTGATATATATGATATATCCCGCACCTCATTCGACGAGGAAAGGACCGACGATCCCTTCACCGGGAGTGACTCCTTTAGCAAAACTAGAAAAGCCTCAAAAGCACTCCATTTTTAAATCATTTGATTCTACAACGATATCAAGTTCATTACGCAATAGGTTTTCAGAAAAACCTGTCGTAGCCCTCCGTCATGTCAGATATGTACTGGTTAGTATTCGTGCTACGTTTGTTGACCAATGTCAAGGCGTAGTGTGCGGTAGCTGATTAGTGCTTATCTGTATAAGCATATGATGTGATTGATTTAGGGTAGTCGTGCGACCTTGTTGGCCTCTGTCAAGGGTCGTGCGGGTGGGTTTACTTCAATCAGGAAATGACGGGTTGAACTTGACTAGCAGCCTATGGTTTGTTGACCTCTGTCAAGGTCATAGGACGCTAGGGGCAAAATATTATCGGGAATTTCAAGTGTTGAAATTTGCAATGAGATTGCATACCTTCTATGAGATAGTTGGATCCCGATACCTGCTGCGAGTAAGAGTTACTCCTGGGAGAGTTTTACACATTACAATTAGCCGATCAAGTAGGTGTCTAGAAAGGTGTCAACGGGGTTACGCCTCTGGGAAAACGAGGTTTACATTAATTAGGTCCGTGCGAAAGCACGGGGAACCTCCCTCAAAGTACCGACACTGGCCTGGCTGAAAGATTGGCGAACTTGTAGTGTGTAATTAATCCCGGCTAGTCTTTCCTTTTAGGGTTTGAAGGAAGATTTGATAAAAAACAGTGGGAGCCATCCTGATTAGATAAAATAATAACCAATCTATTCTTGCAAGAGCGCACGCTGAGTGTTTTCTTCTCTCTCTCTCCAGGTAGCGACCATATCACGCCTTAATCAAGATAATAATACGGATTATTGACCGAACCCGCTTGTTATACAGAGCTGGGGGACGTTGGTCCCGCTCCAACTTATAATTGTTATAAGGCAGAGCAGGAAATTGGGGAATACCAGATTTCCCGTGCCGCCCAAACGAAGAGAGTGCATGCTGATGCATCATCTTCGGGTGTGTTCATTATACAGAACTGTTTCTCAGTGTCCTTTACGTCCTGGGTATTTGATACCGGATCAAGATTCCAGATATGTAATATGATTACATAGGGCTACAGAAAGGTAAAGAACTGAGAACGGGTGATAAGTTTCATGAGGCAGAAAACGGGGTAAGTGTTGCAGCCAAGTCTGTTGGTCACTGTCACCCTGTATTACCAATACATTGATTCTGAACGAATATTATTAGATACCGAACCTGATATACAAAATCATATCAGTCTCTTTATTAGTAAAGAAAGGATATAATTTTGTATTGTTGGATAATGTTTTGAACATTTCCTATATCAAAAGTTGATCGGTTCAGGCACGTTATCTAAAAGCATTGATGTTCTAAATCAAACTACAATTCAAAGTATACGGAACACACATAAGAGGAATAGTTCAGAAATGAACGGATCCTTCTTTAGGTATTGTAGACTAGGTCATATCAATGCGACCCGACCGGCTGAAGTTACATTTAGATGCATATTTAAATTAGTTTGAATTTATATCTTGTGAAACTCGCCAGTCATGTCACAAAGATAAGATGACCATAGCTCCGTTTACTGGAAACAGAGAAAGAGTTAGTGAACTCTTGGGATGATACATGTTGATGTATGTAGGTCCCCTGTCTACATTTGCCAAGACCGGTTCTTTATACTTCATTACGTTCTCTGATAATCTCTCAAGATTCAGACCTATGTTCCTGTTGAAACACAAGTCCGAACCTTTTGAGATATTCACAGAATATAAGTTAGAAGTAGAGAACCAAAATACGGGTATAAGTATTATGTCCTTTGATGTGATCAAGGAGGAGAATACTTGAGCACGAAATTCCTGAATTATTCTAAAGGAGAATGAGATTCTCTCTCAGTATTACTCCTCCGTATACACCATGGCACGATGGTATATCGGGGCGGAGCAATCACACCCTATATGATATGGTGTGCTCTATGATGAGTACTACTGAGTTACCTATTTCCTTTTGGGAGTTATGCGCTTGAGAAGCTGCATACCTATTGAATAAGGTTCAAATCAAATCAGTTGCCTACCACTTCATATGTGATATGGAAAGGGAATAGCCCATATCTTAAGTTAGTTAAGATTTGGGGTTGTCCGGCCTATGTCTAAAAGCAAAATCCGGACAAGCTCGAGACAAGATCTGTTATGTACAACTGGAAAGGTTCCAGCTATAAAAACTATAGAAGATGATTTGGTAGAACCAAAGAATTCAATAGATACCAACGAACCTCAGCCTCTCCGCCGATCTAGTAGGGTTCCTCACCCACCTGAGAGATACTTCGGTTTCTCGATGACAGTAGGAGCGAGGATTGCATCATAAGATGATGACCCAACTAGCTTCGAGCAGGCCATCGAGAGTAGGGACTCTGTAAGAATGGCTGGATGCTTAGTGATCTGAGATGGAATCCTTATACACCAACAAAGTATGGACTTTGGTTGCTATATCTGAAGGGTTAAATCCCCATCAGGAGCAAGTAAATCTTGAGAAGATTACTTGGTGTAGATGGAAAAGTTGAGACTTTCAAAGCTAGACTTGTTAAAGGTTTTCGTCGTTGACCAGGCGTGGATAATGATGAAACCTTTTCCAGTACCTATGCTTAAGTCCATCCAGATCCTACTTGCCATGGCTACATACCATAACTACGATATCTGGCAGTTGGGTGTCATGACTGCTTTTCTAAAATGATGTTTTAGAAGAGAGAGTCTATAAGTACACAGTCAGAGGGCTTCGTAAACAGTGGGAGCAGCGGAAACGTGTGCAAGATGTTTTATAAGATAAAGTAGGCATCGCGGAGTTGGAACATCTGTTTTGATGAGATAGTCAAAGAGTTTGATATCATCAAAATGGTAGATGAACCTTGTATATACAAAAGGGTAGTGGGGAGTATAGTAACGATCCTCGTAGAGTACATGGATGACATACTCTTGATAGGGAAGGAGTTTCCTATGCTACGCTCGGTCAATCTCCGCTTATCACAATGATTCTCCATATAGGATCAAAGTGATACCTCCTAAATCTTGGGTTTTGGATCTATGAGATAGATCTAATTGGATGTTAGGATTCTCACTAGTTGTAGTGAGATGGTATCGGTTGATCCTGGGGAAAATCACTGGAAGTGTTCTAGGGTGATAAAGACGACTGAAAGTCAGTCGCAGGCATTGTCTTTACCCTCAGTAAAGGGACGGTATGTTGGAAGAGTTCCAAGCTAGATACCGTGGCATACTAGACGATAAAGGCTCGATACATCGCTACTTAAGCTGCTACCAAAGAGGTAGTCTGGATGTATATTGGTTCATGAGATGAACTTTGTTCCTCCCATTGTGTGACAATGGAGTTGTGGCTCATGCCAGGAACCCCGGTCCCATCAGTGATCCAGACATATTCTAAGGCAGTATCACCTGATCATGGAGATGGTTGATCTCCAGGGTGATTGAGGTAAGGAGAGCAGACTCAGAGGATAACACGGCGGATCCACTCATGAAGGCCTATTCCCAGAGAGAGACTATTATGGGATGGTTGAGTATGAGATACTGCAACCACTGCTACAGATGGCCCTAGTGCAAGTGGGAGATTGTTAGTTATATGTATGTCCTAGAGGCCATTACTGTACATTGGATGTATATTGTAGTGGATGCTGGGACATATATAGGGAGGACTTTCTTGCTCGACATGATAGTATGCTATCTGGTTAATCTTTACCTTAACGTGTACATTGATTGTCTCTCCGATACATGTTGGTAAATCCCTTAGGATGTGTACTTGACTACCTGGACTATGATGCGGATCATACTAGTGGGGACATGGTAGTCCATAAGTACATCTTTCAAAGTCCCTAGTCGTGGGTATATCGAGACGGGGCATCGATATACCAGAGTAGACTAGCGTATACCTTCTCGACCCATACAGATGGGCGATGGATGATCCCATATCCATTGGTGTTTGACATCAGAGATGATATACGGGTGCTCAGTGGAGACTGGGTACACTGGACGGACTCGCCGAGAACTCCCAGATGGTATTATACCTTACGTCAGATGGCAGTTCTCTGGTGACACTGGTACAGAGTAGTCTGTTGACCCGAGATCGTCATAGAGTCTTGTATGGTTCCCACTGTGCTTTGATTTCCATCTTACCACGTCCAAGAGGGCGTGCAAAATGGTGGTTTTTGGGTACAGTCCCGAGTCACATGGAGGCAATGAGCGATAGGAGGGGATTCGTCTCTCCCGGTATAGGGAGTTGATGTTGCGCTGTGTTCGATTGGCTATAACCGGAAATCCCTGGCCAGGGTTGCTGAGATTTACTGGTAAGTGTTACCAGTAGTTTCTCAAAATGTTATAGACCTCATATCGACACGACTTATCGAGCTATTGGGGTCTGACGTTTACCAGCCCTAGGCAAGATATGCGACATATCAGACGATCAGACCGGACTGTACGGTAGTGTTACTGGTTGGATTCACAGGAGTGTGAGCGGGCTTGCTCGTCGATCTTCTAATCGCTCAATACCCGGGTGGCCGTTACGTTTAGCAGACCGCTTGCGGCTTGTGGGTGTTTGATATGATCATCACCTGCTGCCGGAGTATTGACGAGTCTTTAGAGTCCTACACAGAGGTTTCCTGGCTCAAGCGAAACGAAATAGGAGCGCATATGAGATATGTGCGGGACCGAGAATAATGCGTGTATGTGATACCGTATTTCATTCTCGCGATGAATGTATCGATATGGTTGTATGCGATATAACCTAGTTATCGAATCAAGGATTGATTCGATAAATCGATACATTGTATATTAGTCGGTTATATGCGATATGACCGGATCGTTAAATCAAGTGTTGATTTAATGATTTAATGCATAATTATATATTTGATATATTACTTTGCATTAACTAGTATTGGTTCACTTTAAATGGTTTTTCTCACTTGTTCATTTGCACATTGTATATGTGATATAGTTTTGTGCACTTGTATGTATTATGTTTGATGATACATGATAGTTTGGTGTATGGTTTAAACCATGGTTGGTTAATGGTTAGGGTTTCTTATGCTTCATTTACTTATTCTTTTATTTATTCATTGATTTGTGAAAGAAATAAAATGGTGGCCATTTTGGATTATCCTTGAAGCTTCATGAAGCTTTGAAATGGTTGACCATTTTGTTTCTTTCTCTAACCCTAACCATACAACCTAACCTTAGTTAATTCTCTACACCTAACTAGAGTTGGATTATGATAAGTATTCATGGATTTTCTATTTTGCAAAATAACTTATCATATTCTTTTCATCATCTTCTTCATCTTCTACTTGAAGAAAAAGCTTGCCTCATCAATGGCAACATGAGAAAAAGAGTGAGAAATCCAATTCTAAAGTGAACCCACCTCCTATTTCTTCATCCTCTACCTCTTGCCAAGTAGTATAGGGTGTTTCCTTCACAAGTTATAATGGCTTGGTGAAGGTGGAGCTTGATCTAGCGATACCTCGACGTAGATCATCTTCGGCATCGTCGTCGATGACCTAGCCCGCTTTTTCTCCGATGAAGCCGACGCTAGAGCCCAAGATCCGTCTTGTACAGCGAGGAGACATCATCGCGGAGCCATGGAGGTGGAGAACCGGATCTACAAAGGTTGTATTTCCGTATACTCTTAGTAAAGTAGTTTACTAGTTCTAGTTTTCGCCTAAACTTCTAGCCAACGATCCGTATTAGGGTTTCTCGGCACCGTAATTTTTAAAATTGGCATGGTTGATGCCGTGTGAGACCTCACTAGTGTGCTTAGGAACCCTACAATGTTCCTGTTAAAACACAAGTCCGAACCTTTTGAGATATTCACAGAATCTGATTTAGAAGTAGAAACCAAAACACGGGTATAAGTATTATGTCCTTTGATGAGATCGAGGAGGAGAATACTTGAGCACGGAAATCCTGGATTATTCTAAAGGAGAATGAGATTCTCTTTCAGCATTACTCCTCCGTATACACCATAGCACGATGGTATATCGGGGCGGAGCAATAGCACCCTATGTGATATGGTGTGCTCTATGATGAGTACTACTGGGTTTCCTATTTCCTTTTGGGAGTTATGCACTTATGAAGCTGCATACCTATTGAATAGGGTTCCGATCAAATCAGATGCCTACCATTTCATATGAGATATGGAAAGGGAAGAGCCCATCTCTTAAGTCAGTTAAGATTTGGGGTTGTCCGGGCTATGTCTAAAAGCAAAATCCGGACAAGCTCGAAGCAAGGTCTGTTATGTAGAACTGGAAAGGTTCCAGCTATACAAACTACAACAGATAATTTGGTAGAACCAAAGGATTCAGTAGATACCAACGAACCTCAGCCTCTCCGCCAATCTAGTAGGGTTTCTCACCCACCTGAGAGATACTTCTGTTTCTCTATGACAGTGGGAGCGAGGATTGCATCATGAGATGATGACCCAACTAGTTTCGAGCAGGCCATCGAGAGTAGGGACTCTGTAAGAATGGCTGGATGCTTAGCGATCTGAGATGGAATCCATGTACACCAACAAAGTATGGACTTTGGATGCTATATCTGAAGGGTTAAATCCCCATCAGGAGCAAGTATATCTTGAGAAGATTACTTGGTGTACTTGGAAAAGTTGAGACTTTCAAAACTAGACTTGTTAAAGGTTTGCATCATTGACCAGGTATGGATTTTGTTGAAACCTTTTCTAAATAGCTATGCTTAAGTCCATCCAGATCCTACTTGCCACGGCTACATTGTAAGTCCGTGTTGCCCATCCCGGTGCTTACGGGAGGCGGAAAACATAATAAAAAACGGATTTTTAATGACTTAGGCAACATGGACTTTGCTTGTGAGGATCTTTGCTAAACGAAAACTTGCTAACCCTAACTACAAAGTAGCTAAGTGATGAAAGGTTATACCTTTGGTCTTTAGTCCTTCTCTCCTTGCTCCTAGGAATGGTAGAAAGAGTTCACCTTGCTTGTCTTCTCCCGTCAAAGAAAGATCCACTTGAAAGCCACCACCTTTAGCTTCAACTCCAAGCTAGGAGTAACTAGAGTGCAAGAAATGCTAAGACTTGAACCCTAGAAGAGAGTAGAGAGGATCAAGTGAAGGTTTTTCTCAAGCTTTTTGTTTCTCAACACATGAGAGGGAGAGAGCTTGAGGGAGAGGATGAACAAGAGAGAGAAATGATATGAGAGAATGAGAAAATAATAGAGCTCTTCTCACTAATATGTGTGAATTAATTTAATTGAATAATTAGCTAGATAATTATCATGGTAAATCATGACATGACCATTATCATTTCAAATTGCAAAGATCAAAAAGCATCTTCCAAAAGAAATTATGATGGTCAAAGTGTCAACCTTGGTCAACAAGTCAAAGAAGTCAAAAGGTCAATAACCACAACCATGGATAATTATCAAACTAATTACTAATTAACAATAACACACACATAAATATTAGGGTTAATAAAATGACAATAGCCATTAACCCTAATCAAGGTCCTCTCCCTCAATCTCAAGCAACTGTGCATACGCACCCGCATTCGTGATCCGAGGAACACGAACACAATGAGAAAAACCAATCTCTAATCATATACTAGGATCCGGCTTAAACCAAAGCCCGCTAGTATAAACTGTCCGGACAGCAAACGTGCACAAGTGCGCGGATGCGAACGAACCCTGTCGCAAAACCATGCGACCTCTACTCATTTTGCCTAAAGGCGAATAGCTCTCTGTGTGGGACTCTAAAGACTCGACACTACGCTGGCAGTGGGTTTAACCACAGACCGCAAGCGGCACTAGCTGTACGTAACGGTCCCCAGGTAGATGTCGATAAGAAGACTGACGAGGTGAACCCCATCTGCACTCCTACTGAGCCTGTATGTGACAATCTCCGTACAGTCCGGTCTGTTCGTCTGATACATCGCATGGCGGGCCTAGGGGGGCGGTGAACGTCAGTCCCCTAATAGCGGTACAAGTCGTGTCGGAGTGTAGCCCAGAACACCCTGAGATAACACTGGAAACCTACCAGTATATCTCGCTTGCCCTGGCCAGGGACTACTCGTGTAATGGCTCTCCTGGACACAGCGCGATGTCAACCCCCAATACCGGGAGAGACGAATCCTGTCTAACCGTCACTGCCTCCAAGTGCTTCGGGACTGCACCCAAAAACTACCTGTTTGCACAGCTCCTTTGAGCCGTGGTAGGGTAGTAATCAAAGTGCAGTGGGAACACACTCGAGGCGAAGTGACAGTGTCAAGTCAGCGGACTAAGCTGTACTCATGTCACCTGGGAACTGATAACTGACGATAGGTATATTACCAACCAACAGTTCCCGACGAGTCCTGTCCAGTGTACTCGTAACCTAACGAGCACCCGCATACTATCCCAAGTACGACGTACTAACGGCTGTGGGACAGACCGTCTCCCACACTGGGATGAGAAGCGCATACGCTAGTCTACTCCGGAGTATCGATGCCCTGTCTCGATAGTCCAACGACCAGGGACCTGTATAAGGATGTGCTTATAGATTACCCAGCTCCCACGAGTGCGAGCGCCATCACAACGCTGGTAATCAAGCAAAGATCCTAAGGGCTCTACTAATATGTATACCAGCAATATGCTAAAAGAAACACATGCACATATTAAAGCAGAGACAAACCAAGTAGCATACTACCATTTCGAGCAAGATTGTATATACAACTGTGAATATCCCAAGCTTCCATTAAGTAATATACAAACTAGTATGATATAGTAATGGCCTCTAGGGCATATACACTAACAATCTCCCACTTGCACTAAGGCCATGTACTGGCGTATCGAAGACCTATCATCTCGATCAGCCGCTCGAACTGAGTCTGGGGTAGGGCCTTCGTGAATGGATCTGCTGTGTTATCCTCTGATGCAACTCTCCGGACCTCGATCTCCTGGCGATCTACGATCTCCCTGATCAGGTGATACCGCCTTAAGATGTGTCTGGATTTCTGATGGGACCTGGGTTCCTTCGCTAAAGCTATAGCCCCGTTGTTGTCGCAATACAGAGGTATTGGGTCAACAATGGACGGAACCACCTGAAGTTCTTTTAAGAACTTCCTCATCCAGACAGCTTCTTTTGCGGCATCAGATGCAGCGATGTATTCCGCTTCCATAGTCGAGTCAGCAACGGTTTCCTGTTTGGAGCTCTTCCAACACACCGCCCCTCCATTGAGGGTAAAGACAAAACCCGACATGGACTTGGAATCATCCTTGTCACTCTGGAAGCTGGAGTCAGCAAAGGCCTCAACCTGCAGGTCTTTTCCGCCATACACCAAGAACATCTCCTTAGTCCTTCTCAGGTACTTGAGAATGTTCTTTACTGCTATCCAATGTTTCTCCCCAGGGTTTGACTGATACCTGCTTACCACACTCAGTGCATAAGCCACATCCGGTCTGGTACACAACATCGCATACATTATAGAGCCTACCGCAGAAGCGTAGGGTATAATAGACATGCGATCCCTCTGCAAATCAGTCTTGGGAGACATCTCTTTGGAGAGGGTGATCCCGTGACAAGCCGGTAGATTACCGCGCTTGGAATCTTCCATACTGAATCTCTTCAGTATGGTGTCGATGTACCTGGACTGCGAGAGTCCTAATATCCTCTTGGATCTGTCACGGTAGATCCGGATACCCAGAATGTAGGAGGCATCACCCAGGTCTTTCATGGAGAACCTGTGTGACAAGAACCCCTTGACAGATTGTAGCATAGGAATGTCATTTCCTATTAAGAGAATGTCATCCACGTATAAAACGAGGAATACTACAGTTCTCGCTACAAATCTACAATAGATGCATGGTTCATCTGGATTTTTGATAAAGCCAAATTCTTTGACCGTCTCATCAAAACAGATGTTCCAACTCCGCGATGCCTGCTTGAGTCCATAAATGGACTTGAGCAACTTGCACACCTTTCCGCTGCTCCCACCCTGAATGAAACCCTCTGGCTGGTCCATATAGACACACTCCTCTAAATGACCATTTAGAAAAGCTGTCTTTACGTCCATCTGCCAAATCTCATAATCGTGGAAAGCAGCGATGGCAAGAAGGATCCGAATAGATTTCAGCATAGCTACTGGAGAAAAGGTTTCGTCATAGTCCAAACCAGGTCGCTGACGAAAACCCTTTGCTACCAGTCTAGCTTTATAGGTCTCAACCTGTCCATCTACACCAATCTTCCTTTTGAAGATCCACTTGCATCCTACGGGTTTTACCCCGTCTGGAGCAATGTCCAACGTCCATACCTTGTTGGTGTACATGGACTCCATCTCGGTCCGCATTGCATCCAGCCATTTTACCGAGTCGACGCTCTGAATGGCTTGCTGGAAGCTAGTAGGCTCATCACAATCCAGGATGCAGTCTTCTCTATCCCCGTCAATGAGAAAACCGTAGTATCTCTCGGGCGGATGAGACTGCCTACTACTCCTGCGGAGTGGCATAGGAATGTCCTGTTCTTTTGAACCTTCTGGTTCCACTAAACTTTCAGTAGTAGTTTGTGGTTCTGGAATTTCTTCCAGTTCTATTGCGCTCCCACTTATTTCTTTTTCTATGAACTGATGTTCTAGAAAGTGGGCATTGTGAGAAACAAGGACTTTTTGTTCCTCTGCGTAATAGAAAAGATACCCCCTGGAGTTCTTTGGGTATCCCACAAACTTGCACAGTACTGAGCGTGCCTCGAGCTTGTCCACATGCTGCTTTTTGACATAAGCTGGACATCCCCAAATCTTCAAGTATTGAAGATAGGGTTTCTTCTCACTCCATAACTCATATGGTGTGGTAGGCACAGTCTTAGTGGGAACACGGTTCAAAAGATATGCAGCTGTTTCTAGCGCATATCCCCAGAATGATCGCGGTAACTCAGCGTTACTCATCATGGACCGTACCATATCCAATAGGGTTCGGTTCCGTCTCTCCGATACACCGTTATGTTGCGGAGTGTATGGAGGAGTATGCTGAGAAAGAATTCCATTCTCTTTTAAGTAATTCAGGAATTCGGCACTTAAGTATTCTCCTCCTCGATCCGATCTTAGGATCTTGATACTTTTGCCTGTTTGTTTTTCTACTTCATTCTTATATTCCTGGAACTTATCAAAAGCTTCGGATTTATGCTTCATTAAGAAGACATGTCCGAATCTTGAGAAATCATCCGTAAAAGTTATGAAGTAAGAAAAACCGCTTCGCGCATGTGTAGACATTGGACCGCACACGTCGCTGTGTACGAGTCCCAAGAGCTCGCTCGCTCTTTCTCCGTGTCCAGAAAATGGAGCCTTTGTCATCTTTCCTTTGAGACAGGATTGACAAGTTGCATACGATTGATATTCGAACGAATCTAAATATCCTTCAGTATGTAACTTAGTCAATCTTCTCTCGTTGATGTGACCCAGTCTACAATGCCATAAGAAAGTTTTATTAATTTCTGGAGACTTTCTTTTGTGTGTATTCTGGATATTGAAAATTTGTGGTTGGTTTAAAACGTATATACCGTTGTTCAATGTACCTGACCCAATCAACACTTGATTAAGGTGAATGTTCACTACATTACTTACAAATGCAAATTCATAACCTTCTTTAGATAATAAAGATACAGAAATGATATTACAGGTTGCATTTGGTACATAATAACAACTACGCAAAACCAAAAAGTGTCCATCTGATAATCCCAGGTGATAGTCCCCCACGGCCTCAGCATCCATGCTAGCACCGTTCGCAACTCTGAGGGTCATGTCACCTGCCTTCAAAACTCTACGCTTTCTCAACGCCTGCAAAGAATTACAGATATGAGATCCTGATCCGGTATCCAATACCCAGGAATTAGAGTTTATTGATAGACAATTTTCAATAACATACACACCTGAAGCTGAAGCTGCAACTCGCTTCAAATCCTGTGTTCTGGCTTTCCAAGCCTTGCAATCTTGTTTCCAGTGACCACTTTTGTGACAATAGAAGCATTCTTCCTTCCCCACCAGCTTCCCCGCTACCTTTGTTGCTTTACCCTTTCCCTTCGTATCCACTTTACCGATACCGCCTCTTGGTTTGGCGGGGGCTTTCTTCTTCTTGCCCTTGGCTTTCGCCCTGGACCTAGAAGAGGAAGATCCTCCTACAAACAAAGTGGATGTCTCCCTACCCTTCTGTAGGGTGCCCTCAGCAGTCCTCAACATGTTCAGAAGTTCGGCAAGTTCAACCTCCTTTCCTTGCATGTTGAAGTTAAGAATGAACTGGGCGTAAGTGGAAGGAAGGGACTGGAGAATCAAATCGGTATAGAGTTCATTCTCCAACGTGGTCCCAAGGTCCGCGAGCTCCTCTATGTAGCCGATCATCTTAAGCACGTGGTCCGCTACCGATGATCCGACGGCCAACCTTGCCGAAAAGAGCTTCTTCGACACTTCGTATCTAGCGATACGAGACTGCTCTCCATACAGTTCTTTTGTATGGAGAAATATGGACTCTAGGTCCATATTCTCGTGCCTCCTCTGATGGTCGTTGTCCATCGAGGCTAGTATGAGGCATCTGGCCCTCGCGCAATCTATCTCCCATGTCTTACGGATTTCAACATCCGCGACGCTGGAGGTGGGACCTGGGACAGGGGGAGCTTTGGTGGTAAGTATATACCCCAGCTTGTCATAAGTGATAGCCATCTTGACATTCCTGAGCCAATCTTTGTAGTTTGGCCCTGTCAATATGTTTTTATCTAATAGTAACTTAAGTCCGGTCATCTTGAATGGTCGCTGCAATTAGGAGAGAGAAAAGAAACACTTTAGCATGATGCTCTTGCAAGTTTAGAGTGGTTTTTAGTTTGTCTAAACTGGATGGCTCCCACTGTCTCTCGAATCCCTTCTCAAACCGTAAAGAAAAGGATTAGCCGGGATCATTCTCACCGTACAATACTTGCTTAACCGTTCAGCCAGGCCAGTGTCGGTACTTCGAGGGAGGTTTTCCAACGCTTTCGCGAAGTTCCTTAATTAAGTAACCTCTTTTCCCTGTGGGCGTAGCCCCGCTAACACCTTTCTAGGCACCTACTAGGTTTATAGCATTGATCGTTAAGTGAGAGTTTTCCCGAGGAGTAGCATATACTCACAGTAGGATCGGGATCCAAATATCATCGCGTGATAAAGCCGAAGGAATCCTACCAGAATTATCACACTCCAAATGGTATGCAACGCTAGCAAGTTTCAGTACTTATGAAACTCCCGATGTGGATTTTTGCCCCATGCTCTTATGACCTTGGCGTGAGGTCAAAATGTCATAAGTCACATGTCAAGTTCTTCCCATCATTATCCTGGTTAATTTGAACCCACCCGTACCTACCCTTGACGTAGGCCAAAACGGCAGTACGACTGTCTCAAATCAACGCATTCTATCTATGCAACGGATAAATATCCGGTAGCTACCAATCACTATGCCTTGGCGTGAGGTCAAAATACATAGCTTGAATACTACCGAATATTTAACCGAAATGATGGAGGGCTATGGATGGTTTTGGCGAAACCGTGAACGTAGTGAACTTGATATAATCGATGGAACGAGATAGCTTTTAAAAGGAGTGGTTCAAGCTCCGCGTTTAAAAGTTTAGTTTTGAAAAGAACCGAGTGGTTTTCAAAGTGTTCCAATCGACTTTTACTTGGTTTATTTCTTGCATTAGTTCTTTTAATGCGTCCCATCATTTAATCCTACCATTGCAGAAAACAACCAAAATATGACGTACGCTTATGCCATTCGCATTCGCCACGGGGCCCCGTCATCACCCGTTAGGTTACTTAACTAACGACAGAGCGGGGGCTGGGCTAGCGCGGCTGAAAAACATAAGCAACGCCTAAATAGTTATTATATATAAATATATAGCAATGATAGACATTACAGATCACAGATGAATACATTGGATATACTAAGAATCCGCAATGCGTTCGAGCCTGCAACGCAAAGCGGATTACACGGTCGCGGTGAATAGCCAATACCCCACCCAAGACCCCTACGGGTGCGGCAAACTACCCGCCAAGCACCCGAAGCGAAGCAACCTCCCTCACCACCGTGAGTAGGCCACTCGGCACTTCGAGATACCCGGTAGTTTGTGCACCCCCTCCATGGGTCTATCCTAGGAGCAAAAACAGTAAAAAGAATTATACAATGACGGCTACAACCCCGACCCGGTTGTGCGGCCATACAAAGAATATTATTACATCAATTTACATGTTACAAATGAATGAAAGAAAAACAACGCTCATCTCACATCCACCCCGTCCATTCACCCGCGACAATCCAATCCATTCATATCCACAAACCAATAACAATCACAGATCATGTATAACCCCGACTAATCGTCTTATAGCGATTAGCCGACGTTCAATACATGCAAGCATTACAGATATAACCGATGTAGTTAAAGTGTAGTGAAGTTCCGAAAAATACGGATTTATAGGCCCCCAAAAGTAAATTTTAGTTCTGGAAAATCTGGGCACATATAATATATCCTAAAAATCCCAAAACCAACACAGAAACATACTGCACCAAAAACGATGCAGAGAGGTGACAAGACGGCCGCGCTTCCGCGGCAAGAGCTTCCTTATGCCGCGGAAGCGCGGTCCTCTAGACTCCTCTCTGGTTCGTCTTTGGTGGTATTTCACACAAAACCCTGAGATAATTTTTGAAGTATAAAGTTTTTTATTTTGACCAGAAAAAAAATTAACAGAAACTAGGGTTTTTCGAGTTTGGTTTTTCGATTTTCCGGTTTCGAAACTTCGTTACACTTAACTACTTAGCTAGTTTAGGTTTAGTTAGGCTCTGATACCACTGTAAGTCCGTGTTGCCCATCCCGGTGCTTACGGGAGGCGGAAAACATAATAAAAAACGGATTTTTAATGACTTAGGCAACATGGACTTTGCTTGTGAGGATCTTTGCTAAACGAAAACTTGCTAACCCTAACTACAAAGTAGCTAAGTGATGAAAGGTTATACCTTTGGTCTTTAGTCCTTCTCTCCTTGCTCCTAGGAATGGTAGAAAGAGTTCACCTTGCTTGTCTTCTCCCGTCAAAGAAAGATCCACTTGAAAGCCACCACCTTTAGCTTCAACTCCAAGCTAGGAGTAACTAGAGTGCGAGAAATGCTAAGACTTGAACCCTAGAAGAGAGTTGAGGATCAAGTGAAGGTTTTTCTCAAGCTTTTTGTTTCTCAACACATGAGAGGGAGAGAGCTTGAGGGAGAGGATGAACAAGAGAGAGAAATGATATGAGAGAATGAGAAAATAATAGAGCTCTTCTCACTAATATGTGTGAATTAATTTAATTGAATAATTAGCTAGATAATTATCATGGTAAATCATGACATGACCATTATCATTTCAAATTGCAAAGATCAAAAAGCATCTTCCAAAAGAAATTATGATGGTCAAAGTGTCAACCTTGGTCAACAAGTCAAAGAAGTCAAAAGGTCAATAACCACAACCATGGATAATTATCAAACTAATTACTAATTAACAATAACACACACATAAATATTAGGGTTAATAAAATGACAATAGCCATTAACCCTAATCAAGGTCCTCTCCCTCAATCTCAAGCAACTGTGCATACGCACCCGCATTCGTGATCCGAGGAACACGAACACAATGAGAAAAACCAATCTCTAATCATATACTAGGATCCGGCTTAAACCAAAGCCCGCTAGTATAAACTGTCCGGACAGCAAACGTGCACAAGTGCGCGGATGCGAACGAACCCTGTCGCAAAACCATGCGACCTCTACTCATTTTGCCTAAAGGCGAATAGCTCTCTGTGTGGGACTCTAAAGACTCGACACTACGCTGGCAGTGGGTTTAACCACAGACCGCAAGCGGCACTAGCTGTACGTAACGGTCCCCAGGTAGATGTCGATAAGAAGACTGACGAGGTGAACCCCATCTGCACTCCTACTGAGCCTGTATGTGACAATCTCCGTACAGTCCGGTCTGTTCGTCTGATACATCGCATGGCGGGCCTAGGGGGGCGGTGAACGTCAGTCCCCTAATAGCGGTACAAGTCGTGTCGGAGTGTAGCCCAGAACACCCTGAGATAACACTGGAAACCTACCAGTATATCTCGCTTGCCCTGGCCAGGGACTACTCGTGTAATGGCTCTCCTGGACACAGCGCGATGTCAACCCCCAATACCGGGAGAGACGAATCCTGTCTAACCGTCACTGCCTCCAAGTGCTTCGGGACTGCACCCAAAAACTACCTGTTTGCACAGCTCCTTTGAGCCGTGGTAGGGTAGTAATCAAAGTGCAGTGGGAACACACTCGAGGCGAAGTGACAGTGTCAAGTCAGCGGACTAAGCTGTACTCATGTCACCTGGGAACTGATAACTGACGATAGGTATATTACCAACCAACAGTTCCCGACGAGTCCTGTCCAGTGTACTCGTAACCTAACGAGCACCCGCATACTATCCCAAGTACGACGTACTAACGGCTGTGGGACAGACCGTCTCCCACACTGGGATGAGAAGCGCATACGCTAGTCTACTCCGGAGTATCGATGCCCTGTCTCGATAGTCCAACGACCAGGGACCTGTATAAGGATGTGCTTATAGATTACCCAGCTCCCACGAGTGCGAGCGCCATCACAACGCTGGTAATCAAGCAAAGATCCTAAGGGCTCTACTAATATGTATACCAGCAATATGCTAAAAGAAACACATGCACATATTAAAGCAGAGACAAACCAAGTAGCATACTACCATTTCGAGCAAGATTGTATATACAACTGTGAATATCCCAAGCTTCCATTAAGTAATATACAAACTAGTATGATACAGTAATGGCCTCTAGGGCATATACACTAACATACATACCATGACTACGATATCTGGTGGTTGGGTGTCATGACTGTTTTTCTAAAATGATGTTTCAGAAAAGAGAGTCTGTAAGTACACAGTCAAAGGGCTTCGTAGATAGTGGGAGCAGCGGAAACGTGTGCAAGATGTTTTATGTGATAAGGCAGGCATCGCAGAGTTGGAACATCTATTTTGATGTAGTAGTCAAAGAGTTTGACATCATCAAAATGGTAGATGAACCTTGTATAAACAGAAAGGTAGTAGGGAGTATGGTGACGATCCTCGTAGAGTACGTAGATGACATACTCTTGATAGGGAAGGAGTTTCCTATGCTACGCTCGTTCAATCTCCGCCTATCACAATGATTCTCCATCTAGGATCAAAGTGATACCTCCTAAATCCTGGATTTTGGATCTATGAGATAGATCTAATTGGATGTTAGGATTCTCACTAGTTGTAGTGAGATGGTATCAATTGATCCTGGGGAGAATCATTGGGAGTGTTCCAGGGTGATAAGGACGACTGAATGTCAGTCACGGGCATTGTCTTTACCCTCAGTGGGGGGACGGTATGTTGGAAGAGTTCCAAGCTAGATACCGTGGCATACTAGACGATAAAGGCAGGATACATCGCTACTTAAGATGCTACCAAAGAGGATGTTTGGGTATATATTGGTTCATGAGATGAACTACGTTCCTACCATTGTGAGACAATAGAGTTGTGGCTTATGCCAAGGAACGCCGGTCCCATCAGTGATCCAGACATATTCTAAGACAGTGTCACCTGATCATGGAGATGGTTGATCTCCAAGGGATCAAGGTTAGGAGAGTAGACTCAGAGGACAATACGGCGGATCCACTCACAAAGGCCTTTTCCCAGAGAGAGACTATTATGGGATGGTTGAGTATGAGATACTACAACCACTGCTATCAGATGGCCCTAGTGCAAGTGGGAGATTGTTAGTTATATGTATGCCCTAGAGGCCATTGCTATACATAGGATGTATATTGTAGTGGATGCTGGGACATATATAGGGAGGACTTTCTTGCTCGACATGATAGTATGCTATCTGGTTACTCTTTATCTTAACGTGTATACTGATTGTCTCTCTGTTACATGTTGGTAAAGCCCTTAGGATGTGTACTTGACTACCTGGACTATGATGCAGATCATACTAGTGGGGACATGGTAGTCCATAAGTACATCCTTCAAGGTCCCTAGTCGTGGGTGTATCGAGATGGGGCATCGATATACCAGAGTAGACTAGCGTATACCTTCTCGACCCATACAGATGGGCGATGGATGATCCCATATCCATTGGTGTTTGACATCAGAGATGATATACGGGTGCTCAGTGGAGACTGGGTACACTGGACGGACTCGCCGAGAACTCCCAGATGGTATTATACCTTACGTCAGATGGCAGTTCTCTGGTGACACTGGTACAGAGTAGTCTGTTGACCCGAGATCGTCATAGAGTCTTGTATGATTCCCACTGTGCTTTGATTTCCACCTTACCACGTCCAAAAGGGCGTGCAAAACGGTGGTTTTTGGGTACAGTCCCGAATCACATGGAGGCAATGAGCGATAGGAGGGGATTCGTCTCTCCCGGTATAGGGAGTTGATGTTGCGCTGTGTTCGATTGGCTATAACCGGAAATCCCTGGCCAGGGTTGCTGAGATTTACTGGTAAGTGTTACCTATAGTTTCTCGAACTGTTATAGACCTCATATCGACACGACTTATCGAGCTATTGGGGTCTGACGTTTACCACCCGTAGGCGAGATATGCGACATATCAGACGAACAGACCGGACTGTACGGTAAGTGTTACTGGTTGGATTCACAGGAGTATGAGCGGGCTTGCTCGTCGATCTTCTGATCGCTTAATACCCGGATGGCCGTTACGTTTAGCAGACCGCTTGCGGCTTGTGGGTGTTTGATATGATCATCACCTGCTGCCGACGTATTGACGAGTTTTTAGAGTCCTACACAGAGGTTTCCTGGCTCAAGCGAAACGAAATAGGAGCGCATATGAGATATGTGCGGGACCGAGAATAATGCGTGTATGTGATACCGTATTCTATTCTCGCGATGAATGTATCGATTGGTTGTATGCGATATAACCTAGTTATCGAATCAAGGATTGATTTGATAAGCCGATACATTGAATATTAGTCGGTCATATGTGATATGACCGGATCGTTAAATCAAGTGTTGATTTAATAATTTAATGCATAATTATATATTTGATATATTACTTTGCATTAACTAGTATTGGTTCACTTTAAATGGATTTTCTCACTTGAAGTTCACAAGTTGTATATGTGATATACTTTTGTGCACTCTTTTGTATCATGTTTAATGATACATGCTAACTTGGGTTTGTGTAAAGGATTAAACCATGGTTAGGGTTTTCTTTTTCTTATCTATTTATTTATTTATTTATTTTGGCAAAAGGTAAAGAGAAAATGGTGGCTTTCTTTGTTTGTTGTTGAAGCTTCATGAAGCTTTGACTAAGTGACCATTTTGTCTTCATGCTTAACCCTAACCATTCTAATTAACCATAGTCTATTCTCTACACCTAACCATGGTTAGTATATGATAAGTATTCATATTATTTTCCTTTTGAAAAATAACTTATCATATTATCTTCTTCTTCTTCTCCTTCTTCAACATGAAGAAAGCTTGCCTCCATCAATGGCAACTTGAGAAAAAGAGTGAGAAATCCAATTCTAAAGTGAACCCACTTCCTATTTCTTCATCCTCTACCACTTGCCAAGTAGTATAGGGTGTTTTCTTCATAAGTTTCATGGCTTGGTGAAGTTGGAGCTTGATCTAGTGTTGCCTCGACGTAGATCATCTTCAGCATCGAAGCCGACGACCAAGCCCGCCCATTTCTCCGATGAATCCGACGCTAGAGCCCGGGATTCGATTTGGACAGCAAGGAGACTTCATCGTGGAGCTATGGAGGTGGAGGACCGGATCTACAAAGGTTGTATTTCCGTTCACTTAGTTAAGTTGTTAACTAGTTGCATGTTTCGCCTAAAATTCTAGTTAACGATCCGTATTAGGGTTTCTCGGCACATGAAAAATTTGAAATTGGCATGGTTGATGCCTTGTGAGACCTCATTAGTGTGCCTAGGAACCCTACAGGTTCCTTGGCCAAAGCCACAGCTCCATTGTTATCACAATACAAAAGTATTGGATACTCAATGGACGGAACTACTCCAAGTTCAGTTATGTACTTCTTGATCCAGACAGCCTCTTTGGCAGCATCGTTGGCATCAATGTATTCAGCCTCCATCGTCGAGTTTGCCATGGTTTCCTGTTTGGAACTCTTCCAACAAACCGCCCTTCTATTGAGGGTGAAGACAAATCCCGAGTGCGATTTAGAGTCGTCCTTATCACTTTGGAAGCTCGAATCGATAAAGGACTTTACTTGGAGTTCTCCATTACCATACACCAAGAACATCTCCTTAGTCCTTCTCAAGTACTTGAGAATATTCTTCACAGCTGTCCAGTGACTCTCTCTTGGATCTGCTTGATACCTACTCACTACACTTAGTGATATGCTATATCGGATCTGGTACATAGCATCACGTACATGATAGAGCCTACTGCCGAAGCATAGGGTATCCCTTGCATGCGAGCTCTTTCCAAATCAGTCTTGGGAGACATCTCTTTGGAGATAGTGAGTCCAGAGATCGTGGGTAAATTCTCACGCTTGGATTCTTCCATAATAAACCTCTTTAGTATGATGTCAATGTACCTGGATTGGGACAATCCCAGTATCCTCTTAGATCTATCTCTATAGATCTTAATACCCAAAATGCAGGAGGCATCACCTAGATCTTTCATTGAGAATCTATGAGATAAGAAGAGCTTGACCGAGTGCAGCATAGGAACATCATTTCCTATCAAGAGTATGTCATCCACGTACAATACGAGGAAGACAACCTTACTCTCTACAACCTTCTTGTAAATACAAGGTTCATCTACGTTCTTGATGAAGTCAAACTCTTTGACTACCACATCAAAACAGATGTTCCAACTCCGCGATGCTTGCTTTAACCCGTAGATGGATTTAAGCAGCTTGCACACCTTTCCACTGCTCCCACTGTCTACGAAGCCCTCTGACTGAGTCATGTACACGCACTCCTCTAAATCACCATTTAGAAAGGCGGTCTTAACATCCATTTTCCAGATTTCGTAGTCATGGTATGCAGCAATGGCAAGTAGGATCTAGATGGACTTAAGCATAGCCACTGGAGAAAAGGTTTTGTCATAATCCACAACTGGTCGTTGACGAAAACCCTTTGCAACAAGTCTAGTTTTGAAAGTCTTAACTTTTCCATCTACACCAAGTTTCTTCTTAAAGATCCATTTGCTCCCAATGGGTTTTACCCCTTCAGGAGCAACTTCCAAAGTCTATGCTTTGTTGGTGTACATGGATTCCATCTCAGATCGCATTGCATCCAGCCATTTCACAAAGTCCCCACTCGTGATGGCTTGCTCGAAGCTAGTCAGGTCATCATCTTCCATGATGCAATCCTCACTCCCACCGTCTATGAGAAAACCATAGTATCTCTTAGGTGGATGAGGAACCCTACTAGATCGGCGGAGAGGCTAGGGTTCGTTGGAAACTATCGAATCCTCTGGTTTCACTAAATTTTCAGTTGTAGTTTGTGTCGTTGGAACTTCTTCCAGCTCTACCTCTTTACCACTAATTTCTTTTGCAAGAAATTCATTTTCTAAAAAGGTGGCATGTCGAGAAACAAACACTTTTTGCTCCTCGCCGTGGTAGAAAAGATATCCATGTGAATGTTTTGGATATCCCACAAACTTGCAAAGAACTGACCGTGCCTCGAGTTTGTCTGGATTTTGCCTTTTGACATAGGCCGGACAACCCCATATCTTAACTCGTTTAAGACATGGTCTCTTCCCACTCCATATCTCATATGGTGTGGTAGGTACAAATTTAGTTGGAACTTGATTCAATAGGTATGCCGCTGTCTCAAGCGCATAACCCCAAAAGGAAATAGGAAACTCAGCAGTGCTTATCATGGAGCGCGCCATATCTAATAGGGTGCGGTTCCTCCGTTTCGATACACCGTTGTGCTATGGTGTATAAGGATGAGTATGTTGAGAGAGAATCCCATTCTCTTTTAAATAGTCAAGGAACTCATTGCTCAAGTATTCTCCTCCTCAATCAGATCGAAGGATCTTAATACTTTTACCCGTTTGGTTCTCTACTTCGTTCTTATATTCTCTGAATTTCTCAAAACCTTCAGACTTGTGTTTCAACAGGAACACATGTCCATATCTTGAGAGATCGTCAGTGAATGTAATGAAGTATGCGGAACCATTCATGGCATGTGTAGACATGGGACCGCATACATCACTATATATCAGTCCCAAGAGTTCCGTAACTCTTTCTCTATGTCCACTAAATGGAGTTTTGGTCATTTTACCTTTGAGACATGACTGGCAAGTGATTGATCGAATTCTCGGTGTGTATGTAGAAAATGTATAGAAATCACAACCAAAGAAATTTTTTGACCGCAATCAATAACGGTGTCGATTGTAGCGCGTTAGCGAGTGCGGATCGTCTATAGGGAAAGTGTAATTCGTTCGAATTCAAATTAGATGAATTGAAAATTAAAGAAAAGAGAAAAGACAATTCAATTCAAGATTTAAAAGTGAATTTCAAGAATTATCTAGATCTAAATCTAAAATCAAGAAAACTTTAAAATCAAGAATGAAGAATTGATGATATCCAATCCAAATAGTAATCAAGAATCAAAATGAGGCTCGTAGGAATCGATCGAATCTATAGACGTGATGAAATCTAATGATTACGTTTTCTTATCCATCGATGATTTGACACTAGATCGATGATGATCAACGAGAATTAGGGATTTCTTGCGGAAACTAGGGTTTCATCATCCATCCCTTGTTCTTTTGTTGATTTCATTCACATTCTAGCCTCTAGTAAATTCAAGAATCGATCGTGGATCCCTAATTAAGAGCGAACACAATCAAGAAAGTATCGCTCGAAACTAGGTTGTCGATTCTTCAATTTACTAAGGTTTACAAAACTCATAGGACTTAAGAATCGTTTCAAGATTTGTAACATCATCATCTATTGATCTCTCGACTCCTTCACGAGCGGAGTTTTACTCAAACATCATAACAAGAAACACAATCAAGAATTGAGATCGAATCATGATGCAAGAATGTAAAGAAAGCAAGATTAAAGAATTTCACCTTTTATTATTCAACAATTCGTTACACTTCGCTCAAGGAATACAAGAAATTGAGGAGAGAACGAGATCGTCGAATTTAGCGTCGCATCGTCTCCGTGAGTCGCGGATCGTCTTGGATCAGTTACTCGGATGAAGATCGGCTTCGCTCCAAAAGGATGGTTGAATTCTCGCTTGATTTGTACTCGGTGTTCTTGATTTTGGCTTGGATTTGATTGGATTAGGGTTAGGGTTTGGAGATACAAGTTGTGTCACTCAACTTGTGGGAGAGATGAAGATTGGATAACAACCTTGAGAGTGAAGCCTTAGGGTCCCTTTTATAGCCTCGATTAGGATTAGCTTCCTTTAGAAGCTAGGTTTAGTTTAGCTTCCCTTGTAAGCTTGGGAGTTTGGCAGAAGGTTCTAGAGGTAGTTAGTGAGGGTTAGCTTCCTTCATAAGCTTGGAAGTTAGGGAGAAGCTTCTAGGCTTAGGTGGTTAAGTAGCTTGCTTTGGAAGCTTGAAGATGTTTAGCTTGAACAAGGAGCCTTTCTGTTCTGACAGAAACTTCTGGAGAATTCTGGAATTTGCAGTGGCTTAAAGGGGTTCTGAAGCTGAGAAGAGAGATCTGAGTTGAACCTGTGCTGACATCACCATATCGTGGCCGCGGATCCGCGACGCCAAGGGCCTTTTGGCCGCTGATCTGCGGCTCTTTGATGGCCTTGGGGCATGGAAACTCTTGTATGTGTTGGTGCTGACTTCATGGTATTTTTCTGACATCTATAATATTATAATTCCCTCTATTTCACTGCCAGATCTCAAATCTTGGACTTGGTGTAATTTTCTCAGCACTTTTGACAGTTTCGGCTTTTCTCCTGGAATTTCCTGTACAGATTCTCGAGACAAGTGGTGCGCTACACAAAGATGATGCGATGCCATGATAAACACTCAATTTCCTTCAAAATGTCAGTTTTAATTTATAGCACAAGTAATTTGGTATTTTACGAATGTTTTGCTAATATGTGCTATACTTAATCTGAATACCTTTAGATGAGTGCAAATGATAGGGAAATTGACGTGTTAAAAATACATTATTTTCGACTGATCAAATTCCCCCAAACTTATTTTCGGTCGTCTCGAGCGAACTGTTTTATTAAAAAGAGAAGGAGAAAATAAAAAAGAAAAGAAAAACTAACTAGCATACTTTCGTAGGCAACACGATTGCACTGAACACGTGCAACAAGCCTTTAAACCTCTAGGTGTCCCTAGTAGAAGGAGTGTTGTCTCCTGAGGGTTTTCAGCGGATTGCACCCACAAAATCCAATAATAAAAAAAAGACCGTGAAAGTTACATTTAAAGATAAGAATTGTAAAAGAAAGACTTTGAAAATTAGGGTTTCTAACTATGCTAGCTTTTCGGTTGTCATGAGCCATATCTTAATAGTCATGAAAAAATGATAGAAATCACATCATCCCTCAATAAAAAATCGTCTTTATTCTTCATTCCTATCTTTCTTCCAAATATCGATCATATAACCCTACGTGTGTGTGAAGAACATCCCTACACCCGGAGAATTCAATTCAAGCTATCATACTCTTGTCCATCTGCCTCAGTACTTTTTAATTAATGAATATTTAGATTTGCTCACACATTTTTGTTAGTTATATGTATGCCCTAGAGGCCATTACTGTACATAGGATGTATATTGTAGTGGATACTGGGACGTATATAGGAAGGACTTTCTTGCTCGACATGATAGTATGCTATCTGGTTGCTCTTTACCTTAACGTGTACACTGTTTGTCTCTCTGTTACATGTTGGTAAAGCCCTTAGGATGTGTGCTTGACTACCTGGACTATGATGCGGATCATACTAGTGGGGACATGGTAGTCCATAAGTACATCCTTCAAAGTCCCTAGTCGTGGGTGTGTCGAGACGGGGCATCGATATACCAGAGTAGACTAGCGTATACCTTCTCGACCCATACAGATGGGCGATGGATGATCCCATATCCATTGGTGTTTGACATCGGAGATGATATACGGGTGCTCAGTAGAGACTGGATACACTGGACGGACTCGCCGAGAACTCCCAGATGGTATTATACCTCACGTCAGATGGCAGTTCTCTGGTGACACTGGTACAGAGTAGTCTGTTGACCCGAGATCGTCATAGAGTCTTGTGTGGTTCCCACTGTGCTTTGATTTCCATCTTACCACGTCCAAGAGGGCGTGCAAAACGGTGGTTTTTGGGTACAGTCCCGAGTCACATGGAGGCAATGAGCGATAGGAGGGGATTCGTCTCTCCCGGTATAGGGAGTTGATGTTGCGCTGTGTTCGATTGGCTATAACAGGAAATCCCTGGCCAGGGTTGCTGAGATTTACTGGTAAGTGTTACCAGTAGTTTCTCGAATTGTTATAGACCTCATATCGACACGACTTATCGAGCTATTGGGGTCTGACGTTTACCACCCCTAGGCGAGATATGCGACATATCAGACGATCAGACCGGACTGTACGGTAGTGTTACTGGTCGGATTCGCAGGAGTGTGAGCGGGCTTGCTCGTCGATCTTCTGATCGCTCAATACCCGGGTGGCCGTTACGTTTAGCAGACCGCTTGCGGCTTGTGGGTGTTTGATATGATCATCACCTGCTGCCGGCGTATTGACGAGTCTTTAGAGTCCTACACAGAGGTTTCCTGGCTCAAGCGAAACGAAATAGGAGCGCATATGAGATATGTGCGGGACCGAGAATAATACGAGTATGTGATACTGTATTCGATTCTCGCGATGTGACATTGATCGGTTATATGTGATATAGCCGGGTTATCGGATCAAGTGTTGATTCGATAAGTTGTTACTAATGATACTAGCCGGTTATATGCGATATGACCGGATCGTTAAATCAAGTGTTGATTTAATGATTTAATGTATAATTATATATTTGATATATTACTTTGCATTAACTAGTATCGGTTCACTTTATAATGGATTTTCTCACTCGGATGTGCGCATTACATATGCGATATGATTTTGTGCACTAGATTGTATCATGTTTGATGATACATGCATTTTGGTTAAATGTAAAGAATTAAACCATGTTTTAAGTGGATAATTAGGGTTTTGATTTCCTTATTCATTTATTAATCTTTTTCTTTTTGGAAAAAGGAAAAAGGAAATGAGAAAATGGTTGCTATTTTGTTTGTATTCTTTGAAGCTTCATGAACTTTGACCATAGCAACCATTTTGTCTTCTTATACAAACCCTAACCATTCATCTAACTTGAGTTAACTCTCTACAATTAACCATGGTCTTGTTATGATAAGGTTTGATTATTCATTTCATTTTTAATTAACTTATCATAACTATTATCTTCTTCTTCCTCATTTTTCTTCAAGTGAAGAAAGCAAGGCCATCAATGGTGATTGATGATAAAGAGTGAGAAATCCAATTCTAAAGTCTACCCACTTCCTATTTCTTCATCCTCTACCTCTTGCCAAGTAGTAGAGTGTGTTTCCTTCACAAGTTTTTAGGGCTTGGTGAAGGTGGAGCTTGATTTAGCGATGCCTCGACGTAGATCATCTTCGGCATGGACATCGACAACCTAGCTCGCTTTTTCTCCGACGAACCCGACTCTAGAGCCCGGATTCCTTTTGGACAGCGGAGACGACTTCGTTGCGGAGCTATGGAGGTGGAGCACCGGATCTACAAAGGTTGTATTTCCGATATCCCATTAGTTAAGTTGTTAACTAGATTGTTTTTCGCCTAGATTTCTAGCCAACGGTCCGTATTAGGGTTTCTCGGCACCTAGATTTTTTGAAATTGGCATGGTCGATGCCTTGCGAGACCTCCTTAGGGTGCCTAGGAACCCTACAGTGGTATCAGAGCCTAGCTAGAGCCTTAGGCGAAGTCTAGACGGAGTTTGAAGTCCGATCGACCCGAAACCCCATCTCAAATAATGCTCTCTGTCCTTTTTCTAAAAACGTGGATTTTTTGAAATTAAAAATATGCAGAAAATCAAGCAGGGTTTTCTAGGAATTACTGTAAAATTCGTGGACCTAATTCAACTATTCCACCGCGTTTCCGCGGCATGAGCAAGGCTCATGCGGCGGATCCGCGGCCGTACGGCCACAATATTTAAATTAGTTTGCACAGTAACTCCTATTTAACAGTGCTGGTTCTCCTGGGTATTTTTAATATTTTTTCCAGAGTTTGCATTTTCTGAGTTGTTTTGGGGATTCGGTGTTTCGATCGGAGTGTCAGATTTTGTCTATGTGGCTTTCCGGATAAATTTTAGAATATGTTAAAAAGTTCGACCGGATTTAAATACCCAATTTTTCCCCTGTCGGGAAATTTCCAAGTGTTGGATTTTTCCGTAGTTTAGCGACGTTCTAAGTAGTGCAAGTAACGCGATGGTCCCTCTAGAAGACAACAAACCTTAACTCGATTATGTGACCGTCTTGAACTGCCCTTTGAACCTTCGGGTTTGGGGCAGTACGGCGTGCCACATGTGAGGCGTTGGCTTGACCCTTCTACGGCTGGACCGTTGGTACTGAGGCACGAACTGAATGTTGTTAGACTTATTTCATGTGTTGATCTGTATCGGGAAAACTTGGGTGTTCGATTGTTCGATCGGAAAGTTTGACATTTTCTATTTATCTGAAATGGGATACAATAATTGGAATTCACAAGTAGTTATGTGATAACTGAATGAATGTTATAAACATAGCAGTTTAGTCTCACTTGATCGGTTGCCACGGAATTTTGATGTGATCAAAAGTCCGTCGCAATCACGTAGCATACGCGGATACTCGCCGATAAACTAAATAGACAGCCTCGCTCCATAGCCCCGACCAAGTGACTGTAGGAGAACCCCGTCGCCGAAAGCATCCGTTCGGGTGCTCGCGGTAGCGGTGTTCCGCCTTGGTGCACTTCGTCGACGGCGTCGGGGGTGCGGCCGTCTACTGAAGTTTGCAACGAGCATTCGATCAGGATGTCGGGAATCTTGTTGAATTACCCGACTTGATATTGAAAAGTGTTTTCGATAATGAGACTAAAATGCGGGGTTTATAATTGCTAGGCATGGGATGTCTAAGTAATTCATTTGGTCAGGCATGCGATGTCTGAGGTGGTTGCGGATTCCAACTGTTGTAGTTTTACACTTTCTTTTCTGTGACCGTAAGTGTAATATGTGATATCGCCGGTTTCGTTGCTATATGTCAACGACAATTGGGATGCGCATATTTACTTACGTTGATGACATGTGATGTTATGTGTTGCTGGATATGTTATATTGGATCGTCGTGTTTGAATAGCCGGGGTTTTTTATGTGAGATGAGTGTTTTTCATTTTCATTCATGTAAAAACTTGTATGTAATATTCTTTTATTGGGGCGCTTCCAGGTTGCGGAAGATGTCACCGTTTGTATATTATTTACTTTTCCGCACTAGGATAGACCCAAGGAGGGGAGCACAAGTAACCGGGTTCTGGAGTCCAGTGGGAGACCAACTCGAGGAGTCGAGTCCGGGTCTCCTAACTCTAGAATTGGTAGGGTTGCTTGCCGCTCTCGTAGGGGTCTAGGGGTGTGGGTTTGGCTATTCATCGCGACCGTGGAATCCGTGTTTTATACTGGCTCGTATTGAAAACACGGACGTCCTAGTATATCCAATATTTCATATATTTCTTCTGCTGCGATATCTGTGATGTGATTATGTGATGTTCTGTGATAGATACAGTATATAGTATATATGATATATTATATAGGCGTTACTTATGTTTTACACCCGCGCTAGCCCTGCCCCGCTCTGCCGTTAGTCACCTAACCTAACGGTGCACGAGGGGACATCGAGGCGAATGCGGATGGCATAAGTATAAGTCGTATTTATCTGTGATGTTTACGTACTTAAATGATGGGACTTCATTAATATGATTAATGAAATAAAAGAAACCTAAGATGTTGTAGAATCGAATTTCAAAATAAAACAGGTAGCTACAGTTCTTGCTTTGCACAGCGGTATATATGATATATCCTGCACCTTATTCGATGAGGAAAGGACCGAGATCCCTTCACCGGGAGTGACTCCTTTAGCAATAACTGGCAGATGCTACACACTCGGTTTGTCTTTTGATTGCTTTTAAGAGTTTTTGCTTTGCACAGTGATATATATGATATATCCCGCACCTCATTCGACGAGGAAAGGACCGACGATCCCTTCACCGGGAGTGACTCCTTTAGCAAAACTAGAAAAGCCTCAAAAGCACTCCATTTTAAAATCATTCGATCCTACAACGATATCAAGTTCATTACGCAATAGGTTTTCAGAAAAACCTGTCGTAGCCCTCCGTCATTTCAGATAAGTAGTAGTTAGTATTCGTGCTGCGTTTGTTGGCCTTTGTCAAGGCGCAGTGTGCGGTAGCTAACTGGTGCTTATCTGCTTATGCATATGATGCAGATTGAGTTAGGGTAGTCGTGCGACCTTGTTGGCCTTTGTCAAGGGCCGTGCGGGTGGGTTTAATTCAATCAGGAAATGACGGGTTGAACTTGACTAGCATCCTATGGTTTGTTGGCCTTTGTCAAGGTCATAGGAGGTTAGGGGCAAAATATTATCGGGAATTTCAAGTGTTGAAATTTGCAATGAGATTGCATACTTTCTATGAGATAGTTGGATCCCGATACCCGCTGCGAGTAAGTGTTACTCCTGGGAGAGTTTTACACATTACAATTAGCCGATCAAGTAGGTGTCTAGAAAGGTGTTAACGAGGTTACGCCTCTGGAAAAACGAGGTTTACATTAATTAGGTTCGTGCGAAAGCACGGGGGACCTCCCTCAAAGTACCGACGCTGGCCTGGCTGAAAGATTGGCGAACTTGTAGTGTGTAATTAATCCCGGCTATTCTTTCCTTTTAGGGTTTGAAGGAAGATTTGATAAAAAGCAGTGGGAGCCATCCTGATTAGATAAAATAATAACCAATCTATTCTTGACAGAGCGCACGCTGAGTGTTTTCTTCTCTCTCTCTCCAGGTAGCGACCATATCACGCCTTAATCAAGATAATAAAACGGATTATTGACCGAACCTGCTTGTTATACTGAGCTGGGGAACGTTGGTCCCGCTCCAACTTATAATTGTTGTAAGACAGAGCAGGAAATTGGGGAATACCAGATTTCCCGTGCCGCCCAAACGAAGAGAGTGCATATTGATGCATCATTTTCGGGTGTGTTCATTACAAAGAACTGTTTCTCTTTATCCTCTACGTCCTGGGTATGTGATACCAGATCAGGATCCCAGATATGTAATATGTTACATAGGGCTACAAAAAGGTAGAGAACTGAGAACGGGTGATAAGTTTCATGAGGCAGAAAACGGGGCAAGTGTTGCAGCCAAGTCTGTTGGTCACTGTCACCCTGTATTACCAATACATTGATTCTGAACGAATGTTGTTAGTTACCGAACCTGATATACAAAATCATATCAGTCTCTTTATTAGTAAAGAAATGATAAAATTTTGTATTGTTGGATAATGTTTTGAACATTTCCTATATCAAAAGTTGATCGTATCAGGCACGTTATCTAACAGCGTTGATGTTCTAAATCAAACTACAGTTCTTAGTATATGGAACACACAAAAGAGGGAGAGTTCAGAAATGAACGGATCCTTCTTAAGGTATTGTAGACTAGGTCAGATCAATGTGACCCGACTAGCTGAAGTTACATGTAGATGCATATTTAAATCAGTTTGAATTTACATCTTGTGAAACTCGCCAGTCATGTCACAAAGATAAGATGACCGTAGCTCCGTTTACTGGAAACAGAGAAAGAGTTAGTGAACTCTTGGGATGATACATGTTGATGTATGTAGGTCCCCTGTCTACACATGCCAGGATCGGTTCTTCGTACTTCATTACATTCTCTGATAATCTCTCAAGATTCAGACATATGTTCCTGTTGAAACATGAGTCCGAGCATTTTGAGATATTCACAGAATATAAGCGAGAAGTAGAGAACCAAAATACGGGTATAAGTATTATGTCCTATGATGAGATCAGGGAGGAGAATACTTCTGCATGGAATTCCTGGAATATTCTAAAGGAGAATGAGATTCTCTCTCAGCATTACTCCTCTGTATACACCATAGCACGATGGTATATCGGGGCAGAGCAGATACACCCTATTTGATATGGTGTGCTCTATGATGAGTACTACTGAGTTACCTATTTCCTTTTGAGAGTTATGCACTTGAGAAGCTACATACCTATTGAATAGGGTTCCAATCAAATCAGTTGCCTACCGCTTCATATGTGATATGGAAAGGGAAGAGCCCATATCTTAAGTTGGTTAAGATTTGGGGTTGTCTGGCCTATGTCTAAAAGCAAAATCCGGACAAGTTCGAGGCATAGTTTGTTATGTAGAACTGGAAAGGTTCCAGCTATACAAACAACAGCAGATGATTTGGTAGAACCGAAAAGGATTCAGTAGATACCAACGAACCTCAGCCTCTCCGCCGATCTAGTAGGGTTCCTCACCCACCTGAGAGATACTTCGGTTTCTCTATGACAGTGGGAGCGAGGATTGCATCATGAGATGATGACCCAACTAGCTTCGAGCTGGCCATCAGGAGTAAGACTCTGTAAGAATGGCTGGATGTTTAGTGATCTAAGATGGAATCCTTATACACCAACAGAGTATGGACTTTGGTTGCTATATCTGAAGGGTTAAATCCCCATCAGGAGCAAGTATATCTTGAGAAGATTACTTGGTGTAGATGGAAAAGTTGAGACTTTCAAAGCTAGACGTGTTGAAGGTTTTCGTCATCGACCAGGCGTGGATAATGATAAAACCTTTTCCAGTACCTATGCTTAAGTCTATCCAGATACTACTTGCCACGGCTTCATACCATGACTACGATATCTGGTGGTTGGGTGTCATGACTGCTTTTCTAAATGATGTTTTAGAAGAGTGCGTCTATAAGTACACAGCCAGAGGGCTTCGTAGACAGTGGGAGCAGCGGAAACGTGTGCAAGATGCTTTATAGGATTAAAGCAGGCATCGCGGAGTTGGAACGTCTGTTTTGATGGATAAGTCAAAGAGTTTGACATCATCAAAATGGTAGATGAACCTTGTATAAACAAAAAGGTAGTAGGGAGTATGGTGGTGATCCTCGTAGAGTACGTGGATGACATACTCTTGATAGGGAAGGAGTTTCCTATGCTACGCTCGATCAATCTCCGATTATCACAATGATTCTCCACATAGGATCAAAATGATACCTCCTAAATCCTGGGTTTTTGGATCTATGAGATAGATCTAATTGGATGTTAGGATTCTCACTAGTTGTAGTGAGATGGTATCAATCGATCCTGGGGAGAATCACTGGAAGGGTTCCAGGGTGATAAAGACGACTGAATGTCAGTCGCAGGCATTGTCTTTACTCTCAGTAAAGGGACGGTATGTTGGAATAGTTCCAAGCTAGATACCGTGGCATACTAGACGATAAAGGCAGGATACATCGCTACTTAAGATGCTACCAAAGAGGCAGTCTGGATGTATACATGTTCATAAGATGAACTTTGTTCCTCCCATTGTGAGACAATGGAGTTGTGGCTTTTGCCAAGGAACTTCCGTCCCATCAGTGATCAAGACATATTCTAAGGCAGTATCACCTGATCATGGAGATGGTTGATCTCCAAGGAGATCGAGGCAAGGAGAGTAGACTCAGAGGACAACACGGCGGATCCACTCACGAAGGCCTATTCCCAGAGAGAGACTTTTATGGGATGGTTGAGTATGAGATACTACAACCACTGCTATAGATGGCCCTAGTGCCAGTGGGAGATTGTTAGTTATATGTATGCCCTAGAGGCCATTACTGTACATAGGACGTATATTGTAGTGGATGCTGGGACGTATATAGGAAGGACTTTCTTGCTCGACATGATAGTATGCTATCTGGTTGCTCTTTACCTTAACGTGTACACTGTTTGTCTCTCTATTACATGTTGGTAAAGCCCTTAGGATGTGTGCTTGACTACCTGGACTATGATGTGGATCATACTAGTGGGGACATGGTAGTCCATAAGTACATCCTTCAAAGTTCCTAGTCGTGGGTGTGTCGAGACGGGGCATCGATATACCAGAGTAGACTAGCGTATACCTTCTCGACCCATACAGATGGGCGATGGATGATCCCATATCCATTAGTGTTTGAAATCGGAGATGATATACGGGTGCTCAGTAGAGACTGGGTATACTGGACGGACTCGCCGAGAACTCCCAGATGGTATTATACCTCACGTCAGATGGCAGTTCTCTGGTGACACTGGTACAGAGTAGTCTGTTGACCCGAGATCGTCATAGAGTCTTGTGTGGTTCCCACTGTGCTTTGATTTCCATCTTACCACGTCCAAGAGGACGTGCAAAACGGTGGTTTTTGGGTACAGTCCCGAGTCACATGGAGGCAATGAGCGATAGGAGGGGATTCGTCTCTCCCGGTATAGGGAGTTGATGTTGCGCTGTGTTCGATTGGCTATAACAGGAAATCCCTGGCCAGGGTTGCTGAGATTTACTGGTAAGTGTTACCAGTAGTTTCTCGAATTGTTATAGACCTCATATCGACACGACTTATCGAGCTATTGGGGTCTGACGTTTACCACCCCTAGGCGAGATATGCGACATATCAGACGATCAGACCGGACTGTACGGTAGTGTTACTGGTCGGATTCGCAGGAGTGTGAGCGGGCTTGCTCGTCGATCTTCTGATCGCTCAATACCCGGGTGGCCGTTACGTTTAGCAGACCGCTTGCGGCTTGTGGGTGTTTGATATGATCATCACCTGCTGCCGGCATATTGACGAGTCTTTAGAGTCCTACACAGAGGTTTCCTGGCTCAAGCGAAACGAAATAGGAGCGCATATGAGATATGTGCGGGACCGAGAATAATACGAGTATGTGATACTGTATTCGATTCTCGCGATGTGACATTGATCGGTTATATGTGATATAGCCGGGTTATCGGATCAAGTGTTGATTCGATAAGTTGTTACTAATGATACTAGCCGGTTATATGCGATATGACCGGATCGTTAAATCAAGTGTTGATTTAATGATTTAATGTATAATTATATATTTGATATATTACTTTGCATTAACTAGTATCGGTTCACTTTATAATGGATTTTCTCACTCGGATGTGCGCATTACATATGCGATATGATTTTGTGCACTAGATTGTATCATGTTTGATGATACATGCATTTTGGTTAAATGTAAAGAATTAAACCATGTTTTAAGTGGATAATTAGGGTTTTGATTTCCTTATTCATTTATTAATCTTTTTCTTTTTGGAAAAAGGAAAAAGGAAATGAGAAAATGGTTGCTATTTTGTTTGTATTCTTTGAAGCTTCATGAACTTTGACCATAGCAACCATTTTGTCTTCTTATACAAACCCTAACCATTCATCTAACTTGAGTTAACTCTCTACAATTAACCATGGTCTTGTTATGATAAGGTTTGATTATTCATTTCATTTTTAATTAACTTATCATAACTATTATCTTCTTCTTCCTCATTTTTCTTCAAGTGAAGAAAGCAAGGTCATCAATGGTGATTGATGATAAAGAGTGAGAAATCCAATTCTAAAGTCTACCCACTTCCTATTTCTTCATCCTCTACCTCTTGCCAAGTAGTAGAGTGTGTTTCCTTCACAAGTTTTTAGGGCTTGGTGAAGGTGGAGCTTGATTTAGCGATGCCTCGACGTAGATCATCTTCGGCATGGACATCGACGACCTAGCTCGCTTTTTCTCCGACGAAGCCGACTCTAGAGCCCGGATTCCTTTTGGACAGCGGAGACAACTTCGTTGCGGAGCTATGGAGGTGGAGCACCGGATCTACAAAGGTTGTATATCCGATATCCTATTAGTTAAGTTGTTAACTAGATTGTTTTTCGCCTAGATTTCTAGCCAACGGTCCGTATTAGGGTTTCTCGGCACCTAGATTTTTTGAAATTGGCATGGTCGATGCCTTGCGAGACCTCCTTAGGGTGCCTAGGAACCCTACAATTTTCATGCGACCGTTAATACTTCTTGAGGTACTAACCGACCGATTACTCATGTGCTTGCTTATTTGGTGTTTTTTCCTCGTCTTGCACCACCTAAGGCTTAGCAGTGACTCCCAGACCAGTTGGTCTAAGGCACTAGGTGAAGAGGCACCCTCGCTATATTTTTTTATTGCTGCCTTGGCGATAACAAAACCAGTGTTCATTTTTCTGCACCATTTTATATTTTATTCAATTTTTTTTATTTCCTTCATACTTTGGCTTTTATACAAGAGCATTTCAAGGTATCCTCTACTATCCCGAGTTTCAAGACGTGTGTAAGTGCGAATAGCAGGGTATCAACGTTCAAATGTTTGGCTTCCAGAATAGGAACTATTTTTTAGACTTATTTTTATCCTCAGATTAGTGACTTCCTTCATCTTACTAACTCTTGGGACAACGGCTCATAACTACTTATTACTAGTTCGTATAAGAAAAATTTTCTTGGTTTTCTTAAATTTTTCTAATGTTTTGGATGTAATTTTTCACTATCTAATATTTTATTATCTTATTTATATACAAAATTTTTAAATTTTTTTTATAGATTTTTCAAAATGTTTTGTGCTTATGCAAAGTGATATGCAAATGATGCGAAAATAAGCACAAACCTCCCCCAAACTTGTTTTCAACAGTGTCCTCACTGCTGCCAACCGCTATATCTCAAAAACCTGTAAGCCTGGGAGGAAATTTATTAATGGGGGCAAAATATTTAAGTGAAAATCCTCCCCCAAACCTATTTTTGGCTCATCTTTTTGTGTAAAAATTTTCTTTTCAGGAGCCAGATTATACCTCCAAACTTGAGTTAAGCAATGTTAATCTTTTGAAGATCACAAGACGGGGTCAAAATAATCATTGGTCGATGCCAAGCTTTGCAAAGATCGAAGGTCAACACCAACCATTCGAAAATTTTATCAATGTAGTGCTCTGGTTGGTGGAAGAAAAAGTGGGGAAAAGGTAAGTGGTGGAATAGAATGTGTGTGCGTCTCGTATTGGAGAGATGATGCAGTGATTGTGATGGATTACTCGCATTCTTTTTACAGTCCAGAAGAAGGGGTGGAGGTTCAATTTCATTGTTTTGATGTGGATTTATCTCAACACCCGTGTCATTCAAAAATGCGAGTTCATCAGCGAAGATCTCCTCAAAAGTCTCATCAATACCCCGGAGAATAATGTCATCACAAAGTGCGAGGTGATCTTCAGACTCTAAAAGCAGTTCATAATCAGTGTTAGTTGTTGACCCGGACAACTCGGTGGAAGAGTCCGTATGTGTATGATACATAGTTGGGTCAAACAACAACATATGAAAAGAGTCAAGATCAGTATCATGAGGATCGTCAAATTCGCTGCTGTCGACATGCATTAAGTCGACAGAACAGACCTGAGCAGTAGGTTCGGAGGGTACACTTCCCAACTTGTAAATGTTCAGCTCAATTGACCTATTCCCGAAAGATAGGGTCATAGAGCCATTACGATAGTTGATGATAGCATTGGAAGTGGCCAAAAAGGGGTGACCTAAAATCACCGGAATTTGATTCTGTGGGTTCACTACAGGATGTGTATCAAGTACAATAAAGTCCACAGGGAATACAAATTCCTCGAATTTTATTAACACATCCTCCAGTTCACCGGTAGGTTTGGTGATTGATTGGTCAGCCATCTGGAGAGTTGTGCTCGAGGGCTTTAACACTCCGATACCTAATTGCTCGTGAACCGAGTATGGAAGCAAGTTAACACTAGTGCCAAGGTCTAGTAGAGCACGGTTAATGTGTTTTTCCCCAATAGAAATAGAAATCGTAGGACAGCCAGGGTCCTTACGTTTTCTTGGTAATTGTTGGGGGAAAGACGTGTCTACTGTCTTTGCCATGAATATCTTCTTGGGCACTTGAGTCTTCCTCTTTCTAGTGCACAAGTCTTTAAGAACTTTCGCATAGGACGGAACTTGTTGGATAGCATCTAGGAGAGGGATATTGATGTTAACTTGCTTAAACATTTTAGTGATCTTCTCCATTTGTGGACTCAGTATGTTTCCCCTTAACCGATTCGGGTAAGGAGCTTGAGCAATAAGGTCGGGGTCCAACACTGGAGAAGATCGTGTGGATGGGAACGATCTAAGAATATGAGTGGGGATCGTTTTCTGTGTGGGCTGAGGTGTCGAGCCTTGGGGAAAACGGAGAATAGGCTCGGAAGAAGGTGGTGGGGTAGAAGAACTGGGGTCAGAATTAGAAGTAGAAGTGGAAGGAAAGGTCTCAGCCGGGGTATCATCGATAGTTTTTTCAATATCATCAATTTCTTTTCCAATGTGATTGTCAAGCACTCTTCCAAATCTCAACTTGGTGATTGCATTCACATGATGTGAATAATCAGGATTGGGTAAAGGTTGAGCTAGAAGTTTCCCTTTCTCTCTTGCACTCATTTCGGCTTTTAAACGTGCAATTTCTTCTTCCATCGATTTATACTCTCCGCTTGGGACGTGGAGTTTTTCTTTATATCATTGACGGAAGTTTTTATTTCAGCCGACATTTGCATGAGATTTGTCAGGAGAAAATTCATGAATGAAGAGGATTCATTAGTACCGGTCAACTGTAAAGGATTAGATGGTGCAGGTGTGTTGACCGGATTTTGGAAGTTTTGTGATTGGAAGGGGTGCTGACTCAATTGATGTGGTTGCTGTTGTGATGGAGGTTCCCTTTGGAAATTGTTTTGGTTTGGAACCGTGTTTTGAGTTTGTGATTGGTTCCAAGCAAAGTTAGGGTGATTCCTCCAACCCTGATTATATATGGAAGAAAATGGATCGTTTCTAGGTCGTTGTTGGAACGTAGTATTGGTATGCTCGTGACCTTGAAACGGAGAATTTAGTGGACATTCTTCCGTCAAATGAGAAGGATCAGAACATCATCCACATACAGTTTTGGAGAGTGACATTTGATTTAGGGCGGCGGCTAAAAATTTATTTTTCATAGTCTCGAGTTTCTTTTGCATAGCTGAAATGTCAGCTCTAACTCCTATGGAAACATCCGATTGGTTATTGCCACCCCTAGACGATTGACTCACACTCTCCCACTGTAAAGATTTTTCAGCGAAATCTTCTAGGAATTTCCAAGCTTCCCCATCATCTTTGGTCATGAAGTTGCTTTGACACATGGATTCAAGGGTCTGTTTTGTGTTAGGATTAATGCCCTCATATATGATTCTGCACAGATCCCATCTAGGGATTCCGTGATGTGGACATTGAACTAACAGATCCTTAAAGCGTTCAAGACATTTTGAGAATGTTTCATTTGGGAGCTGGGTGAATTGATTGATTTCGCTACGGACTCGAGCTGTTTTATGATAGGGGTAAAATTTCTTTAGGAATGCTTTTACGAATTCTCCCCAGTTCGAAATGGAATGTGCGGTTGTGTTATACAGCCACTTCTCGGCTATATCGCACGAGGTAAATGGGAGAAGACGAAAACGCATAGCATCCACAGAAAGCTGTGAAGTACCCATCATTGTGCATACATTTTCAAATTTGGTGATAAAGACATATGCGTCTTCGGACTCGAGACCGTGATATTTGGGTAGAAGGTTGATGTATTGGGGTTTTATTTCAAAATTGTCCCCGTTGGCTGGTGGAATGGAGAGACAGGTCGAAAGAGGACCTCACATAGGATAGCACCTCTCCTGGAGAGAGATGCGGGGTGGATTTTGCGCACCTGCAGACGGCGGCAGAGTAGTGGTAAAGAAGTTCGATGGAGAATCGTCCATCGAAGTGGGTGTGGTGGTAGGTAAAGAAGAAGTAAATGTAGAATTACCGACTTCGGAGTCGATCGGGGGAACGCGGACTAAACGGGCACTAGAATCCCGTGTCTAGCCTATCTTGCACTAAAGGGTTTAGCACAAGTGGCAGCGTTAATATAATTAGAGAAAATGATGTGATTGGTGTTTGTTTTGAAAAAGATACGGATTTTTTAAAAAAATGATGCAAATCACAAAAAATGCACACACAGCCCTAAGTCTAATGGTCACCTAGGTCAAGTCTCTAGACCGCTCCTAACTGCCAGAAGACAAATCGCAGGATCAATCCTCTACTGCCTCTTTGTTCCTCCTGTGGCCAGGTAAGTGCCAGGTAAGTGGGAGGTTCTCCACTACGTAAGTAGTGGGCCTAATTAAGTAACACTTGCCTTAGACACACTTGCCTTAGACACACTTGCCTTAGACACCACAAAAGAAACGCGGATAAGCAATAGATTACCCACGACCTTCTCCTGTCCTAAGTGAGCGCGACGGTCCTTAGAGTCATGTCTAGATTTCTTTTAATTAATGAGGGTAATGCAGATACAGTTTTGTGATTTTCGGGGCTTAGGAAGGGTAATGAACTCCCCACCTAATCTGGATTTGGTCTTTGCCCCTTAAATTCCGTATTAAAAAATGCAAGCAACCAAGATCAAACAAGCACAATTTTTTATTGCTTTTTGCGGCGCTGCGAATTATTTGCAAAGAAACCTGCAGAAAATGGTTATTGGAGCAGACAGAGGAGAAGATAAGAAAGTAAGAGAGGACCTGAGCAAATTTCATGCACTGAAACCCTCAGGCGACCGCGGATCCGCCGCGGTTATGCTACTTGGACCGCGGAAACGCGGTGGTTCAGATGAATCACTGCACAGAAAATTTATACAATGCTTCTGTTCACACCCTGAGCTCTCTGGAATGCTCTGAAAAGTTTTTCACTTGCTCCACAGATTCCAGATTTCCTCGCAACAAATCACAACAAATCGTTTAGTGTTTGCGCGAATTTAGATCTCAAAATTATGATGGAATAAACTTTTCAACTCAAATTTCAAAAACGAACGAATTAGCACACGATTCCCGGCAACGGCGCCATTTGATTGATCGAATTCTCAGTGTGTATGTAGAAAATGTATAGAAATCACAACCAAAGAAATTTTTTTGACCGCAATCAATAACGGTGTTGATTGTAGCGTGTTAGCGAGTGCGGATCGTCCACAGGGAAAGTGTGATTCGTTCGAATTCAAATTAGATGAATTGAAAATTAAAGAAAAGAGAAAAGACAATTCAATTCAAGATTTAAAAGTGAATTTCAAGAATTATCTAGATCTAAATCTAAAATCAAGAAAACATTTAAAATCAAGAATGAAGAATTGATGATATCCAATCCAAATAGTAATCAAGAATCGAAATGAGGCTCGTAGGAATCGATCGAATCTATAGACGTGATGAAATCTAATGATTACGTTTTCTTATCCATCGATGATTTGACACTAGATCGATGATGATCAACGAGAATTAGGGATTTCTTGCGGAAACTAGGGTTTCATCATCCATCCCTTGTCCTTTCGTTGATTTCATTCACATTCTAGCCTCTAGTAAATTCAAGAATCGATTATGGATCCCTAATTAAGAGCGAACACAATCAAGAAAGTATCGCTCGAAACTAGGTTGTCGATTCTTCAATTTACTAAGGTTTACAAAACTCATAGGACTTAAGAATCGTTTCAAGATTTGTAACATCATCATCTATTGATTCTCTCGACTCCTTCACGAGCGGAGTTTTACTCAAACATCATAACAAGAAACACAATTAAGAATTGAGATCGAATCATGATGCAAGAATGTAAAGAAAGCAAAATTAAAGAATTTCACCTTTTATTATTCAACAATTCGTTACACTTCGCTCAAGGAATACAAGAAATTGAGGAGAGAACGAGATCGTCGAATTTAGCGTCGCATCGTCTCCGTAAGTCGCGGATCGTCTTGGATCAGTTGCTCGGATGAAGATCGGCTTCGCTCCAAAAGGATGGTTGAATTCTCGCTTGATTTGTACTCGGTGTTCTTGATTTTGGCTTGGATTTGATTAGATTAGGGTTAGGGTTTGGAGATACAAGTTGTGTCACTCAACTTGTGGGAGAGATGAAGATTGGAGAACAACCTTGAGAGTGAAGCCTTAGGGTCCCTTTTATAGCCTTGATTAGGATTAGCTTCTTTTAGAAGCTAGGTTTAGTTTAGCTTCCCTTGTAAGCTTGGGAGTTAGGTAGAAGGTTCTAGAGGTAGTTAGTTAGGGTTAGCTTCCTTCATAAGCTTGGAAGTTAGGGAGATGCTTCTAGGCTTAGGTGGTTAAGTAGCTTGTTTTGGAAGCTTGAAGATGTTTAGCTTAAACAAGGAGCCTTTCTGTTCTGATAGAAACTTCTGGAGAATTCTGGAATTTGCAGTGGCTTAAAGGGGTTCTGAAGCTGAGAAGAGAGATCTGAGCTGAAGCTGTGCTGACATCACCATGACGTGGCCGCGGATCTGCGGCGCCAAGGGCCTTTTGGCTGCGGATCCGCGGCTCTTTGATGGCCTTGGGGCATGGAAACTCCTGTATGTGTTGGTACTGACTTTATGGTATTTTTCTGACATCTATAATATTATAATTCCCTCTATTTCACTGCCAGATCTCAAATCTTGGACTTGGTGTAATTTTCTCAGCACTTTTGACAGTTTCGGCTTTTCTCCTGGAATTTCCTGCACAGATTCTCGAGACAAGTGGTGCGCTACACAAAGATGATGTGATGCCATGATAAACACTCAATTTCCTTCAAAATGTCAGTTTTAATCTATAGCACAAGTAATTTGGTATTTTACGGATGTTTTGCTAATATGTGTTATACGTAATCTGAATACCTTTAGATGAGTGCAAATGATAGGGAAATTGATGTGTTAAAAATACATTATTTTCGACTGATCAGCAAGTGTCATAAGATGAAAATTCGAACGGATTCAAATATCCATCCTTATGCAACTTAGCTAGTCGTGTCGCATTGATATGACCTAGCCTATAATACCACAAGAAGGATTCATTCATTTCTGAACTCTTCCTTTTGTGTGTGTTCTGTACATTAAAGACTGTAGTTTGATTCAGAACGTATATGCCATTATTTAACAAGCCTGATCCAATCAACTTTTGATTCAAGAAGATGTTCATATGTCACGCCCCGCTTCCCAGAGTACACTAAGATAGGCACGTGACAGAGCCAACCATGCTACATGTGGAAAGGAAATATCCTTCCATAGTCACATTACGGCTGTAGAGATATCAAGAACAATAATAATAACTATCTAATACATGTCCATGAGCCAGAATAACGAGTCAAGAATAAAATAATGCGGAAGCAAAAAGATCCAATACAAAAATAAACTGAAATGTACGTCCCATAATGCGGGCTCACATCAGGAATGAAAATGCATAAATAAACCAAACACTAATAGGTCCTTACTGCTCAGCCGGCTGACTGAAATACTCATGCTCGGCCTGCAGCAAAGGTAAAGAATCTGGGCCATTCAAAACCCAGACGTCAGTGCATCATAATATCAAGCAATAATATAAACAGGGGTAGCAAGACATGCGGGTATGAGTATGAACAGTAAAACAGGTATAACGGTAACATAGATAAGGACAGTGAAGGGTAAGGCATAAGTGATATGCAGTGAGTAATCTAGACTGGTCTACTGGGTTAACTACTCTCAAGTCTTTGAAATCATTTTGATGAATCGTCAATGTAACTCAATAGTATCCCGTGCGTGCCCGGGACCACGGTCAAAGACTCTCGGGCTGAATCCGAAACGTGCCGCAAGGCAGTAAAAGGTAGTATGTAACGACGAATGATGTCAGCAGCATCATCCCAGGGCTGGCCTAGCCCGTAAGACTGATCAGTAAAGGCATCGAACTGTCGAGTTACAAGTCAGGTTTCATCATTGATTTCCCCATACCCCCAAGTTATGTGTTCAAGTCAGGTATTGATAAATCCGGAGCTAATGCCAACACAGGATCAAGCAAGTACAGGTTTGTCTGAATAGACAACAGGAAATGTCCGTAGGGACAGCAGGTCAAGATTGTTGGCATTAGTAACAAGATCAGGTAACAGGTCAAGCTGTGGTACATCAGGTCATGTCAAGTAGTGTATATGGATCCTAATCATATCAAGAAGTGTACAGGTATCAAGTCGTGTCAAGTAGTGGTGTATCAAGTCATGTCAGGGGGTGCACAAGTATCATGTGGGTGCTCATAATCAAACTGTAATAAGCATGGGTACACAAAACAAGTATGGGATACCAATATAACAATAAAATGGAATAATGTGATGTGGTATGCAAATAGGTATAAATTCAAACATATGGATGCACAGTTATCGATTAGGGTTAAAGTTATAGTTCCAACACCAATTAGGATGCACTTTATTAAACATGGAATGTTAATATCACAGTATTATGTGTTAATATGATCTATGAATGCAATTATATATGTATTAGACGAGATGGATGCAAACGGGAGTCCGAAAGGTTATAAACTATAAAAATGGTACTATGGGATGTACAAATAAGCACTATGTGATATAAATATTGATATGGGTGCAGTATATTGTAGTCTAGTATGCAACAGAATATGTTTTCGTGATCTAGATTTAAAATGGTATAAACGGATGCAAACGGAACACCGATACGTTATAAAATTAAACATGGGGTACTAGATTTAAACTACAGGTATAATATATATTTAAATAGGTATATAATAATTTAAATAGCATGTAGCAAGATTAACTTGCCTAGACGGATCAAGAAACGGGGGTGTTCGGAACGTCTCACGTCGGCGAAATGTCGCGACGCGCGCACGGTACATGGAGTGCTTCCAAACAATGCACAAAGGTGATCACACAAGTCAGGTATGTTCGCTGGCTCGTCGGGATCGTCGACGTCACGTCCGGCTCCGGCGATCTATACAAACAGAGGATTAAAGAAAAGAAAAGCAAAGAACAGAAAGAAGGAAAGAGAAGAAAGGAAAGAGGAAGAGGAGATTGAGAAGAAGAGAGAGCTCACTGGGTTGCAGAGAGGAGTCGTGAGGGTGTCGACGAGGTCGACGGAGCTCCAGCGAGGCGACTTACAGAGGACAGAGAACCAGGTTCTATTAAGACAGAGAAAGGAAAGAAAGAAGGAGGAATGAAGAGGAGAGAGAAGGAAGGGAGCGGCTTACTACGGTGTACAGGTGGCAGGGAACGAGTGGCGACGACGAGATCAACTCCGGTGATCTACGCCGGTGGTGAAATGGTGTGCAGGGGGCTCGGGTTATGTTTTTGGGTGTGTGCAGGGCTCGGGGAGATGAGAGAGGAGGTGGAGGCGATGAGGGTGAGGAGTCGGCGAGGTCGGGAAAGGCGTCGTCGGAGGCTTGGGCGACGGCGAGGTAGAGGCAGGCGAGGTTAGGGTTTGCAAAGAAAGAAAAATGAGAGGAAGGAGGGAGTTAAACATATAGGGGGAGAGAGAGAGAAATAAAGCGAGAGGAGAGATAGAGATTCTGAGAGAGAGAGGAGAGAGAAACGATATCGAGAGGAGAGAGAGTGTGACGAATAGTTAGGAGATATAAATTTCTTTGTTTGTGGGAGAGAGAGAAAGGAAGAGAGAAGAGAGAGAGACTGCGAGAGGAGAGAGGAAGAGAAAGAGAAGAGAAAGAAAGAGAGAGGAGTGGGGTCCACGGGCTAGAGGAGAAGAGAGCTGGGTTTGGTTAGGATTTTAGATTTTAAATTTTAAAAAAGATTTTAGTTTGTTTAAAAGAAATTTTGTGAACTGTAAAAAATATTCGACTAAATTTTAAAATTTTAAATAAATGAATTTTGGCGGGATACAGAAATATTTCAAAACGCTCCCGGGTCGGGTCTAAAATTTCAGTTTTAAAATACGAAAAATATATTCGACTTCCAAATTTTAAAATGAATGCTCAGGTAACGAAAATGCATACCCCAAGAACGGATGCACGTACGTGCGCGTGGCTATCCAACCACGTCCGTTTCACTGAATGGGATGAGAACAAGATGCGTGGATGCTACCACGGGGTTAGGGTATTGGATATAGTGCCCTCAAAGTCAATTATTGGATCGCAGGCACGTGATTGCAATGCTTGCGGAGGACCTATACCGGTAGGACAGTCTTACTCGAGATGATAGTATGCTATCTGGTTTACCTTTATCAGTCGTATACAGGTTCAGGTGACAGATCACTGTTACACGTTGATAGAGCCCTTAGGATCTTTCTTTACTACCAACAGTATGATGGCGATGATATACGTGAGAGTTGGGTAGTCTATAAGCATATCCTTAATTTTGGTCCCTAGTCATGGGAGTTTCGAGACAGGGCATCGATACTCCGGAGTAGACTAGTGTATACAGTCGAGACCCCGATGAGGGGTGGTGGCCGATCTCATAAGCCACTGGTGTCAGTTGGATCACCTAAGATGTATACAGGTGCTCATTGGGTTATGAGTACACCGGACAGGACTCGCCGGGAACCTGCTAGTTAGTATTATACCTATCGTCAGATAGCAGTTCCCTGGTGACATGTGTACAGGTTAGTTCATTGACCTGAGGTCGTCATTTGTCTCGTGTGAGTTCCCACTGTGCTTTGATTTCTACCCTACCACGGCTCAAAGGAGTCGTGCAAACAGGTAGTTTTTGGGTACTGTCCCGAGCCACATGGAGGCAAGTGAGCGGATCGGCAGGGGATTCGTCTCTCCCGGTATTGGGGGTGAGATCGCACTGTGTCTAGGAGAGCCATTACACATAGCCCTCGGCCGAGGCAGGAGATTTACTGGTAGGTACTCCAGTAGTATCTCAGGGTGTTTTTGGGCTACACTCCGACACGACTTATACTGCTATTGGGGGTCTGACGTTACCAGCCCCGTAGGCCGATATGCGATACTCATAGGCGAACGGACCGGACTGTATATACATTGTCACTGTTAGGCTCCGTAGGGTTCCAGGATGAGTTCGCTCATCGGCTTCCCTTGAGGTCAGTGCATGGGCAGCCGTTACGCACAGCTAGTGCCTCTGACGGCTTGTGGTTAAACCCACTGCCAGGGTACTGACGAGTCATTAGAGTCCCCCACAGACAGTTTCCCAAGTTTGGGCGAAACGTTGTAGAGGCCGAATGGTTTTATAGCAGGGTTCGAATAATGCACGTGCGTTTACGCACGTGTCATATTTCGGGCAGATAATACTGGCGGGCTTTGGTTTAAGCCGGATCCGAGTATTATATTGAGTAGATATAATATCTTTATCTCAGTTGCATTTGTATTCGGTCGTAATACAAATGCGGGTATGTTTATACAGTTACGGGGTTATCCTGAAATTCATTTCAGGATCGCTTTTGGAAGTTGCCAGTTTCCAGTTTCCGTATTTGACATTCGGTTAAATGCGGATTTATCTTTTCTTCATTGGGTGAGTCATGAGGTGGGTCGTGATTCTAGAAGGTTCTAGATTAGGTGACTCATCTTTGCATTGATTGTTTTGGTGACTAGGTTTAGGTGACTCATTCTTGCATTTAATGTTTTTTGATGATTCATTCTTTCATTAATTGTTTTGATAAGTTTGCTTTGCTTGTGGTCACCTCTTCCTCTCTCTTACACGCACCCCCCTCCTCTTTAAAGTGGCCGGCCATTCCTAGTGGGGGTGGTGATTGATTTCATTTGAAAAAGATAAGGAAATTTGCTTCATGAAATTTCATTTACCCATTTCTCATTTACCCAATTCAAATGGCAACTTCATTAACCGTTCGTCCATGGCTTTGGACGAAGTGAGACAAAGTGTTCTACTTATTCTCTACATCAATCTTGGTCATCTCTTTTGGCAAACTTGATGACCGAGTTGCCTCGGGTCAGAGACGGGAGCCCGTTTAAAGATCCGTTGACGTGGTGCCACCTGGACGAGGAGATCGGAGATCGAGGAGATCGGAGATCGACGAGATCGGAGCAGCCGCAACATAGCGTGGAATGATGGTTAAAGACCGAAGGACTCAGATCGTTCGGTATAACATTTCTACCCACTTTGCAGTTTGTTAGTTTAGCAATAATGGCAGATCCGGGTTATAGTATACGATAGCGCAAGTTAAAAAGTTTTGTTCCGCATTTGGCGTCTGTTAGACGGCCGGGGCGCTACCGTAGACTTACAGTGGTATTAGAGCCTCACGATTAAGCTTTACTAACTTGTGCTAACGCGTTTAAAATATCGATCGAGCGGAATTTTCAAAACTACAATTTTTAAGTGTTAAAGTTTATGTTGTTTTTAAACCTGATCTAAAAATAATTTTGACCATACCAGAAATTTAAGCAGGCTTTTTTAAGGAACCAGAAGAAAAACGACCCACTGCGTCGACCGTACGGCCACGGAAACGCGGTCAAAGCCTTGCTTTGACCGCGGAACCGCGGCCGTCTTGGTGACTTAGTGGACCATGTTTCTTCTGTTGTTTCTACATGATAAATTGTGGTTTCTGGTACTGTTCTTTTGGGCCCAGATTTTGTTACTGTACAGCAGATGATCGTGGGGCCCACTTCGGGAAATTTAGTCGATTGAAATTTAAACGTGTTAGTTTATAGTATTTACATTATATCTCCGACCGGGAATGTCATTTGAGTGGTAAATTGCATCTAATTGTTATAGTCTTTTTAGACGGATCTGCGAACGTGACATTCGCGTTGATGTTCTGTGTTGTGCTGTGATGTTGCGGATTTGTTGTGGTGGATAGCAGTGTGCAATGGTAGTGCAGTTTGGATTTATTTGTACATTTGATATTGCGGGGCGAGCGTCCAACATATGGACTGCCGTCACTGCCTGTTTGTACAATATTCTTTTGGGGCACGACCGGGCTGAGGTCGATGTACCCGTTGTATATATTTTCATTTCTGTACTAGGTTTACCCCGCGATGGAGTGCACGGATAGCCGGGTTCTGGAGGGCAACGGGTCCACATCTCATGGCTTTGAGAGGTAGAGGGGCCTCACTCTAGAATTGACAGACTATTCACCGCACTCGTAGGGGGTACAGGTTGACCCAAGGAGGGGTGCTCAGGTTACCGGATTCCGTGAAGTGCCGGGTGGTCCATTCACTATGTTGTAGGGGCTGCCTCCCTTCAGGTTTTGGCGGGTAACTTGCCGCACCCGTAGGGGTCTAGGTTTCATTGCACAGGCTATCCACACGACCAGGGGAACGTCGGGTTTCAGTAGCGGCTCTGTGAAACCCGGGGATCCCAGATTATCTGTATTGTTCTGTGATGCTTATTACTTTTCTGTAATGTTGCATATTATCACGCCTGGAGCGATTACTGTATATTGGTATATATACTATTAGATGTTGTATATGTTTTACACCCGCGCTAGTCCAGTCCCCGCTCTGTCGTTAGTTAAGTAACCTAACGGGTGATGACGGGACCCAGTGGCGAATGCGGATGGCATATACGTACATTTTATTTTCGTTCTTTTCTGGTGTGATTAATTGATGGGACTGCGTTGATTTTGATCAATGCAAAGGAAAACAAACCTGTTTGGATGTTGTTGGAACAGTTTTAAAAGTGTTATTACAAAGACGTTTCCTTTTGTTTTGCATAGCGGTATTTGATTTGAATATCCTGCACCTCATTCGACGAGGCAAGGGCCGATATCCCTTAACCGGGAATGACCCCTTTGGCAGAAGTTTGCGTCAGGGTAATAACTTTACTATAGTTGATTACAAGTTGCTTTTCATCGTGGTATTCAGTTGGAATATTCTGCATCTCATTCCACGAGGAAAGATCCGAGATCCCTTCACCGGGAGTGACCTCTTTAGCAAAGGTTTTCGCCACTATATTTTTATAAAAAGCTATCAGGTTTCTTCAGCGATATCAAGTTCATTACGTTAAAGGTTTTTCGCCAAAATCCAGCCGTAGCCCTCCGTCATTTCTTTTGGGTATTCAGTAGTATTCAAGCTATGTATTTTGACCAACGCCAAGGTATAGTGTTTGGTAGCTGCTGGGTATTCATTTGTTGCATAGATAGATGAGTTGGTTTGGGACAGTCGTTCTGCCATTTGGCCAACGTCTGGGGCATGTGCGGATGGGTTCAAATTGACAAGATAGTGACGGGTAGAACTTGGCATGTGACTTATGATATTTTGACCAACGCCAAGGTCATAAGAGCATGGGGCAAAAATCACATCGGGAGTTTCTAAAGAAACTGAAACTTGCCAGGCATGCGCATACCTTCTGGAGTGTGATAACGTGAGTGGATTCCATCACGTTATCATATGATGAGAGTTGGATTCCGATTCCCACTGATGAGTTGGTTTACTCTTCGGGTGATCCCGATTGATTCTTCTTTCAGGTTTGGGGGAGAATTTGACAGTACAGTGGGAGGTTTCCTGATTAGATAAAGTGATAACCATTCCGATCTAGGTTAGAGTGCACGCAGAGTGTTTCTTTTCTCTCTCTCTCTCTTTGGCGGCGACCTTTGACCGACCCTAGACTATGACTCAGTGACCAAGTTGACCGAGCCTTCTTAAAACACTGGCTTTTGGATTGTCTGAGTTGCATAAGTCATTGCCGCTCCTTCTTTTACCCTTTGCATTTCTCAGAACACCCCGTATTACTATGGACATCCACTTCCATTGGATAGATCCATCATATGGTTATATACGAACTCGGAGGGACTTCTTCGAGGATGGATCAAGGTTCAGGAGAAAAGGAATTGGTTTATTCAGTTGTCTTTTATTATCACCTTCTCTCAGGTTGTAAGGGCTCCTTAGTTTAGGAGAGTACACCTATTACGCTTATTGGATAGTCTTATTCCAATCCATAGGCAGGTGCCGAAAGGTAGGGAATGAAGAAAACCAATTAGCCTAAGTAGGGTGTACAGAAGGTAATAACTAAAGACAAAATAAAGGGATTAGAAAGAGGGAAAAGTAAATTGCGACTGCTATCATTCACGACCAAACCGCTTACTTCATCGCCACTCCTATTTCACCTTTGCTTTTTTTCCCCAGTTCGGGAGAAATAGAATAAGGAATTGTTCAGTTGTCTTTTATCATCACCTTCTCTCAAGTTGCGAGTACTCCTTAGTTTAGGAGGGTACACCTATTATGCTTACTGGATAGTCTTCTTCCAAACCATAGGCTGGTGCCGAACGGTAGGGAAGGAAGAAAACCACTTAGCCTAACGATGGTGTACAGAAGGTAACGACTAAAGACAAATAAAGGGATTTGGAGAGATGGCAATGAAATATACGGTTATAGTCATGAATTGGATTATGGAAGAGGCATTACTAGGAATACCAGGATACCCCTACGAAACATTTTAATGTTTCAGTGCATTGTTAAAGGAAAACTGTTTTCCTGATTAAATACTTACTCCAGGGTATGTATTTACCAGGTTTCATTCTCATATCTGCATGGTTTTACAGATGATGAGTGGGAGTAAGTTATTGGGAATTAGGTGATCATCCTCATTATATCAGAATTCGTTGTAATTGGTGATATTTGAGGAAATCGCCTGGGTACAATTTTCAACCTACAACGCACAGGTTTTGAGTTATTTAACTCAGCGGACTTATACAGAGTATTGTATGTTGTCCAGTGTCCATTAGGACAAAGGGGTAGGTCCTCGTACTATGTTCTGTTTACTTATGACTTCTCTAGTTTTTAGATAAGTGTTTCATAGAAATACAATGTCTAAGTTTTGAGAAGTTGTGGGTATAAGAATAAAGTAGAGAACCAGGTATCGCAAGTATCGGGATTCTTCAAAGAGATCGAGATGTAGATTCTTGTGATTGGTATTCAGATGATAGTAATGGTTTTGAGAAATTTGTTTCTCTTTCAGGTTACTCATAATTGGATGGATTCCTAAGTTGAGTAATGCTGATTAGCCTCTCTCCATTAAGTTTATATGCACTGGAGACAGCTGCATGATTTGAATCTGGTTCCAATTAAATAAGTGCCAAAGTTTCTATATTGGATATAGAATGGTTCATATCTTAACGATGTTAAGGTACGGGGAGTTGTCCGGCTTATGCTTAAAACTAGACTCTGGATAACTCAAGGCACGTTTCTGTAATGGCAGTTTGTGGGTTGACCCTTGTTTCGAAGAGGGTTGACTTTCTACCATCTGGAAGATCAATAGTGATATTGTTCTTAACTCGCCACAGTTTTAGTAAAATGTATTTTTCAGAAAACAGTAGTGGGAGTGTGGTAGAACTGGAAGTGATTCCAGAACCGCAAATGATTACGGAAAATTTAATAGGACCTATATATTCAATCAGGTTTGACATTCCATTAGCCACTCCGCAGATATGGTGGGTAACCTCAGACACCCGAGAGGTACTTTGATAACCTCAAGGACGGTGATAGGGAGGTTTTTGTTTACCCAGACTTGACACTACTGTTGTTCCAGACTATGAGACCCGGCAGGAGGTTAAGTATAGCGTCGTTCTAAACTAGTTTTAGAAGTGCACGTATATATTATTCTGCCAGAGGGTTGTTGTGGTCAGTGGGAGCAGCGGAAGCATAGTGGGCAAGTAGCTTATGTCTATTTATAGACTAGAGCAGTTATAGAGGAGATAGATCATCTAATTTTGATGTGACAGTCATAGGTTTGACTTCATCAGAATAGGGGATGGATCTGTTAAGAAGGTAGTAGGGTGTGTGATATCCTGGTATTTGGATGACATACACAGAGTAGGAAGTAAAATTCCTATACTACGATCGGTTGTACTGTGGTCGTCACACAGTTGTTTCTCCAGACAGGATATGGATATAATATCTGACATTCTGGTTTCTAGATCTATGGTTTTTAGATCTAGATTTGGGTAGTTTCCCAATGTGGGTATTTTGACAGTATTCTAATAGTATTTTAGAATAGATGACTCTTGGCATGGTGGTGTAGCTGCAGGTGATGGAGTCACCCTCTCTAAAGGTGTCTTACAGACTAAAGGGGAGAGGGATGCGCATGATTGGCAGATCACTTGCTTAGGCAATTGAGTCAATCATGAGATGTCAAGTACCACACCAGATGTTGTTTTTGCACTAGATGCAATAAGTTTGTATTAATCCAATCCTGGAGAAACATAAGGAAGCAGTTTTAGAACATAAGTGAATGTTCTACGGATTTGATGACGGCAGCCTCCTTCGGAGGCGGTTATCATTCTTGGCTTCAAAGGTGACATGGATGACAGAGTGATTGTCAGAGTTATAGTTTTTCCCTCTGACCAGGGACAGTATTATGGACAGGTGGTCCAAGAGGATACTGTGGGAGGCATGGTGCAGGATACTGATTAGGTTCAGTGATCGATACAGTCTAAGAAGTTTGGATTTGGAGTTCATTTATGAACTAGGTCCTATCAGATATCCAGACATATTCTAAGACAAGCATTACTCAATTCGGGAGATGGCTTTCTCCTCGAACTTGAGATTAAGAGAGATATAGAAAGAAACATCAGGGCGGATTCACTCACTGAGGCTATTTCTCGAACATAATAGTTTTACAAACGGGCTTTGTGAAACTGATTAGTAGAGGAGTTGGATGTTCGGTTTCACACGGGCTGTGAGTATGCGACATTGCAATAATTAGCCTTAAGTGCAAGTGGGAGATTGTTGGATATAGTGCCCTCAAAGTCAATTATTGGATCGCGGCACGTGATTGCAATGATTGCGGAGGACCTATACCGGTAGGACAGTCTTACTCGAGATGATAGTATGCTATCTGGTTTACCTTTATCAGTCGTGTACAGGTTCAGGTGACAGATCACTGTTACACGTTGATAGAGCCCTTAGGATCTTGCTTTACTACCAACAGTATGATGGCGATCATATAAGTGAGAGTTGGGTAGTCTATAAGCATATCCTTAATTTTGGTCGCTAGTCGTGGGAGTTTTGAGACAGGGCATCGATACTCCGGAGTAGACTAGTGTATACAGTCGAGACCCCGACGAGGGGCGGTGGCCGGTCTCACAAGCCACTGGTGTCAGTTGGATCACCTAAGATGTATACAGGTGCTCATTGGGTTATGAGTACACCGGACAAGACTCGCCGGGAACCTGCTAGTTGGTATTATACCTATTGTCAGATAGCAGATCCTTGGTGACATGTGTACAGGTTAGTTCATCGACCTGAGGTCGTCATTTGTCTCGTGTGAGTTCTCACTGTGCTTTGATTTCTACCCTACCACGGCTCAAAGGAGTCATGCAAACAGGTAGTTTTTGGGTACAGTCCCGAGCTACATGGAGGAAAGTGAGCGGATCGGCAGAGGATTCGTCTCTCCTGGTATTGGGGTGAGATCGCGCTGTGTCTAGGAGAGCCATTACACATAGCCCTCGGCCGAGGCAGGAGATTTACTAGTAGGTACTCCAGTAGTATCTCAGGGTGTTTTTGGGCTACACTCTGACACGACTTATACTGCTATTGGGGGTCTGACGTTACCAGCCCCCTAGGCCGATATGCGATACTCATAGGCGTACGGACCGGACTGTATATACATTGTCACTGTTAGGCTTAGTAGGGTTCCAGGACGAGTTCACTCATCGGCTTCCCTTGAGGTCAGTGCATGGGCAGCCGTTACGCACAGCTAGTGTCTCTGACGGCTTGTGGTTAAACCCACTGCCAGGGTACTGACGAGTCATTAGAGTCCTCCACAGACAGTTTCCCAAGTTTGGGCGAAACGTTGTAGAGGCCGTATGGTTTTATGGCAGGGTTCGGAAAATGCACGTGCGTTTACGCAGTGTCATATTTCGGGCAGATAATACTGGCGGGCTTTGGTTTAAGCCGGATCCGAGTATTATATTGAGTAGATATAATATCTTTATCTCAGTTGCATTTGTATTCGGTCGTAATACAAATGCGGGTATGTTTATACAGTTACGGGGTTATCCTAAAATTCGTTTCAGGATCGCTTTTGGAAGTTGCCAGTTTCCAGTTTCCGTATTTGACATTCGGTTAAATGCGGATTTATCTTTTCTTCATTGGGTGAGTCATGAGGTGAGTCGTGATTCTAGAAGGTTCTAGATTAGGTGACTCATCTTGGCATTGATTGTTTTGGTGACTAGGTTTAGGTGACTCATTCTTGCATTTAATGTTTTTTGACGATTCATTCTTTCATTAATTGTTTTGATAAGTTTGCTTTGCTTGTGGTCACCCCCTCCTCTCTCCTACACTCACCCTCCTCCTCCTTAAAGTGGCCGGCCATTCCTAGTGGGGGTGGTGATTGATTTCATTTGAAAAAGATAAGGAAATTTGCTTCATGAAATTTCATTTACCCATTTCTCATTTACCCGATTCAAATGGCAACTTCATTAACCGTTCGTCCATGGCTTTGGACGAAGTGAGACAAAGTGTTCTACTCATTCTCTACATCAATCTTGGTCATCTCTTTTGGCAAACTTGATGACCGAGTTGCCTCGGGTCAGAGGCGGGAGCCCGTTTAAAGATCCGTTGATGTGGTGCCACCTGGACGAAGAGATCGGAGATCGACGAGATCGGAGCAGCCGCAACATAGCGTGGGATGATGGTTAAAGACCGAAGGACTCGGATCGTTCGGTATAACATTTCTACCCACTTTGCAGTTTGTTAGTTTAGCAATAATGGCAGATCCGGATTATAGTATACGATAGCGCAAGTTAAAAAGTTTTGTTCCGCATTTGGCGTCTGTTAGACGGTCGGGGCGCTACCATAGACTTACATAGGGGTATCATGCAAGCTATGAAATGCAATTTTAAATTATTTTACGTGACCTAAAATGTTATACGGTAAAAGATGCCATGCCATATAAAATGTTAGTTATATGTATGCCCTAGAGGCCATTACTGTACATATGATGTATATTGTAATGGATGCTTGGACATATATAGGGAGGACTTTCTTGCTCGACATGATATTATGCTATCTGGTTGCACTTTATCTTAACATGTACTCTGATTGTCTCTATGTTACATGTTGATAAAGCCCTTAGGATATGTACTCGACTACTGTGACAATGATGAGATTATACTAGTGGGGCCACGGTAGTCGACGAGTACATCCTATAACTATTCCTAGTCGAGGGTGTATCGAGACAGGGTATCGATACACCAGAGTAGACAAGCGTATACGCATCTTGACCCATATGATGGGCGATGGATGATCCCATATCTATCTGTGTTTGACATCAAGAATGGTGTACGGGTGCTCAGTAGAGACTGGGTACACTGGACGGACTCACCGAGAACTCCCAGATGGTATTATACGTCACGTCAGATGGCAGTTCTCTGGTGGCACTAGTACAGGTTAGTCTGTAGACCCAAGATCGTCATAGAGTCTTGTGTGATTCCCATTGTGCTTTGATTTCCATCATATCACGTCCAAGAGGGTGTGCAAAAAGGTGGCTTTTGGGTACAGTCCCGAATCACATGGAGGCAATGAGCGATAGGAGGGGTTTCGTCTCTCCCGGTATAGGGAGTTGATGTTGCGCTGTGTTCGATTGGCTATAACTGGAAATCCCTGGCCAGGATTGCTTAGATTTACTGGTAAGTGTTATCAGTAGTTTCTTGAACTGTTATAGACCTCATAACGACACGACTTATCAAGCTACTGGGGTCTGACGTTTTCCACCCCTAGGCGAGATATGCGACATATCAGACGAAGAGACCGGACTGTACAGGAGTGTTACTGACTGGATTCGCAGGAGAAAGTATAGGCTTGCTTGTTGATCTTCTGATCGCTCAATACCTGGGTGGCTGTTACGTTTAGCTGACCGCTTACAGTTTGTAGGTGTTTGATATGATCATCACCTATTGTCGGCGTATTGACGATTCTTTAGAGTCCTACACAGAGGTTTCTTGGCTCAGGCAAAATGGAGTAAGAGCACATATATGATATTTGTGGGATCGAGAACAATACGTATATGTGATATCATATTAGATTCTCGCGATATGAGATATCGGCCGGGTATATATGATATAGCCGGGTCATCGGATCAAGTGTTGATTCGATGAACTGATACAGATTATATTAGTCGGTTATTTATGAAATAGCCGGATTATCGGATCAAGTGTTCATTCGATAATTTAATGTATAATTATATATTTGATATATTAAATTACATTAACTAATATAAGCTCAATAAAAGATTCTTTTTCTCACTCGGGTAATACATTGATATATATGCGATATATGTTAACTGTATTATTTTATTTTGTTACAATAAATATTATATATGTGACGTATAATATTGTAACATATTAGGGTTATTAATGCAACATGATTAGTGGAGATTAAACATGATTAAGGTTTGATTTGGGTTAATTTTTCTAGAAGCTTCTAGAAGTTTTTTGTTTTGTTTTTGCAAAGATATTTTGTAAAGATATTTTTTTATAGATATTTGTTAACCCAACTCAACTCTTGGCCATGGTTAAGTCTCTACATGTGTTAAGTTATCATACTTAACCCATGGTTGCATTTCTAACCACACTACACTTTCATTATTCATCATAAAAGGTTTTGAATGTTCTTCTTCTTCTTCCTTGAAGAAAAAGCTTTCTAGCTTTTTCTTTGGTGATGAAAATGAGTGAGATTATGAAAACAAATGAGAGTTAAAATCCTACTTCTTCATCCTAATCTATCCTAGCCATTTAGATTAGGGTGTTCACTTCATTGGTGAGTGAGTGCTTGTGTTAAAGAAACTTCAAGGTAGATCATCTTTGTTATCGAAGATCGGAAGCAAGCTTGCATCTTCTCTTCGTGGAGCCTCTCTAGAGTCTGGGAACTTGATGATCGCAGCAAAAGGACTTCTACTCGGAGCTTATGAAGCGAAGGACCAGACTACAAAGGTTGTAATCCCAAACTCTTAGAAGTAAAGTTGTTTACTTGCTTTGTTTCGCCTAATCTCTAGTTTAAAGATCTTGGTTAGGGTTGTTCGGCACGTCTAAATTTTAAATCGGGCATGGTTGATACCTTGTAGAACCTTGTGAGTGTGCCTAGTAACCCTACAGTGGTATCAGAGCCAAGCTAGAGCTTTAGGCGAAGTCTAGACGAAGTTTAAAGTTCGATCGAACTCCGAATACCCGATAAATCCTAGTTTCTGGAAATTTTTCAAAAAGTTGACATTTTTCATATTAAAAATGCTCAGAAAATTTAGCAGGTAATTTTATGGATATGTGTGAAAAACGACACCCTAAATCCATTAAAGAGCCGTGGAACCGCGACCAAATCAGGGTATTGGCGGCGGTTCCGCGGCAAGTCTTGCAGATTGAGGGTTAGATTTTGCTACAGTTGATCCGTAGGTACTTTTGCATGTTTCTGGGAATTTTTAATTTTACTCAAGTGGTGAGTTTTCTGGGATGTATTGGGAACTCGATGATTCGATCGGAAAGTTTAACTTCGTTTATGTTTTTCCGGGTAATTTTAGAACGTGTTAAAAAGTTCGAACGGATATCAATAACTCACTTTTTCCCCTGCCGAAAAATTTCCAAGTGTTGGATTTTTCCGTAGTTTAAGAACGTTCTAAGTCGTGAAAGTAACGCGGTGGACCCTCTAGAAGAACACAAACCTTAACTCGATTATGTGACCGTCTGAACTGCTTCTAAATCTTAGGGTTTGGGGCAGTACGGCGTTGCCACATGTGAGGCGTTGGTTTGACCCTTCTACGGCTGAACCATTGGTACTGTGGCATGTGATGGATGTTTTTAAACTAATTTTAAGTGTTGAGAACTATTTGGGAAATCTTGGGTGTTTGTTTATTCGATCAGAAAGTTTAACATTGTCTATTTATCTGGAATGTGATACAATATTTGGAATCCACAAGTAGTTATGAGATAACTAATTTGAATGTTATAAATCTAGCAGTTCAGTCTCAGATGATCGGTTGCCACGGAATTTTGATGTGATCAAAAGTCCGTCGCAATCACGTAGCGTACGCAGATACTCGCCGGGTAAACTTAATAGACAACCACGTCCCATAGCCCCAACCAAGTGATTGTAGGAGAACCCCGTCGCCAAAAGCATCCGTTCGGGTGCTCGCGGCAGCGGTGTTCCACCTTAGTGCACTTCGTCGACGGCATCCGGGGGTGCGGCGTTCTACTAAAGTTTGCGACGAGCATTCAATCAGGATGTCGGGAATCTTGTTGAATTGCTCGACTTGATATTGAAAAGAGTTTTCGATAATGAGACTAAAATGCAGGGTTTATAATTGTTAGGCATGCGATGTGTAAGGAATTCATTTGGTTAGGCATGGGATGTCTAAGGAGGTTGCGGATTCCAACTGTTGTAGTTTTACACTTTCTTTTCTGTGACCGTAAGTGTAGTATGTAGTTGTATCGCCGGTTTTCGTTGCTATACATCAACGACAATCGGTGTATGCATACTTACTTACGTTGATGATATAAGATATTATGTGTTGCTGTGATATGTTATATTGGATCGTCGTGCTCTGAATAGCCGGGGGTTTTATGTGAGATGAGGGTTTTTATTTTCACTCATGTAAAATTCACTTGTATGTAATATTATTTTATTGGGGTACTTCCGGGCTGAGGATGATGTCACCATTGTATATTATTTACTTTTCCGCATTAGGATAGACCCAAGGCGGGGAGCACAAGTAATCAGGTTCTGGGGTCCAGTGGGAGACCATCTTGAGGAGTCGAGACCGGGTCTCCTAACCTAGAACTGGAAGGGTTACTTGCCGCTCTCGTAGGGGTCTAGGGATGTGGGTTTGGCTATTCATCGCGACCGTGGAATCCGTGTTTTATACAGGCTCGTATTAAAAACACGGACCTCCTGGTATATCCAATATTTCATATATGTTCTTCTGCTGCAATGTTCTGTGATGAGATCATATTACTGCCTGAGACAAATGTTTATATTATATATATAAGATATATTATATATTGTTGATTTCGTTTCATATCTGATGCTTGTGAAGCATAATTAAAATGGGACTTCATTAATGAGATTAATGAAATAAAAGAAACCTAAAGATGTTGTAGAAACTTGTTTAAAAACTGGTAGCTCTAGTTCTTGCTTTGCATAGCAGTGTTCCTTGTAGAACATCCTGCACCTTATTCGATAAGGAAAGAGCCGAGATCCCTTCACCGGGAGTGACCTCTTTAGCGAAACTAGCAGATGCTGCATACTCGGTTTGTCTTTTGATTACTTCTATAGTTTTTGCTTTGCATAGTGGTATTTGTGAAATATCCTGCACCTTATTCGATGAGGAAAGAGCCGACGATCCCTTCACCGGGAGTGACCTCTTTAGCAAAACTAGAAAAGCCTAAAAAACACTGCATTTAAAATCACTCGATTCTACGACGATATCAAGTTCATTACGCAAAGGGTTTTCTTAAAAACCTGTCGTAGCCCTCCGTCATTTCGGATAAGTACTTCATAGTATTCGTGCTGCGTTTGTTGACCTTGTTAAGGCGTAGTGAGCGGTAGCTATTTATGGTTATCTGCAAAAGCATATAATGCGATTGAGTTAGGGTAGTCGTGTGACTTTGTTGACCTTGTCAAGGGTCATGCGGGTGCGTTTAATTCAATCGGGAAATGACGGGTTGAACTTGACTTGCGGTCTATGGTTTGTTGACCTTGTCAAGGTCATAGATCGCTCGGGGCAAAATATTATTGGGAATTTCAAGTGTTGAAATTTGCAATGTGATTGCATACCTTCTATGAGATAGTTGGATCCCGATACCCACTGCGAGTAAGAGTCACTCCTGGGAGAGTTTTACACATTACAATTAGCCGATCAAGTAGGTGTCTAGAAAGGTGTTAACGGGGTTATGCCCCTGGGAAAACGAGGTTTATTTTAATTAGGTCCGTGCGAAAGCACGGGGAACCTCCCTCAAAGTACCGGCACTGGACTGGCTGAAAGATTGGCGAACTTGTAATGTGTAATTAATCCCGGTTAGTCTTTCCTTTTAGGGCTTGAAGGAAGATTTGACTAAAACAGTGGGAGACATCCTGATTAGGTATATTAATAACCAATCTAATCTTGTAAGAGCATACGCTGAGTTTTTTCTTCTCTCTCTCTCCAGGTAGCGACCATATCACGCCTTAATCAAGATAATAATACGGATGTATTGACCGAACCCGCTTGTTATACTGAGTTGGGGAATGTTGGTCCCGCTCCAACTTATAATTGTTATAAGACAGAGTAGGAAATAAGGGATTACCAGAATTCCCGTGCCGCCCAAACGAAGAAAGTGCATGCTGATGCATTTTCTTCGGGTGTGTTCATTACAGAGAACTGTTTCTCAATATCCTTTACGTCCTGGGTAAGTGATACCAGATCAGGATCCCGCAAATGTTATCTGTTACATGGGCTACAGAAAGGTAGAGGACTGAGAACGGGTGATAAGTTTCAAGAGTTAGAAACGGTGCAATTGTTGCACGCCAAGTGAGTTGGCAGTTATCACCCTGTATTACCAGAATACATTGATTTTGAACGAATGTTATTAGATACCGAACCTGATATACAACATCATATCAGTCTCTTTATTGGTAAAGAAGGATATAATTTTGTAATGTTGGATAATATTTTGAACATTTCCTATATCAAGAGTTGATCGGTTCAGGTACGTTATCTAAAAGTATAGACGTTCTAAATCAAACTACAGTTCTTAACGTACAGAACACACATAAGAGGAAGAGTTCAGAAATGAACGAATCCTTCTTGAGGTATTGTAGACTAGGTCATATCAATGTGACCCGACTAGCTGAAGTTACATTTAGATGCATATTTAAATCTGTTTGAATTTACATCTTGTGAAACTTGCCGGTCATGTCACAAAGATAAGACGACCACAGCTCTGTTTATTGGAAACAGAGAAAGAGTTAGTGAACTCTTGAAATTGATACATGATGATGTATGTAAGTCTTCTGTCTACACATGCCAGGACTGGTTCTTTATACTTCATTACATTCACTGATTATCTATCAAGATTCAGACATATGTTCCTGTTGAAACACAAGTCCGAAACTTTTGAGAAATTCAATGAATATAAGTTAGAAGTAGAGAACCAAAAACGGGTATAAGTATTATGTCCTTTGATGAGATCAAGGAGGAGAATACTTGAGCACGGAAATCCTGGACTTTTCTAAAGGAGAATGAGATTCTCTCTCAGCATTACTCCTCCGTATACACCATAGCAAGATTGTATATCGGGACGGAGCAAACACACCCTATTTTATATGGTGCACTCTATGATGAGTACTACTGAGTTTCCTATTTCCCTTTGGGAGTTATGCACTTGAGAAGCTGCATACTTATTGAATAGGGTTCTAATCAAATCAGTTGCCTACCACTTCATATGTGATATGGAATGGGAAGAGCCCATATCTTAAGTATGTTAAGATTTGGGGTTGTCCAGCCTATGTCTAAAAGCATAATCCGGACAAGCTCGAGGAAAAGTTAGTTCTGTGGAAGTTTGTTGGATATCCTAAGCATTTGCAAGGGAATATCTTCTACCAAACTGGGGAACAAAAGGTGTGTTTTGTTTCTCAGCATGCCACCTTTGTGAAAGGGAATTTCTTGTGAAGAAATTAGTGGTCATAAGGTAGAACTAGAAAGAGTTCCAGCTATACAAAACTGCAGCTGATAATTTGGTAGAATCAAAGGATTCAATAGTTTCCAACAAACCTCTGCCTCTCCGTCGATCTAGTAGGGTTCCTCACCCGCCTGAGAGATACTTCGGTTTTCTCTATGAAAGTGGGAGAGAGGATTGCATCATGAGATGATGACCCAACTAGTTTCGAGCTGGCCATCAGGAGTGGGACTCTGTAAGAATGGCTGGATGCTTAGTGATCTGAGATGGAATCCTTATACACCAACAAAGTATGGACTTTGGTTGCTTTATCTGAAGGGTTAAATCCCCATCAGAAGCAAGTATATCTTGAGAAGATTACTTGGTGTACATGGAAGAACGATGGATGAGACAAATGATCGGTTTCAGACAGGATAAGATCGTGGATTCGCATCCCCCTGTAAAGTAAACATCTCGCTAACCGGGCCGGGTAAGTCAGCCCTTCGATCAGGACTCGAACCCGAAGCCAGAGATGTACTTCTTTGACACTCGGTGAAAGACCTTATTTTAGCTATCGTCTTGTGAGACTTTCAAAGCTATGCTTAAGTCCATCCAGATCCTACTTGCCTTTGCTACATACTATGACTACGATATCTAGCGGTTGGGTGTCAGGACTGCTTTTCTAAATATTGATTTAGAAGAGAGCATCTATAAGTACACAGCCAGAGGGCTTCGTAGATAGTGGGAGCAGTGGAAACGTGTGCAAGTTATTTTATGCGATAAAACAGGCATCACGGAGTTGGAACGTCTGTTTTGATGTGGTAGTCAAAGAGTTTGACTTCATCAAATGGTAGATGAACCTTGTATATATAAAAAGGTAGTAGGGAGTATGGTGGTGATCCTCGTAAAGTGCGTGGATGACATACTCTTGATAGGAAAGGAGTTTCCTATGCTACGCTCGGTCAATCTCCTCTTATCATAAAGATTCTCTATAAGATCAAGGTGATACCTCCTAAATCCTGGGTTATGGATCTATGAGATAAATCTAATTGGATGTCAGGATTCTCACTAGTTGTAGTGAGATGGTATCAATCGATCCTGGGGAGAATCACTGGAAAGGTTTCAGGATGATAAGGACGACTGAATGTCAGTCACAGGCATTGTCTTTACCCTCAGTGGAGGGACGGTATGTTGGAAGAGTTCCAAGCTAGATACCGTGACTTACTAGACGATTAAAGGCAAGATACATCGTTACCCAGATACTACCAAAGAGGCAGTCTGGATATATATAAGTTCATGAGATGAAGTTCGTTCCAACCATTGTGTAACAATGGAGTTATGGCTTTGGCCTAGGAACCCCCGTCCCATCAGAAATCCAGATATAATTCTTAGGCAGTATCACCTGATCATGGAGATGGTTGATCTCCAGGGAGATCGAGGTTAGGAGAGTAGACACAGAGGACAACAGCGCGGATCCACTCACAAAGGCCTTTTTCCCAGTAGAGACTTTTATGGGATTGTTGAGTATGAGATACTTCAACCACAGCTAATTGTTGGGTATGTGATACCGCAACAGATAGCCCTAGTGCAAGTGGGAGATTGTTAGTTATATGTATGCCCTAGAGGCCATTACTGTACATATGATGTATATTGTAATGGATGCTTGGACATATATAGGGAGGACTTTCTTGCTCGACATGATAGTATGCTATCTGGTTGCACTTTATCTTAACATGTAATCTGATTGTCTCTATGTAACATGTTGATAAAGCCCTTAGGATATGTACTCGACTACTGGGACTATGATGAGATCATACTAGTGGGGCCACAGTAGTCGACGAGTACATCCTATAACTATTCCTAGTCGAGGGTGTATCGAGACGGGGCATCGATACACCAGAGTAGACTAGTGTATACGCATCTTGACCCATATGATGGGCGATGGATGATCCCATATCCATCGGTGTTTGACATCAAGGATGGTGTACGGGTGCTCAGTAGAGACTGGGTACACTGGACGAACTCGCCGAGAACTCCCAGATGGTATTATACCTCACGTCAGATGGCAGTTCTCTGGTGACACTGGTACAGGTTAGTCTGTAGACCCGAGATCGTCATAGAGTCTTGTATGATTCCCACTGTGCTTTGATTTCCATCATACCATGTCCAAGAGGGCATGCAAAAAGGTGTCTTTTGGGTACAGTCCCGAATCACATGGAGGCAATGAGCGATAGGAGGGGTTTCGTCTCTCCCGGTATAGGGAGTTGATGTTGCGCTGTGTTCGATTGGCTATAACTGGAAATCCCTGGCCAGGGTTGTTGAGATTTACTGGTAAGTGTTATCAGTAGTTTCTCGAACTGTTATAGACCTTATATCGACACGACTTATCAAGCTACTGGGGTCTGACGTTTTCCACCCCTGGACGAGATATGCGACATATCAGACGAAGAGACCGGACTGTACGGGAGTGTTACTGACTGGATTCGCAGGAGAAAGTACAGGCTTGCTTTTTGATCTTCTGATCGCTCAATACCTGGGTGGCTGTTACGTTTAGCTGACCGCTTGCAGCTTGTGGGTGTTTGATATGATAATCACCTACTGCCGGTGTATTGACGATTCTTTAGAGTCCTACACAGAGATTTCTTGGCTCAGGCAAAACAGAGTAAGAGCACATATATGATATGTGCGGGACCGAGAACAATACGTGTATGTGATACCATATTAGATTCTCGTGATGTGAGATATCGGCCGGGTATATATGATATAGCCGGGTCATCGGATCAAGTGTTGATTCGATGAACTGATACAGATTATATTAGTCGGTTATTTTTGAAATAGCCGGATTATCGGATCAAGTGTTGATTCGATAATTTAATGTATAATTATATATTTGATATATTAAATTACATTAACTAATATAAGCTCACTAAAAGATTCTTTTTCTCACTCGGGTAATACATTGATATATATGCGATATATGTTAATTGTATTATTTTATTTTGTTACAATAAATATTGTATATGTGATATATAATATTGTAACATGTTAGGGTTGTTAATGCAACATGATTAGTGGAGATTAAACATGATTAAGGTTTGATTTGGGTTAATTTTTCTAGAAGCTTCTAGAAGTTTTTTGTTTTGTTTTTGCAAAGATATTTTGTAAAGATATTTTTTTATAGATATTTGTTAACCCAACTCAACCCTTGGCCATGGTTAAGTCTCTACATGGGTTAAGTTATCATACTTAATCCATGGTTGCATTTCTAACCACACTACACTTTCATTATTCATCACAAAAGGTTTTGAATATTCTTCTTCTTCCTCCTTGAAGAAAAAGCTTTCTAGCATTTTCTTTGGTGATGAAAATGAGTGAGATTATGAAAACAAATGAGAGCTAAATTCATATTTCTTCATCCTAATCTATCCTAGCCATTTAGATTAGGGTGTTCACTTCATTTGTGAGTGAGAGCTTGTGTTAAAGAAACTTCAAGGTAGATCATCTTTGTTATCGAAGATCGGAAGCAAGCTTGCATCTTTCTCTTCGTGGAGCCTCTCTAGAGTCTGGGAACTTGATGATAGCAGCAAAGGGACTTCTACTCGGAGCTTATGAAGCGAAGGACTAGACTACAAAGGTTGTAATCCCAAACTCTTAGAAGTAAAGTTGTTTACTTGGTTTGTTTCGCCTAATCTCTAGTTTAAAGATCTTGGTTAGGGTTGTTCGGCATGTCTAAATTTTAAATCGGGCATGGTTGATGCCTTGTAGAACCTTGTTAGTGTGCCTAGTAACCCTACATAAAATGCCAGTATGCAGTATACATGAAATACACGTGTCTATGTAACAAGTCAGGGTAATTCATAAATATGAATCAAACAGGTTCAGGCAAGCGGGTCGGGTCGAATGCAAAGTAAAATGTAAAATACTATTTGCACCCAAACACGATAAATCAAGAAAATACCACGATAAGTAAATACGGGAACTGGAATTGGTATAAATGAACTAGGTTGTTACATTATACCCAACTACAAAAAGAATTTCGTCCTCGAAATTCCAAAAACAAGAAAGGATAAACAATCAAGAAACTACAAGAATAGATGTGAAAACTTCTGTCGGATTTCATCTTCTCGTTCCTAAGTTGATTCTCTATGTGAGCGATTTCCCTAAGAAACAGTACAAGCGGGATAACCTTGTTCTTAAGAACCTTTACTCTTCGATCCACAATCGACATCGGTCGCTCCTCAAAAGTCAAATCTTCACGTATAGTCAGCTCCGAATGATCCAGCACGTGTGTTTCATCTCGAACATACTTACGGAGTTGAGATACATGAAACACGTCATGAACATTCGCCAAGGATTGCGGTAAAGCCAATCGATACGCTACTTCTCTAACACGCTCCAAAATCTCGAAAGGTCCAACGAATCGAGGGCTAAGCTTGCCTCGACTTCCAAAACGAATCACCCCTCTAGTCGGTGATATCTTCAAGAATACCAAATCACCAACAGCGAACTCTAGAGGTCTTATCGATATATCTGCCCAACTCTTTTGTCGGTCTTGTGCTGCTTTCATATGATTCCGGATAGTATTAACTTTCTCCACTGTTTGCATGATCAAATCCGGTCCCAACAATCTTCGTTCTCCAACATCGTCCCAACAAACAGGTGAACGATACTTGCGACCATATAAAGCTTCGAATGGAGCCATCTGAATAATCGCCTGGAAACTGTTATTGTAAGAAAACTCCACCAAGTGTAGATGGTCCTCCCATGAACCCTTGAAGTCTAACATGCAAGCTCTTAAAATGTCTTCAAGAGTTTGGATCGTTCTCACCGACTGGCCATCTGTCTGAGAATGATAAGCTGTGCTAAACTTCAATCGAGTCCCCAAACTTTCTTGTAAGCTCCTCCAAAAGTGTGATAAGAAACGAGTGTCACGGTCGGACACGATACTAACCGGTACTCCATGCAATCTTACAATCTCCTGCATGTACCGTTCTGCCAAAGCTTCCGTTGATTGACCAACTCGAAAGGGTATGAAATGAGTTGCCTTGGTCAATCGATCAATAATCACCCAAAATGCATTGTTGCCCTTTGGACTCCGCGGTAAAGCTGTCACGAAATCCATAGTTATATGTTCCCACTTCCACTGAGAAATCGGAAGTGGTTGCAATAAACCAGCAACCCTTTGATGTTCAGCCTTAACTTGCTGATACACCAAGCATTTCTCTACAAAGTGGGCAATCTCCCGTTTCATGCCTTCCCACCAGAAATGCTGTCGTAGATCTCGGTTCATCTTCGTGCCTCCTGGATGTACGGAATATGCGGAAATGTGTGCCTCCTTCATAACTTTTTCGTGAATATTACCTTTTGGCACACACAAACGACTACCATATTGCAACGAACCATCTTCATGAATCAACAAGTCCGTTCGAAGTCCATCTTCAACCTATTCTCGAAACTTTTGCAATCTAGGGTCTTGTAACTGTGCTGCTTTAATACTTTCGATCAACGGCTATTGTACTTGCAGCTGCATCAACTGTCCCGAAGAATGTGGTAGCAAGATCTCCAAATTGAATCTTCGAAAGTCTTCGATAAGTTCCTTCTGTGCAGTCAACATCTGAATTGCTGGCAACCGGCTAAGCGCATCTGGCACAACATTAACTTCACCGGATGGTATTTAAGATCAAGATCGTAGTCAGCCATCATCTCCAACCATCTACGCTGCCTCATATTAAGCTCCTTCTGTGTGAACACATACTTCAGGCTTTTGTGATCAGTGAATACTTCGACTCTTTCGCCTAATAAGTAGTGCCTCCAAATCTTCAAAGCGAAAATCACAGCTGCTAGCTCCAAATCATGAGTTGGGTAATTCTTCTCATGGGTCTTCAACTGTCTCGATGCGTAAGCTATAACCTTCCCATGCTGCATCAAAACACATCCCAATCCTTTCCCAGATGAGTCGCTGTGAATCACTAATCCTCCGGAACTGTCTGGCACGGTTAAGATAGGAGCGGTTATCAATCTCTGTTTCAACGCCTCAAAAGCTGACGCACACTTATCCGTCCACACAAATGGTACCTCCTTGTGCGTAAGCTTGGTCAAAGGCTCAGCCAAACGAGCGAAATTCTCCACGAACCTTCTGTAATAACCGGCGAGTCCAAGAAAGCTTCTGATCTCTGCAACGTTCTTCGGAATCGGCCAATCTTGAACTGCTGCAATCTTTTCGGGATCAACGTCGATTCCATCTCCGGACACGACATGCCCCAAAAACTTCACTTCTTCAAGCCAAAACTCGCACTTGCTCATCTTTGCATACAATTTTTCTTTCCTTGATGTCTGCAGTGCGATCTTCAAGTGTTCTGCGTGCTCTTCAATACTCCTCGAGTAAACCAGAATATCATCAATGAACACAACTATAAACTGGTCCAAGAATGGTGAAAAGATTCGGTTCATCAAGTCCATAAATATCGCCGGTGCTTTCGTTACTCCGAAGGGCATCACTGAATACTCGTAATGTCCATACCGAGTTCGGAATGCAGTCTTGCAAATATCTTCTGATTTAACTCGGACCTGATGATATCCGGATTGCAAATCCAGCTTCGAGAATACCCTTACGCCACTAAGCTGTTCAAATAATTCGCAAATGCGAGGGATCGGGTACTTGTTCTTAATAGTCACCCGGTTTAATTCTCGATAATCGATGCACATCCTCCTTGTGCCATCTTTCTTCTTGACTAGAAGAACTGGAGCTCCCCAAGGTGAATTGCTGCTGCGAATCCAACCCTTCTCAAGTAATTCAGTAACCTGCTTCTTGACTTCTTCCAACTCTACTGGTGCCATTAGATAGTACGCTTTAGAGATTGGCGCTGCACCAGGAATAAGATCGATCGCGAACTCCACATCTCATTTTGGCGGTAAACCTGAGATGTCCTCGAACACGTCCATGAAATCTCGAACAACAGCTGGCGCTTCTTCCTTATCCACTTCCATAGACGAAAGAACATTATTTGTCGGCCTAACCCTAAACTCGACTGGCCCGACAGAACTGCTTCCTCCAGTAAAGATAAACTCTGGATGTCCGGGAATCTGGAAAATTACTTTCTTTGCCCTACAATCAATGTGAGCATGGAAAGTGCCGAGAAAATTCATTCCCAAGGAAACTTCATAGCTGCCTTTATCAATCACCAAGAAATCTGCAAATAGCACCCGTCCGCAAACAACAACCGCACAATCCTTACATTCTCTACTAGATATGATCTTCCCATTCCCAGTGTGTATGTCCCAACAACTAGTGTAAGTGCACGGCGGCGCCCCGGCCGTCAATCCGACGCCGGAATGCGGAAACGGTGAATAACTTAAATTTTGCGGACTTAGCAAACCGGCACCACCGCGCACTAAAACCGGGATCGAACCACTAACTAGTCTAAGCTACTAACAAGATAGGGAATAGAGATATACCGACGATCCAAGTCCTCCGGTCTTCTCGTCACGGTCCCGATCTCCTGCGGAAAAGTCCCGTCTCCTCCTCGTCGCCGGAAGTGCACCACATCGCCTACTTTGTTTACGGGCTCCCACCTCAATGCCGAGACAACTCGGGCACGAAGTCGGCTACTCGACGTGCCCAAGATATGCTGTAGAATATAATGTGGATTGCATGTCTCAATTTGGGATTATGGAGTTGCCCTTTTTGTGGAGGAAGAAGAACTTGGAGAGAGGTGGGAATAATGTAGCATACTAAAGAATGAGAATAACAATTTTTCCCCACCCTCAAAGAAAATGAATCCCATTCCTCATCTTAGGAATGGCCGCCCCCCCCCCCACCATTTGTGATTGGAGAGAGAAAGAGTAAGGTCAAGGGAGTGGGTGGAAGCAATGATGAAAAGAGATGATGAAAGAATCCAATGATCACAACCATAACCCACTCACCAAAACAAGTAATCAACAACCATGATGGTTACTAAAAGTCAAGCCATCAAGAAGATATGAAGTCAAATGATGGGACAAGTATCATGACATGATAATATGCAAAGACCCCCTCCACAAATGCTTATTTGCAACAATGCAAATAAACCCTCCTCCACCAATCTTCGGCCAATGAACGGAACAATGGAAATTGGCCGAAACGGAAAGCAAACTGGCAACTCCATAAAACTGGTCCCGTAATAAATTACGGGAAAACCCCGATACTGTGCATACACACCCGCATCTGTATTTCGATCGAAATACAAATGCAATGAGACAAAATCTACACTGTACTATACTAGGATCCGGCTTATACCAAAACCGGCTAGTAATATCTGTTCGATCCTGATCCGTGCAATACCGCACGTATCTGATCGAACCCTGCCATATAACCATACGGCCTATAGTACAGACTGTCCGATCCTGATCCGTGCAATACCGCACGTATCTGATCGGACCTTGCCATATCTCCATACGGCCTCTACAACCTTTCGCCCGAAAGCTGAGTAACTGAATGTGGGGGACTCTAAAGACTCGTCAACACCTCGGTTGTGGATTTAACCACTAGCACGTTAGAGGTATAAGCCAATACATAACGGGCCACCAGGTATTGACCAAAAAGGATGTCTGTGAGCGAGCTCAGCCTGACAACCCTACTGAGCCTGTCAGTGACAATATCCGTGCAGTCCGGTCCGTTCGTCTATGAGTATCGCATGGCGGGCCTAGGGGGTTGGTAAAAGTCAGACCCCCAAAAGCGGTACAAGTCGTGTCGGAGTGTAGCCCAGAACACCCTGAGATACTACTGGAATACCTACCAGTAAATCTCCTTGCCTTGGCCAAGGACTTTGTGTAATGGCTATCCTAGACACAGCACGACCTCACCCCCAATACCGGGAGAGACGAACCCCTGAAGATACGCTCACTGCCTCCATGTGGCTCGGGACTGTACCCAACTAAAACCTGTTTGCACGACTCCTTTGAGCCGTGGTAGGGTAGTAATCAAAGTACAGTGGGAACTCACACGAGACAAATGACGATCCCCAGGTCGATGAACTAACCTGCACACATGTCACCAGGGAACTGCCATCTGACGTCTGGTATATGACCAACTAGCATGTTCCCTGCGAGTCCTGTCCGGTGTACTCATAACCCAATGAGCATCTGTATACATCTTAGGTGATCCAACTGACACCAGTGGCTTGTGAGACCGGCCACCGCCCCTCGTCGGGGTCTCGACTGTATACACTAGTCTACTAATGGAGTATCGATGCCCAGTCTCGAAACTCTCACGACTAGGGACCTTTTAAGGATAAGCTTATAGACCCCCAGCTCCCACTTATATGATCGCCCTCATACTGCTGGTGGTCAAGCAAGAATCCTAGGGGCTCTATCAACGTGTAATAGCGACGTGTCAGGTCACCTCAAGCAGTACACGATGATAAAGGTAAACCAGATAGCATACTATCATCTCGAGTAAGACTGTCCTACCGGGATAGGTCCTCCCTCAATCATTACAATCACGTACCTGTGACCTAATAATTGACTCTGAGGGCACTATCTCCAACAATCTCCCACTTGCACTCAAGGCTAATTATTGCGATGTCGCATACTCACAGCCCGTGTGATACCGAACATCCAACTCCTCTACTAGTCAGTCTCACAAAGCTCGTTTGCGGAACTATTGCGTTCGAGGAATAGCCTTAGTGAGTGGATCCGCTCAGTTGTTTCTTTCTATGTCTCTCTATATCTCAAGTTCACGGAGAAAGCCATCTCCCGAAAAGAGCAATACCTGTCTCAGAATATGTCTGGATGTCTGATGGGACCTAGCTCATAAATGAACTCCAAATCCAAACTTCTTAGACTGTATCGTCAACTGAACTTAATCAGTATCCTGCGCGCCATGCCTCCCTCAGTATTGCCTTGGACCACCTGTCCAAAATACTGCCCCTCATCAGAAGGAAAACTATAACTCTGACAACCTCCTTGTCGTCCTTGTCACCTTGGAAGCCTGGAATGATAACTGTCTCCTGAATGAGGCTGTCGTTATCATCTCCCTAGAACATCCACTTATGTTCTAAAATTGCTTCCGACTGTTTCTCCAGGATTGGATTAATGTCAACTTATTGCATCTAGTGCAAGAACAACATCTGGTGTGGTACTTGACATTTCATGATTGACTTAATTGCCTGAGCAAGTGATCTGCCAATCATGCACATCCCTCTCCCCTTTAGTCTGTAAGACAGCTTCAGAGAGGGTGACTCCATCACCTGCAGGTACACTACCGTGCCAGGAGTCATCCATCCTAAATACTCTTAGAATGTTGTCAAGTATCCTGATTGGGAAACCACCCAAATCTAGATCTAATACCATAGATCCAGTAACCAGTATGTCTGATATAATGTCCAAGCCCTGTGTGGAGAAACCACTGTGTGACGACCAAAGTATAACCGATCGTAGTGTAGGAGTTTCCTTTCCTACTCTGTGTATATCATCCAAATACCAGGATATCACACCCTACTACCTTCTCAACAGATCCATTCCCTATTCTGATGAAGTCAAACCCATGACTGTCACGTCAGAAATAGATGATCTATCTCCGCTACATCTGCTCTAGTCTATAAATAGATATAAGCAACCTGTCCACCAATGCTTCCGCTGCTCCCACTGACTACGACAACCCTCTGGCAGAGTCATATAGACGTACACTTCTAAAACTGGTTTAGAACGACGCTATACTCATCCTCCCGCCGGGTCTCGTAACCTGGAACAACAGCAATGGCAATTGTGGGTAAACAAGAACTTCCCTGTCACCGTCCTTGAGGCTACCGTAGTACCTCTCGGGTGCCTGAAGTTACCCACCTTATCTGCGGAGTGGCCAATGGAATGTCAATCCAGATTGAATCTTTAGGTTCCTTATCAAATCTTCAGTAATCGTTTGTGGTTCTGGAATCACTTCCAGTTCTACCATACTCCCACTACTGTTTTCTGAAAAAATCCATTTTTATTAAAACTGTGGCGAGTCTAGAACAATATTGCTATTGTTCATCCAGACGGTAGAAAGTCAACCCTCGTCAAAGCCTGGGTCAACCCACAAACAGCCATTACAGAAACGTGCCTTGAGTTGTCCCGTGTCTGGTTTTAATCATAAACCGGACAACTCCCCGTACCTTAACATCGTTAAGATATGAACTGTTCTATATCCAATATAGAAACAGAGGCACTGATTTAATTGAACTAGATTCAAATCATGCAGCTGTCCCCAGCGCATGTCAACTAAATGGAAGGAGGCCGATCAGCGTTACTCAACTTAGGAATACTTCCAATTATGAGTAACCTGAAAGAGAAGCAAGATCTCTTTATCATTACTATCAACTGAATACCATACACAAGTATCTACATCTTCGATCTCTTTGAAGAATCCTGATACTTGCTATACCTGGTTCTCTACTCTATTCAAATACCTATAACTTCTCAAAATTTGGACCCTGTGTTTCCGCGAAACACCTGTCTAAAAACTAGAGAAGTCATAAGTAAACCGAATATAGTACGAGGACCAAGCCCTCTGTCCTGATGGACCCTGGACAACATACAATCCTTTGTATAAGTCCCTTGAGTCTGATAACTCATTCACTGTGTGTCGTAGGTTGAAAACTGTACTTATGGTTAAGAAGAATTACACCGCTGTTTAATGCTCCTTACCTAACCATCCACTGATATAGGTAAATGTCGTAGACATAATTTCAGAAAGGTATATCTCACTCTATGAAAATAGACGTACAGATATATCAATTTGAAATTGGTGCATAACAGCGGATATTCAAAACCAAATATTTGCCGACCGGCAAACAACCCAGGTGATTTCCTCAAATATCACCGATTACAACGAATCCCGATATAATGAGGATAATCACCCAATTCCCAATAACTTACTCCCACTCATCATCTGTAAAACCATACAGATGTGAGAATCGTATCTGGTAAATACATACCCTGGAGTAAGTATCTAATCGGGAAATCAGTTTTCTATTAACAATACACAGTGAAACTGAAACATTGAAATGTTTCGATGGGGTATCCTGGTATTCCTAGTAATGCCTCTTCCAGATTCACGACTGTAACCGTATAGTTCTTTGCCACCTCTCCAAATCCCTTCATATGTCTTTAGTCTTTACCTTCTGCACACCCCTTTAGGCCAAATGGTTTTCTTCCTTCCCTACCGTTCGGCACCAGCCTATGGTTTGGAAGAAGACTATCCAATAAGCATAATGGGTGTACTGTCCCAATCCTAGGAACACTCGCAACACGAGAGAAGGTGAAGATAAAAGACACCTGAATGTACTTTATTCCTATTTCTCCTGAACCAGGATCCATCCCCGAACTGGAACAAGTTCCTTTCGAGTTCGTATATAACCATACGATGGAATATCCAAATAAACTGTGGATCTTCGTAGTGATACGGAGTGTCCTGGAGAAATACAAAGGTGATGTGGGAGTGGTAACGAAATATTTGGTTTGGTCGTGAATATCTGTTGCAATTTACTTTGCCCTCCTACTAATCCCTTGCTTTGTCTGAACTTAATACCTTCTGCACACCATCGTTATGCTAATTGGTTTTCTTCATTCCCTACCGGTCGGCACCAGCCTAAGGTTTGGAAGAAGACAATCCAATTTGCGTAATAGGTGTACTACCCCTAAACCAAGGAGTACTCGTAACCTGAGAGAGGGTAAAAGGAAAAGACAACTGAATAATCCTATCCGTTTTCTCCAGAACCGGAAACCATCCTCGAATAATTCTTTCGAGTTCGTATCTAACCATACGATGGTTTTGTCCAATGGAAGTGGACGTTCGTAGTAATACGGGGTGTCCTGGAGAAAAGGGTAAAAGTAGGAATGGCAATGAGGTCTGCAACTCTGACAATCCAAAAGCCAGTGTTAAGTAAGTTCGGTCAACTTGGTCACGGAGTCATAGTCTAGGGTCGGGTCAATGGTCGCTGCCAGAGAGAGAGAGAGAAGAAACACTCAGCGTGCACTCTATCCTAGATCAGAATGGTTACCAATTTATCTAATCTGGAATCCTCCCACTGAACCTCGAATTCTCCTCCAAACCTGAAAGAAGAATTAGTTGGGGTTACCCGAGGAGTAAACTAACTCATCAGTGGGAATCGGGATCCAACTCTCATCGCATGACAACGTGACGGAATCCGCTCACGGTATCACACTCCAGAAGGTATGCGCATATCTGGCAAGTTTCAGTACTTTTGAAACTCCCGATGTGATTTCTGCCCCATGCTCTTATGACCTTGGCGAAGGTCAACAAATCATAAGTCACATGTCAAGTTCTACCCGTCATTATCCAGGTTAATTCGAATCCACCCGTACAAGCCCTTGACGAAGGTCAACAAGGCTATACGACTGTCCCAAACCAACGCATCTATCTATGCAACAGAAAGGTAACAAGCAGCTACCATACACTATGCCTTGACGAAGGTCAACAAACATAGCATGAATACTACGTGCTACCCGTCTGAAACGACGGAGGGCTACGAATGGTTTCTGGCGAAAACCTTTAACGTAAGGAACTTGATATCGTTGAAGGAACTGATAGTTTTTGAAAATATAGTGACGAAAACCGTTGCTAAAGAGGTCACTCCCGGTGAAGGGATCTCGGCTCTTTCCCCGTAGAATGGGGTGCAGGATATTCCAAATGAATACCACGGTGCAAAGCAAAAGTGATCGGCTATAGTGAAGTTAATGCCCTGACGCAAACTTTTTGTCCAAGGGGTCACTCCCGGTGAAGGGATCTCGGCCCTTGCCTCGTCGACTGAGGAGCAGGATATTCCAATGAATACCACGATGCAAAACAAAAGTAAACGTCCTTGCAATAACAGCTTTTTGAAAAGTGTTCCAACAACATCAGATTAGGTTTGCTTTTAACTTGCATTGATCTGAATCAATGCAGTCCCATCATTTGATCACACCAAAAAGAACGAAAATATACTGATGTACGTATATGCCATCCGCATTCGCCACTGGGTCCCGTCATTACCCGTTAGGTTAGCTAACTAACGACAGAGCGGGGACTGGACTAGCGCGGATGCAAAACATATACAACATCTACTAATATATATACCAATATATTATATTCGCTCAAGGCGTGATAGAAATGCAACATCACAGAAAATGTACAGCATCACAGAAACAATACAGATATCTGGGATCCCCGGGTTTCACAGAGCCGCTGAAACCCGACGTTCCCCTGGTCGTGTGGATAGCCTGTGCAATGAAATCCTAGACCCCTACGGGCGCGGCAAGTTACCCGCCAAAACCTGAAGCGAGGCAGCCCCCTTCAGCGCCGTGAATGGACCACCCAGCACTTCACGGAATCCGGTAACTTAGGCACCCCTCCTGGGTCAACCTGTACCCCCTACGAGTGCGGCGAATAGCCCGCCAATCCTAGAGTGAAGCCCCCTCCGTCTCAATGCCATGAGATGCGGGCTTGTTGCCCTCTAGAACCCGGCTATCCGTGCACCCCTCCGCGGGGTAATTCTAGTACAGAAAGTAAAATATACATACACCGGGTACATCGACCGCAACCAGGTCGTGCCCCAAAAGAATAATACAAACAGGCAGTGACGGCAGTCCACATGTCGGACGCTCGCCCCGCAATATCAAATGTACATAATACAACAGAATTGTACTAGCATTGCATCCAGGCTATCCCCCACGACCGATCCGCAACATCACAGCATAAACATAGAACATCAACGTGAAAGTCACGTTCGCAAATCCGTCTAACCGGGCTATAGCAGTTAGACAGGATTTACCGATCGAGTGACATTCACGGTCGCAGATATAATGTAAATACTGTGAAAAATGTGTTTAAAATTTTCCGATTGATCAAACAATTAACAAGTGGGCCCCCAATCAAAACTGTAGCACTCACAGAAATCCTGGGCCCAATTTTAATATTCCAAAACCCATATTTTAAGCCCAGAAGGCCTCTGTAAAAAATTGGTGAAGTGATGTGAATAGTGCGCGGCGGAAGGGCCGCACAAATGGGGTTTTCGCGGCGGTTCCGCGCTCCAACTGTGGAGTTACTTCGTCAAATTTTTACAGAACTCTTAGATTTTCCAGTACATCAATATTTTATAACCTGAAAAATTTTTCGAGACCAAAAATTTTCAACAGAAACTGATGCGAACTAAAATGCAGTTTTGGAACTTTTTGATCGATCGGAAATGCAAACACATTACACAAAGCTAGACTAAGTTAATGGCGAGTCTCTGATACCACTGTAAGTGCACGGCGGCGCCCCGGCCGTCAATCCGACGCCGGAATGCGGAAACGGTGAATAACTTAAATTTTGCGGACTTAGCAAACCGGCACCACCGCGCACTAAAACCGGGATCGAACCACTAACTAGTCTAAGCTACTAACAAGATAGGGAATAGAGATATACCGACGATCCAAGTCCTCCGGTCTTCTCGTCACGGTCCCGATCTCCTGCGGAAAAGTCCCGTCTCCTCCTCGTCGCCGGAAGTGCACCACATCGCCTACTTTGTTTACGGGCTCCCACCTCAATGCCGAGGCAACTCGGGAACGAAGCCGGCTACTCGACGTGCCCAAGATATGCTGTAGAATATAATGTGGATTGCATGTCTCAATTTGGGATTATGGAGTTGCCCTTTTTGTGGAGGAAGAAGAACTTGGAGAGAGGTGGGAATAATGTAGCATACTAAAGAATGAGAATAACAATTTTTCCCCACCCTCAAAGAAAATGAATCCCATTCCTCATCTTAGGAATGGCCGGCCCCCCCCCCCACCATTTGTGATTGGAGAGAGAAAGAGTAAGGTCAAGGGAGTGGGTGGAAGCAATGATGAAAAGAGATGATGAAAGAATCCAATGATCACAACCATAACCCACTCACCAAAACAAGTAATCAACAACCATGATGGTTACTAAAAGTCAAGCCATCAAGAAGATATGAAGTCAAATGATGGGACAAGTATCATGACATGATAATATGCAAAGACCCCCTCCACAAATGCTTATTTGCAACAATGCAAATAAACCCTCCTCCACCAATCTTCGGCCAATGAACGGAACAACGGAAATTGGCCGAAACGGAAAGCAAACTGGCAACTCCATAAAACTGGTCCCGTAATAAATTACGGGAAAACCCCGATACTGTGCATACACACCCGCATCTGTATTTCGATCGAAATACAAATGCAATGAGACAAAATCTACACTGTACTATACTAGGATCCGGCTTATACCAAAACCGGCTAGTAATATCTGTTCGATCCTGATCCGTGCAATACCGCACGTATCTGATCGAACCCTGCCATATAACCATACGGCCTATAGTACAGACTGTCCGATCCTGATCCGTGCAATACCGCACGTATCTGATCGGACCTTGCCATATCTCCATACGGCCTCTACAACCTTTCGCCCGAAAGCTGAGTAACTAAATGTGGGGGACTCTAAAGACTCGTCAACACCTCGGTTGTGGATTTAACCACTAGCACGTTAGAGGTATAAGCCAATACATAACGGGCCACCAGGTATTGACCAAAAGGGATGTCTGTGAGCGAGCTCAGCCTGACAACCCTACTGAGCCTGTCAGTGACAATATCCGTGCAGTCCGGTCCGTTCGTCTATGAGTATCGCATGGCGGGCCTAGGGGGTTGGTAAAAGTCAGACCCCCAAAAGCGGTACAAGTCGTGTCGGAGTGTAGCCCAGAACACCCTGAGATACTACTGGAATACCTACCAGTAAATCTCCTTGCCTTGGCCAAGGACTTTTTGTAATGGCTCTCCTAGACACAGCACGACCTCACCCCCAATACCGGGAGAGATGAACCCCTGAAGATACGCTCACTGCCTCCATGTGGCTCGGGACTGTACCCAACTAAAACCTGTTTGCACGACTCCTTTGAGCCGTGGTAGGGTAGTAATCAAAGTACAGTGGGAACTCACACGAGACAAATGACGATCCCCAGGTCGATGAACTAACCTGCACACATGTCACCAGGGAACTGCCATCTGACGTCTGGTATATGACCAACTAGCATGTTCCCTGCGAGTCCTGTCCGGTGTACTCATAACCCAATGAGCACCTGTATACATCTTAGGTGATCCAACTGACACCAGTGGCTTGTGAGACCGGCCACCGCCCCTCGTCGGGGTCTCGACTGTATACACTAGTCTACTAATGGAGTATCGATGCCCAGTCTCGAAACTCCCACGACTAGGGACCTTTTAAGGATAAGCTTATAGACCCCCAGCTCCCACTTATATGATCGCCCTCATACTGCTGGTGGTCAAGCAAGAATCCTAGGGGCTCTATCAACGTGTAATAGCGACGTGTCAGGTCACCTCAAGCAGTACACGATGATAAAGGTAAACCAGATAGCATACTATCATCTCGAGTAAGACTGTCCTACCGGGATAGGTCCTCCCTCAATCATTACAATCACGTACCTGTGATCTAATAATTGACTCTGAGGGCACTATCTCCAACAACTAGACAGGGTCGTGCAAGCAATCGAGTGTGTAGCAATAAACTTAGATGACATAAAACAATGGGATGCACCAAAATCGAATAACGCTAATGCGGGAAAACCATGAACAAGTAGAATACCTGAAACAACTTATCCTGAAGCCTTAGCTTCCTCAGCTGTCAGGGTAAATGCTTGAGCTTGATTGGGTCCCTGAGTCAGCTGCTTCTGTCCCTGAAATGGTTTCTGCGGTGTCTTCTGAACATCATCTTTCGTGCGAAGTTTTGACGGACAAGCGTTGATAGTATGATCCGCCGATCCACAAACCAAACAGAGTCCCCACATCCTTCGACATTCCCTTTGCATGTGTCCAGGTAAGTGGCAGTAGTCACAAATCACGCTCCTTCTTTGATCAACAACGACAGGCTTCTTCATAGGTGTTACGCCGCGTCGGTTCACCGGAATACCTCTGCGTACATGCGCTCGGTGCGGTGCAAATGCCGGCTTCCGTGCTGTAACTGCTTGCTGCCGCGTACCCCTAGTCTTCATTGATAGGCTCTGCTGCTCTCGGGCCGCTGTAAGTACTTGTAAGAAAGTGGTCAAACCTAGGGATACAATTTGCCTCTGGATGTCCACATCCAAACCGCACATGAACCTCCTTGCCCTATCTGCATCGTTGGCAACCAAAGGTCCAGCGAATCTACTGAGCCGTGTCCACTCAGCTTCATGTACATCCACAGGTGCGCCGTTCTCCTTCAAACTGATGAACTTTTCTTCCATTTCCTCCTGTGCACTCTGCGAAAAGAACTTCTCCAAGAAACTCTTCGAAAAATCCGCCCAACTGATCGGCTTGGGAAAGCGGGTCTCTTCCACAAGCCACCATTCACGGGCATAGTCCACTAACTGGATGCGTACCACATCCACTCTCTTGTCTTCTGGGATCTGTGCCGCAACGAGCAAATTCTCCGTATCAACCAGCCACTGCTACGCTGGCAACGGCTCTTCCAGGCCAGTAAAGACGGACGGACCAAGTCTCCTGAAATCCGCCATGGTACACACACGATCAACTGGTCTGGCCACAACATTGTTCACGGACTGCTGTACGGTCCGCAAACCTTCCTGAAAAGCTTCAGCTTGCTGCTGGCTCAGCTCGGTCTGCCGCTTCTGGTTCTCCAGCATCCCACGGATTACTCCAAGCAAAGCGGCTTCGTCAACACGCCTCTGGTACGTTTTCAAATTCTTGTCTGCCATGTTCCTGAAATCAAAACACCGAAAGGATTAGTATGATAACAGATTCAAAATATAGATCAAGGATATGAATCAAGGCTAGAACTCCAAGTTACTTAAATAGAGTACCGCATTGTAACCATGCCGCGGTAAATAGCTACAATCACATAACTCCACCCAAGTCGCCTAAGTTCTAGAGATAAACAATAGGAAACCAGGTGTTGAGTCGAGATGCAAAAGAGGTTTGCATATCGTCAAAGTAGAATCAGGAGGAAATTAAGATTCAAAAAATGGTAAGACGGTAAGGTGGCAGGACATGTTTCCTAATCACGAGTATTCTGATTCGTGTATTAGGTCCAATACCCAACTACAAAAGAATCAAACCCGGTTAACCTAGATCCTATGGCTCTGATAACAAACAAACCCTGTCACGCCTCGCTTCCCAGAGTAGGCTAAGATAGGCACGTGACAGAGCCAACCATGCTACCTGTGGATAGGAAATATCCTTCCACAGTCACATTACGGCTGTAGAGATATCAAGAACAATAATAATAACTATCTAATACATGTCCATGAGCCAGAATAACGAGTCAAGAATAAAATAATGCGGAAGAAAAAAGATCCAATACAAGAATAAACTGGAATGTATGTCCAATAATGCGGGCTCACATTAGGAATGAAAATGCATAAATAAACCAATAACTAACAGGTCCTCACTGCTCGGCCTGCTGACTGAAATACTCCTGCTCGGCCTGCAGCAAAGGTAAAGAATCTGGGCCATGCAAAACCCAGACGTCAGTGCATCATAATATCAAGCAATAATATAAACAGGGGTAGCAAGACATGCAGGTATGAATATGAACAGTAAAACAGGTATAACGGTAACATAGATAAGGACAGTGAAGGGTAAGGCATAAGTGATGTGCAATGAGTAATCTAGACTGGTCTACTGGGTTAACTACTCTCAAGTCTTTGAAATCAATTTGATAAATCATCGATGTAACTCAATTGTATCCTGTGCGTGCCCGGGACCACGGTCAAAGACTCTCGGGTTGAATCCGAGACGTGCCGCAAGGCAGTAAAAGGTAGTATGTAACGACGAATGATGTCAGCAGCATCATCCCGGGGCTGGCCTAGCCCGTAAGACTGATCAGTAAAGGCATCGAACTGTCGAGTTACAAGTCAGGTTTCATCATTGATTTCCCCATACCCCCAAGTTATGTGTTCAAGTCAGGTATTGATAAATCCGGAGCTAATGCCAACACAGGATCAAGCAAGTACAGGTTTGTCTGAATAGACAACAGGAAATGTCCGTAGGGACAGCAGGTCAAGATTGTTGGCCTTAGTAACAAGATCAGGTAACAGGTCAAGCTGTGGTACATCAGGTCATGTCAAGTAGTGTATATGGATCCTAATCATATCAAGAAGTGTACAGGTATCAAGTCGTGTCAAGTAGTGGTGTATCAAGTCATGTCAGGGGGTGCACAAGTATCATGTGGGTGCTCATAATCAAACTGTAATAAGCATGGGTACACAAAACAAGTATGGGATACCAATATAACAATAAAATGGAATAATGTGATGTGGTATGCAAATAAGTATAAATTCAAACATATGGATGCACAGTTATCGATTAGGGTTAAAGTTATAGTTCCAACACCAATTAGGATGCACTTTATTAAACATGGAATGTTAATATCACAGTATTATGTGTTAATATGATCTATGAATGCAATTATATATGTATTAGACGAGATGGATGCAAACGGGAGTCCGAAAGGTTATAAACTATAAAAATGGTACTATGGGATGTACAAATAAGCACTATGTGATATAAATATTGATATGGGTGCAGTATATTGTAGTCTAGTATGCAACAGAATATGTTTTCGTGATCTAGATTTAAAATGGTATAAACGGATGCAAACGGAACACCGATACGTTATAAAATTAAACATGGGGTACTAGATTTAAACTACAGGTATAATATATATTTAAATAGGTATATAATAATTTAAATAGCATGTAAGAACATTAACTTGCCTAGACGGATCAAGAAACGGGGGTGTACGGAACATCTCACGTTGGCGAAATGTCGCGACGCGCGCACGGTACACGGAACGGTTCTAAACAATGCACAAAGGTGATCACACAGGCCAGGTACGTTCGCTGGCTTGTCGGGATCGTCGACGTCACGTCCGAATCCGGCGATCTATACAAACAGAGGATTGCAGAAAAAGAAAAGAAAGAAGGAAAGAGAAGAAATGAAAGAGGAAGAGGAAGAGGAGATTGAGAAGAAGAGAGAGCTCACTGGGTTGCAGAGAGGAGTCGTGAGGGTGTCGACGAGGTCGAGGGAGCTCTGGCGAGGCGACCTACAGAGGACAGAGAACCAGGTTCTATTAAGACAAAAAAAGAAAAGAAATAAGGAGGAAAGAAGAGGAGAGAGAAGGAAGGGAGCAGCTTACTGTGGTGTACATGAGGCAGGGAACGAGGGGCGACGACGAGATCAACTCCGGTGATCTACGCCGGCGTGAAGTGGTGTGCAGGGGGCTCGGGTTTTGTTTTTGGAAGTGTGCAGGGCTCGGGGAGATGAAAGTGGAGGTGGAGGCGATGAGGGTGAGGAGTCGGCGAGGTCGGGAAAGGCATCGTCGGAGGCTTGGGTGACAGCGAGGTGGAGGCAGGCGGGGTTAGGGTTCGCAAAGAAAGAAAAATGAGAGGAAGGGGGGAGTTAAACATATAGAGGGAGAGAGAGAGAGAGAGATAAAGCAAGAGGAGAGAGAGAGATTCTGAGAGAGAGAGAGAGGAGAGAGAAACGAGATCGAGAGGAGAGAGAGAGAGTGCGGTGAATAGTTAGGAGATATAAATTTGTTTGTTTGTGGGAGAGGGAGAAAGGAAGAGAGAAGAGAGAGACTGCGAGAGGAGAGAGTAATAGAAAGAGAAGTGAAAGAAAGAGAGAGGAGTGGGGTCCACGGGCCAGAGGAGGAGAGAGCTAGGATTGATTAGAATTTTAGATTTTAAATTTTAAAAAAGATTTTAGTTTGTTTATAAGAAATTTTGTGAACTGTAAAAAATATTCGACTAAGTTTTAAAATTTTAAATAAATGAATTTTGGCGGGATACAGAAATATTTCAAAACGCGCCCGGGTCGGGTCTAAAATTTCAGTTTTAAAATACGAAAAATATATTCGACTTCCAAATTTTAAAATGAATGCTCAGATAACGAAAATGCATACCCCTAAGAACGGATGCACGTACGTGCGCGTAGCCATCTAACCACGTCCGTTTCACTGAATGGGACGAGAATAAGATGCGCGGATGCTACCACGGGGTTAGTGGTATCATGCAGGCTATGAAATGCAATTTTAAATTATTTTACGTGATCTAAAATGTTATATGGTAAAAGATGCCATGCCAGATAAAATGCCAGTATGCAGTATACATGAAATGTACGTGTCTATGTAACAAGTCAGGGTACTTCATAAATATGAGTCAAACAGGTTCAGGCAAGCGGGTCGGGTCGAATGCAAAGTAAAATGTAAAATACCATTCGCACCCAAACACGATAAATCAAGAAAATACACAGATAAGTAAATACGGGAACTGGAATTGGTATAAATAAACTTGGTTGTTACATCATAACATTATCCTGTACTGCAAAATTACATCCTTTTTTACTCAATAAAGAAACTGATATAATATTGCATATCAGGGTCGGAATGTAATAGCATTTGTTCAGAATCAATGTATTACCATTTGGTAATATAAGGTGATATTCGCCAACTGCTTTGGCTGCAACGTTTGCACCATTCCCTACTCTTATGGAATGATCACCCTCTCCCAGTTCCCTACCTTTCCGTAGCCTATGTAACATATTACATATATGGGATCCTGATCCGGTATCTAATACCCAGGACGCAGAGTGAACTGAGAAACAGTTCTCGATAACTAACACACCCGAAGAAGATGCATCAACATGCTTATTCTTCGCTTGGGCGGCGTGAGAATCCGGATATTCCCCTATTTCCTGTTAAGTCTTAAAACATTTACAAGAAAGAACGGAACCAACGTTCCCCTGCTTAGTATAATAAGTGGGTTCAGTCAACACATCCATATTATTATCTTGATTAAGGCCTGACATGGTCGCTACCTGGAGAGAGAGAGAAGAAAATACTTTAGCGTATGCTCTTGCAAGATTAGATTGGTTATTATCTTATTTAATCAGGATGGCTCCCACTGGTTTTTATCAAATCTTCCTTAAAACCCTAAAAGGTAAGACTAGCCGGGATTAATTACACCTTACAAGTTTGCCAATCTTTCAGCCAAGTCAGTGTTGGTACTTTGAGGGAGGTTCCCCGTGCTTTCGCACAGACCTAATTAAAATAAACCTCGTTTTCCCAGAGGCATAACCCCGTTAACACCTTTTTAGTCACCTACTTGATCGGCTAATTGTCCTGTGTAAAACTCTCTCAGGAGTAACTCTTACTCGCAGTGGGTATCAGGATCCAACTATCTCATAGAAGGTATGCAATCTCATTGCAAATTTCAACACTTGAAATTCCCGATAATACTTTTACCCCTAACCTCCTATGACCTTGACAAAGGCCAACAAACCATATGATGCTAGTCAAGTTCAACCCGTCATATCCCGATTGAATTAAACCCACCCGTATGACCTTTGGCAAAGGCCAACAAGGTCGTACGACTACCCTAATCCAATCGCATCACATGCATAAGCAGATAAGTACTATCCAGCTACCACACACTACGCCTTGAAGGGATCTCGGCTCTTTCCTTATCGAATAAGGTGTTGGATATTCTACAAGGAATACCGCTATGTAAAGCAATAACTATAGAAGCAATCAAAAACAAAACCGAGTGAGTTGTAGCATCTGCTAGTTTTGCTAAAGTGGTCACTCCCGGTGAAGGGATCTCGGCTCTTTCCTTATCGAATAAGGTGCTGGATATTCTACAATGAATACCGCTATGCAAAGCAAAAACTAGAGCTACCCATTTTATAAATTTGATTCTTACGACATCTTTTAGGTTTCTTTTTTTCATTCATTAATCTCATTAATGAATCCCATCATTTATGCTTCCTAAGCATCATAGAAGAAACGAAAATACAACGTACGGTTATGCCATCCGCATTCGCCACTGTGTCCCGTTATGCACCATTAGGTTACTTAATTAACGACATACTGCCGCGGGACTAGCGCGGGTGTAAAACATAAGCAATATTTATTATATATCATATATACAATAATAAAGCATTCGTCTCACTCATATAAAATGATCACATCACAGTATATCAGCAGCAGAAGATAACATACGAAATATTGGATATACTAGGAGGTCCGTGTTTTATTGTGAGCCTGTATAAAACACGGATTCTACGGTCGCGATGAATAGCCAAACCCACATCCCTAGACCCCTACGAGAGCGGCAAGCAACCCTACCAATTCTAGGGTTAGGAGACCCGGTCTCGACTCCTCGAGATGGCCTCCCTTTGGACCCTAGAACCCGGTTACTTGTGCTCCCCTTCTTGGGTCTATCCTAATGCGGAAAAGTAAATAATATACAATGGTGACAGCATCCTCAACCCAGAAGTGCCCCAATAAAAGAATATTACATATAATGAATTTTACATGAATGAAAATAAAAATCCACATCTCACATAAAACCCCTGGCTATTCAAAACACAACGATCCAATATAACATATCACAGTAACACATAACATCACATGTCATCAACGTAAGTAAATATGCCTATCATAATTGTCGTTGACATATAGCAACGAAAACGGTGATATACCATATATTACACTTACGGTCGTAGAAAAGAAAGTGGAAAACTACAACATTTGGAATCCACAATCATCTTAGACATCGTAAACCCGAAATATCATATATTACGGATTTCATGCATAACTATATGAATTCCACATATTGTATCACATTACAGAAAAAGCTAGACGATATTAAACATTCCGATCGAATCAACAAACACCCAAAATTTCCAAAAATGCTGAACATTTGAGCGTAGTTTAGAAGTTTCCGTCACATGCCACAGTAGTAATGAACCAACCGTAGAAGGGTCAACCAATGCCTCACTTGTGGCACCGCTAAACTACCACAAACTCTAGGGTTTAGTGGCGGTTTTGACGGTCACAAAATCGAGTTAAGGTTTTGTTCTTCTAGAGGGTTCACCGCATCACTTGCACGCTATTTGAATTTTCTTTAACTAAGGAAAAATCCAACCTTGAAAATTTTCCGGAAAGGGTTAAAGTGGGTATTTGATATCCGTTCGAACTTTTTAATACCGTCTAAAATAACCGAAACAAAACCTAGAATTACGAATATGAAAAACTCCTAATTGCCTTTTCTAAAATATAACATCACATGCAAAATTAGCAAAAACAAGCAACACCTAAAGTACCACAACCCAGAGCCTTAAACACTGTACAAATTTCAGCCCTAAGGGGTCCGATCTGGCCGGTTTTGAACATGTTGTGGCAGGAAATTTTCCGAGGGTTTGGGATGAATTTTGTACGGTGTTCATATTGTATCACATACATCATTCTGCAACTGTTTGAAAAAAATTTTGACACTCTGAATTTTTTTACAGAAACTAGGGTTTTACGTCGGGTGTTTCGGAGTTGTTTCGGTTTCGTAATCCTACTTATCCATCTAATTCTCTAGTTAGGCTCTGATACCACTGTTGGGTTACCTACAATGGCAGCAAGGTTTCGGGAGGCACCATCCGTGCCAAGTTTAAATTTTTTGCCATTATAGATAACCCTAGCCATGAATCTTTAACTAGAAAATCAAACTTAAACTATATGTTAACAACTTAACATCTAAGAGTTAGGGATTACAACCTTTGTAGTCCGTTCCTTCAGTTCATAAGCTCCGAGTTGAGGTCACTTCGCTGCGATCATCAAGTTCCCGGGCTCTCGAGAGGCTCCATGAGGTGAATGATGCATCTTGCTTGAAATCTTCGAAATCAAAGACGATCTACCATGAGGAAGAAGAAGAACATGAAGTTGTGATGAAAATGAATTAATTGTGTGAGCTTAGAAATGCAACCAAGGGTTAAGCATGGAATGCTTAACCCTTATAGAGACTTGACAATAGTCTAGGGTTAGGGCTTGGTTAACAAATATCTTAGCATAATATCTAAAGAGTGGACAAAGTTAACAAGGATAAATATCTCAATAATATCCACACAATTTAGAATTTACCCAAAATAAAACATTAACCCTAATCCAAACCCTAGCATGGTTTGATCTCAAAACCATAGTTGCATTTGTAACCCTAACATGTTACAATATTATATATCACATATATAATATATAATGTAACAAAAGAAAATAATACAATTAACATATATCACATATATATCAATGTATCATCAAGTGAGAAAAAAAATCATTTAAGTGAGCTTATATTAGTTAATGTAATGTAATATATCACATATATAATTATACATTAAATTATTGAATCGACACTTGATCCGATAATCCGGCTATTTTGCAAATAACCGACTAATATAACATGTATCAGTTCATTGAATCAACACTTGATCCGATGACCCGGCTATATCACATATACCCGGCCGATATCTCATATCATGAGAATCGAATACGGTATCACATACACGTATTATTCTCGGTCCCGCACATATCACATATGTGCTGCTACTCCGTTTTGCCTGAGCCAGGAAACCTCTGTGTAGGACTCTAAAGAATCGTCAATACTTCAGCAGTAGGTGATGATCATATCAAACACCCACAAGCTGCAAGCGGTCAGCTAAACGTAACAGCCATCCGGGTATTGAGCGATCAGAAGATCAACAAGCAAGCCTGCACACACTCCTGTGAATCCAATCAGTAGCACTACCGTACAGTCCGGTCTTTTCGTCTGATATGTCGTATATCTAGTTTAGGGGTGGTAAACGTCAAACCCCAGTAACTGATAAGTCGTGTCGATGTGAGACCCATAACGGGTCGAGAAACTACTGATAACACTTACCAGTAGGTCTCCATATCAGCTCTGGCCAGGGACTTCCAGTTATAGCCAATCGAACACAGCGCAACATCAGTCCCAATACCGGGAGAGACAAAACCCCTCCTATCGCTCATTGCCTCCATGTGATTCGAGACTGTACCCAAAAGACACCGTTTTGCAAGTTCTCTTGAATGTGGTAAGGTGGAAATCAAAGAACAGTGGGAATCACACAAGACTCTATGACGATCTCGGGTCTACAGATTAACCTCTACCAGTGTCACCAGAGAACTGCTATCTGACGATAGGTATAATACCATATAGGAGTTCTCGGTGAGTCCGTTCAGTGTACCCAGTCTCTACTGAGCACCCGTATACTTTCTCTGTATAAGTGCACGGCAGCGCCCCGGCCGTCATTCCGAGGCCGGAATGCGGAAACGAAACTTTTTCAAAACTTGTAAACCGGGGCTACCGCGTACTAAAAACCCGGATCGAACCATTAACCTATACTAAGCTAACTAGAGAAAGGATAGAGAGCTATACCGAGCGATCCATGTCCTTTGGTCTTCGGCCACCATCCCGATCTCCTCGCGGAATCTCCGGTCTTCATCTCCTCGTCGGAAAGGGCACCACATCGAGAAGTCTTTTTACGGGCTCCCGCTTCGTCCGAAGCAACTCGGGCACGAAGTGTGCTAGCCGACGTGCCCAAGGTTGAAGTAGAGTATGTTGTGATCACTTTGTCTCTTGCATCCATAGCTTTGGATGGAGGTTAAAGTGTTGCCATTGATGGAAGCAATGAGCTAGAGGAAGAAGAAGAAGAACAAGAGCTTTTCTTTTTCTTTTCTTTTGTTGGAATAATGAGAGCGAGAGAGTGAGATTATGAAAATACAAGACCAATAAAACCAACCATGGCAGCCCCTCTCGCTCTCCATCTCATTTCAACACATTAAACAAAACACTAATGTGCCATATTTGCTAAAAAAGAGACCATGAGTCATCTAAATGTCCATGTCACATTTAATGCAATGCATGATGAATTTCTAGCTCATTATTTCCATTAACAAACATTAATCCAAATGTTTGCAACAATAAAAAGATACGGCAACATCTAAAGTAAACTCGTGACGGATCACAAGGATACCCCTCACCTGTATATACATACCTGCATCCGCATTCCGACTGAATGCGAATGCGACGAGACTAAAGTAATCCAACAAATCTAATACTAGGATCCGGCTTAAACCAAAGCCCACTAGTATGATCCGTCCGATCATGATCCGTGCAATACCGCACGTATAAGATCGAACCCTGCCATAAATCCATACGGCCTCTACAACGTTTCGCCCGAAACTTGAGAAACTGTCTGTGGGGGACTCTAAAGACTCGTCAATACTTTGGCAGTGGATTTAACCACTAGCACGTCAGAGGTATTAGCCATACGTAACGGGCTACCAGGTATTGGCTAAAAGGGACGTCGATGAGCAAACTCATCCTGACACCCTACTGAGCCTGTCAGTGACAATATTCGTACAGTCCGGTCCGTTCGTCTAAGAGTATCGCATGGCGGGCCTAGGTGGTTAGTAAAAGTCAGACCCCCAAAAGCGGTACAAGTCGTGTTGGAGTGTAGCCCAGAACACCCTGAGATACTACTGGAATGCCTACCAGTAAATCTCCTGCCTTGGCCAAGGACTTCGTGTAATGGCTTTCCTAGACACAGCGCGACCTCACCCCCAATACCGGGAGAGACGAACCCCTGCAGATCCGCTCACTGCCTCCATGTGGATCGGGACCGTACCCAACTAAAACCTGTTTGTACGACTCCTTTGAGCCGTGGCAGGGTAGTAATCAAAGTACAGTGGGAACTCACACGAGGCAAATGACGATCTCAGGTCGATGAACTAAGCTGTACACATGTCACCAGGGAACTGCTATCTGACGCTAGGTATAATACCAACCAGCATGTTCCCGGCGAGTCCTGTCCGGTGTACTCATAACCCAATGAGCACCTGTATACATCTTAGGTGATCCAACTGACACCAATGGCTTGTGAGACCGGCCACCGCCTCTCGTCGGGGTCTCAACTGTATACACTAGTCTACTCCGGAGTATCGATGCCATGTCTCGAAACTCCCACGACTAGGGACCACTTTTAAGGATGTGCTTATAGACTACCAGCTCCCACGTATATGATCGCCATCATACTGCTGGCCGTCAAGCAAGAATCCTAAGGGCTCTACCAACGTGCAATAGTGATCTGTAATGTCACCTAAAGCAGTACACGATGATAAAGATAAACCAGATAGCATACTATCATCTTGAGTAAGACTGTCCTACCGGCATAGGTCCTCCCTCAATCATTGCAATCACGTGCCTGTGATCCAATAATTGACTCTGAGTGCACTATATCTAACACCCTGTTGTCAAACACCGATGGATATGGGATCATCCATCGCCCATCATATGGGTCAAGATGCGTATACGCTAGTCTACTCTGGAGTATCGATACCCTTTCTCGATACTCTCTCGACTAGGAACAATTATAGGATGTACTCTTGGACTACCCTGGTCCCACTAGTATGATCTGTATCATAGTCCTAGTAGTCGAGTACATATCCTAAGGGCTTTATCAACATGTGAGAGCAAGACAGTAAATCAATACAAGTCAACATGTTAAGATAAAGTGAAACCAGATAGCATACTATCATATCGAGCAAGAAATTCCTCTCTATATAATCCAAGCATCCACTATAATATACATCATATGTACAACAATAGCCTCTAGGGCATATACATAACTAACACTCCGGATATCCGCCGTGCCAGACATCACCGGTAGGTAGCCTACCCCTGCCAGGCTCATCGTCTACAACTCGAGCTTCTTGCCCCGGGGTACTATACCGGGCCCATCATGTACCCGAGATGGTTCATCCTACTCCTCGAATCGGGTCTCGAAAACCAACAGGAATCAGGAAACTCATGTGGACAACACATACATCATATCACGAGAAAACCGCAAGTTACATTTTTAAAATGGTAATAAGCTCTTAAAATCCTTGCGGTTTTCCCCCAAAATCCAGAAATCTCATAAGCATTGAAATCCTCAAGAAGAATCACAATATGTAAAGATGTCGGTGATGATGTATGTCTATGATACGATAGTATATACCATGCGACGTATAACCAAAAACCATGTATGAAGTATGATGCAATGAGGTATGTATAAGTGACTATCCATCCCACGTATCAATCTTAATGAAATGAATACACAACTACCAATTTACATATCATATATGATGCAAATGTTTTAGATACCAATTTAAGTAAATTCTATAGTGTTCGTGGCATAGCAATTACTAATAGTGTGTGTGTTCGCATGAATAGTGCACGTGCGGCATGAACCAATGGTAATAGTGCAAGTGTCCTATGAGATAATATCATATATATATAAGATAATGCAATGTAATGAGATGAATGACTATGAGACTACGCATACAGATACAAACATTGCTAGTAATCCTAACTATAGGGCGCCTCACGCCATCCAGACGATCCCCCCATAGATGTGTACATCTACCCACCGGTATGCCTCAGCTAATCTAATCCGATCTTAGCCTTGCCTTTCCGTGCCACGTCCGACATCTCTGTACCCCATCCTAGAATCGCACACAAGTAAATAAGATGATAGATATATGAATAGTAGCGGACACAAACGATGCAAGACAACCAACGCGCAGCTGGACGCGCACGCACTTGGTACATAAAACGCGCTTGCGACAACGCCACAAACCACAACTAGGGTCGCTATACGTGACAACTACCAAGCCTAAAACCCGATTGTATCAATCGCGCATTCACAATACACTAAATATTTTAGGGAAAATGTAGTAAATTATCAAAAGCTCAAACTTAATTAAAATCTATTTATTCCAAAAACCTAGTAAACAACAATTAACCATTTTAGTGCAAATCTAGATGTTTTAGCAAATCTAGTGGCCACAATGTTCACTTAATATCTTAATTAAGCTACACAATTATTAACTAAATTTTAATCTCACCTATTTACATTAATCATGAAATTAGTTTGCAAGATTATTTAATTAAGACAATTTAAAAGTAACAATTAGCAAATTAACAACTAGTTTAGATTTTTCAAGTCTTGAGATGTTAAAGTACACATTGTAACCATAATCAAGTGATAAAACCCTAACTTGAATCCAAACCCTTTTCTTTAAAAACCAAATCTTGCAATTAGAACTATATTTAAACCTAATTAAGTTAGATCAAGCTAATTAACCAACAAATTAACCATAGGGTTAACATTTATACCTCAAAGATTTAGGGATGTAACTTGCAAACTTGCCTCCAAAAATGCCATCTTGCTTCAAGATCTAAGCTAGTTTGGACCAAAGAATATTGTTTGAAAGTTTAATTAGGATTTAGTAACGTTTTGTGTGGATTTTGATGGAAAATTTGAGAATTTTAGAGATGAAATGAAGTGGAGAAAGGGGAGTTGCTACAGGAGGAGTCTCGGCTAGAGCAAAGGGGAGGAAAAGAGAGTGTGAAATGTTTGTGGTGTCAAGTCAAGAAAAGCCCCATTATCACATCTATTAGTTTATATCTTAATTTATTTATTTTCTAATTAACATTTTCCTAGAAGTCTCTAGAACCATGGAGACAAAATGAGAAAAAGATAACATATTATAAACCAGGTTTTGAGTTGTCATGGTGCACAATTGTGTGCTTAACCCATTCCAATTTGTAATTTACACTAATTAAATGTATAAGTGAAAGCTTATAATAATATTTAAAATAATTAATTAAGAAAAAAATATTTATGTAAACTAGCAATTTATAAGTGACTAATTAAATACCAAATGGTAGCAATTACATAGCTAAAATAGGTATAATTAAGTTTATATTGAAAAATAATTATAATTAAGTTTTACAGAAAACACGAGTTATATTACCGATTATCAGAAAATTAACCTAAACGATTTCTAAAACGATACAGTAGTAATCTAAGTACAGTGGGAACTCATACGAGACAAATGACGATCTCCAGTCTAAAAACTAACTTGTACTCATGTCATCTGAGAATTGCTATCTGACGATAGGTATAGCACCATCAAGAAGTTCTCGACGAGTCCGTCTAATGTTCTCTCTCCCAGAGAGCACCTATATACGATTTTAGGTGCCAACGACCAATGGCTATAAGACCAACCATCGCCCCTTGTTGGGGTCTAGAAACACATACACCAGTCTACTCCAGAATTTGATACCCGGTCTCGCCACTCCCACAACTAGGGACATTTAAGAATGTGCTTATGGACAACCCATCCCCCATATGTATGATCGCCATCATAACGCTGGTAGTCAAGTAATAATCATACGGGCTTTATCAACATGTATTAGTGATACGTAATAACAAATAAAACATATACACACGTTAAGATAAAGACAAACCAAATAGTATACTATCATATCGAGTAAGATTGTCATGTACATACATATGTCCAAGTATCCACACACACACAATAATGGTCTCTAGGACATACATATCCAATAGGAATATAGAGGATTGGAAAATCCATAATGAATAAAATAAACAGTAACATTAATTCGATAAAATTCATCAACAAATATTAAAATATAATAAAATAACGAACCTTTATATTAAATTCATATTAAATACAGTAAGGCCAGCTAGATTCATCCTTTATTTTCTATATCACACCAGTTATAAACTATAAATTTGAATGAAGAAACCGTGTAAAAATAGACTTTAAAAATACAAAAAGACTATCAAAATACGACTATCTATTTTTACTTAGAAAAGTACTTTAGATAGATAGATTTTATCTATCTTTTTCTATCATAACCTATTTTTCTAATATCACTCCAATTTTACTATCATATAACATCACAACCCGTATATAACCTAATCAATGAAACAGTGGAGCTATAATAAATTTTATATGAACATGTAAAAAGTGCTATCAAAAATGGATTCTCATTATCGTTAAGACTACCTTAGGATAGATGTAATAATAAACTAAAGTAATATTAATAATTGACTATAAATAAATGAAATAAATATAACCCTTAAAAAACACATCTTTACAATTTTTATTCTCCTTTTTATAAGCATGACTATAAATAATATGATATAATAACTATTAAATGAAATGATGAGACAATTGATTATAAATGATGAAATGAACATGATTTCTTTATGTATTTTATCTTTTAGTGTTTCTTTCTTACAATCATCATTCATAATTCATGTCTCTAATTTCACTCCAATTTTACTAAATCCATTATGATTACCATTTACAATATAAGTAATATATAGAGCGGACTATAAAATTGGGTGTTTGTATATAATAGGGGCTACCAAAAATCAAGGCTACCAATTTTATCTCATTTTCACTTAGTAGAGTTTTATAAATTATAACCTGAAGGCTAAATTTCGGTGAACCCTACTAAATTTTGGTGTTGTATTACACAACCCTCTTTTTTTTCCAACAACCGATAAGCATTTGGGGGAAGGAGGGTGGACCATTGGAAATTGCTCCGCAAAATTCATCTTCACCAGATCAGTGCAAGTGGAAGGATTCGAACCATGACCTCCCACCCAATGAGGAAGAGCCATTGTCTTTGTTGCCCGATCTAAGGATTTTTGGCATAACCTCCTATGTTTTAAACTGCTACAATATGTCTCCTTTTATTTTGCTGACTTATAAAACACCTTACACTTTACATAAGAACCAGTTTGGCTGACCGAAAGTAGCAGAAGTATTGGAAAAGGCTCCTAAAGTAACTTCACAAAAAAGTTCATTGAAGTACTTTGGAAGTTACTTTATGCGTTTATTTGCATAATTTTGAATGAAAAAACCTATGAAGTTGCTTCATTTACTTATTTCATAAATAAAACAAACAAAGAAAATTGTTTGGTAATAATAATTTCCTATTTATTGAAAGTAAAAAGGAGAAAATAAAATATATATTGATCATGGGCATAGCTCGGTTGGACATAGCACTTCACCTCCTGGGGAATGTGCAGGGGAAATGCTCACAATTTAACATGTTCGGCACAAATCCATGAAACCCTTGGATGTGTGTGTCAGAATTTTTTTTGAAAGTAAACATACCACATAGGATCTACATCATTACCTGAATTAACTTTCAAGTCCTACTGTCACGCCCCGCTTCCCAGTGTACGTCGAAGGAGACGCGACGAGGTCCGCTACGTATATACTTAGAAGTACATACGCTAAGAGTATCTAAGCAATATAAAAGTAAATCACAAGAGATAAGAGATATAGAAATAACAACAACTTTATTAACAACATTCTTTTATACAATGCATGAAAAGTAAATACAACTGGAATGAAAGCGATGTCTAAACAATGGAATAACAGGAAATGAAAATACTAAATAGAACAAGATACAATGTCTAGAGCTCGGGGTCTTCGTGAAACTGATCCAAGTCTTCACCGGTGGGCTCGATCTCTGCCGGGTCCAAAGCACCTGACGACATTCAAAGAAGAAAGAAATAGAATGTCGTTAGCGAACAGCTCGTTCGGTAAGTCCCAGAGATAAGGAAGAATTAGAAAAGACAGAGTAAGAGGTATTTTCTAAAGTTGTATACTATTTGTTGTAATGTTGAATTAACGCTGTGGTTTGCAGCTTGGCACAGAAAAATGCCAGTGTATACGAGAGGGGTCTCTATATGCTAGAGACCAGGGCAAACGGAATATAGAGTACAAGGCTCCGTTATACAACCCGGAACAACAACAATTGGATTCATGTTAGGTGTCTTAATCTTACCGCCTCGTGCCACCTTTAACACCTTCCGTACCAATCTACCCCTTAAACCCCGTAGTGTTTTGTTTGTATTGTAGTATTGTATTGTGTAAGTTGGATGACTGACCGAAACCATGATATCAGTAAACAGATTATAACTGCATAATCAGGTAAATGGAATAACGGAATAACGGATGTATATCCATGGTTTGGTTCAGTCAAGTTGTATAGATTGTTAACTGGATTCTGGGATTCATGTGTTCATATTAAGTTGAAATATTAAAGAATGTAGATTGACTTGAATCATATTCAAGTCAGAAATAATCAGACTCAAACCCGAGTCAGACCAAAAGAAATGTAAGTCGTAGTTCTATAAGTGTTAGGGTCCTTATTGTAATTTATAAAATTTGAGGGGGTTTTATGTAAAAATACTTTTGTATAGTTTTCAAGATGCACCCCAAGTATTTATTATTCGTTTTTATAGTTATAATGAGTGTAATTTTATTTTGTGATATTTCTTAGTGAAAATATTCTAATTCCATAAATAAAGGTATTTATCTATAATATTGATTTATTTGAAATTCATGGTATTTTAATGTAACTTTTAATCTTGTAATTTTTAGAAAAGATGGAAACTTTATCTTATAATAAAATAGGTGTTTAAATGATAAATATACATATGTTTATACAAGAATAATTTTTAATGAATATTTTATTTTCCAAAAATCTCATTTTTCTTAAATGCCGTATTTTAAACCTTTCGAGAACGAATGCTCCTTGCGGAGGTCTGAATCTCGCACTACTAAGCCCGAGGGTGCACGATAAACCGTACTATCGCTAACGAGTTTTCCAAAGGTGGGTTGTAGTAGCGCTTTACAAAGATTTAATAAATACTAATCATTTAGAAAATGGTTTTATAAAGATAAGGTATTTATTTGTAAAAGGTGTAAATTTCCGTATTTTAGATTCTAGGGTTTCCTAAGCCAACTTGCCAATTTCTAAATGGTCTAAACGACAAATTATTAGAAGACTCAAATCGCCTCTTCACCGCCAATTGCGGCCAGGTAAATACCAGGTGAGTGGGAGGCTCTCCACTACAAGTAGTGGTCCTAATTAAGTAACCACTCGTCTTAGACACACTTGCCTAGACACCACAAAATCAGGTTTAGATAAACGATCGATGTGCATAACTTATCGTATTTTCCTATTAAAGATATTGGTTTAAGAATGTATTAACCTAAAACTTTTAGAAAAGGTTTTATAAAGAAAATGGTATTTTAATGTAAAATCTTGTTTTGTCGTATTCTAAATTTTCAAGGTAGCGTATTATGATTACATATGAGTGTGTGAGGAGGTAGGTCATTACTTCGTGATCTATTTTAAGGTATAGCAATATTAAAGGGTTAAATGTGATAAACTAAACATGGTGGTATTTAAGTGCAAAAATACGGTATATTGAAAAAGCTATCATTTCATGTATGAAAACTTGTTCAAATTAATTTTTAAGTGATTAGTAGTTAACATGAATATGTTTAAGTATTATGGAATTAGTGATAAGTGAGTTTTGATAGAAAACCGAATCGGAAATCGGTTTGTCCCGATTTCCGTCGGGTTTGAAAAGTCGTATTTTTATGAAAGAATAGAAAGGTAAAAAAGAGGGACTTACGGGTTTGGACAACGCTAGAGAGTGAGAGGAAGGTAGAGGGTTGCCGGTACGTCGAATCGTCGTTGAGAGGTCCTAGCACGATCGCCGGGATTCCGCCGTCGATTTCGTCAGCGCTTCGTCTTTCGCTTGTTTTCTCACGTACCAAGTTCTCTTGGAATTTTGGGAGAGTGGACTTAGAGATTTAGGATGAGAGGGTAGAGGGTAGGGGTGTTTATATAGGGTTAGGGTTTTAATAAAAAAAAAAATAAAATTATATAAAAATTCATTAAAACTCATTAAACCTAGGATTAAAAGGGATTTATTGGGCAAATGATAACCGATCCAAGCAATTAAAGTATGCAGCGGGGTGGACCAAGTCAAGAGGAGACTTTTCTCTGTTGGTGACTCGGCCGTCCGGCCAAGTCCGGCCGGCGGCGCCGGACCGAGTCGGCCGAGTCGCCGGACGGCGGCGCCGAGTCGGGCCGAGTCAGGGTTCCAGCGGCCGGGGATTCTTCGGGGGTATAATTTGGTATATTTACTTTTTGTTGTCCCGTACATATTTTGGGAGTTATGGACTTTTGACCGTTGACTTCCAAAAGAAATTAAAACAAAATAAATACAAAAATAATGTGGGGCATGGGATTTGAACTCTGGTGGCTTGGTTCAGCAGTGCAAGATATTACCAATGAGCTACAAGCTCCTTCTTGTAATTATTGTGGGAAAATAACTACTTAAACTGGTAACAGCAACACTAAATACCCCAAGTATTACTTTAATTTTAAAACAATTTTATGTACACTAAAAATGGAGTTATTTAAAAACAAAATAATTACTTATATATATATTGTGCTCAGGTTAAAATACTCCTTTATGGATTTTTAAAAATTTTAAAAAAATTTGTATAGAAAAGTGTATAGGAAAGTTAGGGTTGTTACATTCTACCCTCCTTCAAAAAAATTTCGTCCTCGAAATTTTAAAAAGGAAAGTGTAACAGTTTTAAGGAAAGTCTGGTGACTGTAGTATAGATAGTGTATAAAAATGACAAAGGGATACAAGGGTGAAAAAAGGCTTACCGGTGTTACCTTGACCTTCAGTCTTGGCTTCCACGGCTTCTAATGTGAATGCCTGTCGCCGTGGTACATTCCTTCTAACTGGAGGCATATTCTGCCTTTGGGGCCTCTTTCTCTGCCCTCTAGGCATGTCCCTCATTGCTTGTTGAAATTGGCGAGTAGGCTGTGCAGGTGGTGGAGCAGGTAGTGCATAACGAGTTGCAGGAGCCTGGATAGTTGGCCGCTGCGGGTAGTTGGTGGGTGTGTGAGTTGAGTTGCTATTGTAAGGACAGTTCCCAATTCCGTGGTTGGATGCGCCACAAATTAGACACAGGCCTTTTGCGCGCCTACAGTCCTTCCACAAGTGTCCTTTTCTATAGCAGTAATGGCAAATTTCTTCAGTTCTCCTGGGTTCAAACGATGGCCTGGAAGAGGCTCCTCCTGCCATCTGATTGGCAGGGCGCTTGACTCCTGCAGACTGAGGTCTGCCCTTTGCTTTTATCACTGCCTCATAACTGCGGACAGTTTCCAGAGCATCCTCATGAGTCAGAAATTTTCCCGTGGCTAGAGCAGCCTGAATCTCCGTGTCCAGTCCTTGTTGAAAGCGACGGGCTCTGATCTCGTCCGTCGGTATCAAGTGTGCCGCGAATTGGCTTAACATGGTGAATTCAACGTCGTAATCATCTACCGATTTGTCCCACATTGAACCCTGTTGTAGATGAATGAACTGCTGCTCCATTGCAAACCTGGCAGTCACCGGGAAGTATTTCGCGTCGAACTTCTCGCGAAAAGTCTTCCATTCAATCGGCTGTACCAGACGGCTTTCTTCCGCCTTCCACCAGTTGCGAGCATTATCCGTGAGTTGTAGTTTCGCCACATGGACCCAAGCTATGTCTGGCACTTATGCTGCTGCCAGATCATCTTCGATACTTTGTGCCCATTCTTCAGCTTCAAGAGGGCTTCCTTTACAAGAGAACTGCTTGGGGTGTAAAGCCCTGAATTGCTTTACTCCCGGTGCGTCGATCTCGGGACGGTTCAGGAGTTGTTGCTGTCCCTCGAGAAGGCTGCGAATCGCCTCAAGTAGCACTGTTTTCTCAGTATGTGGCACAGGAACAGCTGGTGCGAGAGGTAGTGCTGGAGGTGTGTTGTTGACGTTAGTGCTGGTGTTGTTCGGGGAATCCATAACCTTGAAGAAAATTTTGGGTTAGGACAGATTCAAATACATGAAATGATATGATTCAAGGATTAGAAATTTGTAGGATTCAAGAAACATGAATTGTAAAGAATGTTTTAGTTGCTGGTTCTTGTATTATATTGCTTAGGTTGTTCACGCAGACCAGAACTGCATGATAGGGATTCATACCGCTCTGACCTGCATGGGCCACCAACAAAACCTGTCATGCCCCGCTTCCCAGTTTACGGCGAAGGAGACGCGACGAGGTCCGCTATGTATATACTTAGAAGTACATACGCTAAGCGTATCTAAGCAATATAAAAGTAAATCACAAGAGACAAGAGATATAGAAATAACAACAACTTTATTAACAACATTCTTTTATACAATGCATGAAAAGTAAATACAACTAGAATGAAAAGCGATGCCTAAACAATGGCATAACAGGAAATGAAAATACTGAATAGAACAAGGTACAATGTCTAGAGCTCGGGGTCTTCGTGAAACTGATCCAAGTCTTCACCGGTGGGCTCGATCTCTGCCGGGTCTAAAGTACCTGACGACATTCAAAGAAGAAAGAAATAGAATGTCGTCAGCGAACAGGTCGTTCGGTAAGTCCTAAAGATAAGGAAGAATTAGAAATGACAGAATAAGAGGTATTTTCTAAAGTTGTATACTATTTGTTGTAATGTTGAATTAACGCTGTTGTTTGCAGCTTGGCACAGAAGAATGCCAGTGTATACGAGAGGGGTCTCTATATGCTAGAGACCAGGGCAAACGGAATATAGAGTACAAGGCTCCGTTATACAACCCGGAACAACGGCAATTGGATTCATGTTAGGTGTCTTAATCTTACCGCCTCGTGCCACCTTTAACACCTTCCGTACCTATCTACCCCTTAAACCCCGTAGTGTTTTGTTTGTATTGTAGTATTGTATTGTGTAAGTTGGATGACTGACCGAAACCATGATATCAGTAAACAGATTGTAACTGCATAATCAGGTAAATGGAATAACGGAATAATGGATGTATATCCATGGTTTGGTTCAGTCAAGTTGTATTGATTGTTAACTGGATTCTGGGATTCATGTGTTCATATTAAGTTGGAATATTAAAGAATGTAGATTGACTTGAATCATATTCAAATCAGAAATAATCAGACTCAAACCCGAGTCAGACCAAAAGAAATGTAAGTCGTAGTTCTATAAGTGTTAGGGTCCTTATTGTAATTTATAAAACTTGAAGGTGTTTTATGTAAAAATACTTTTGTATAGTTTTCAAGATACACCCCAAGTATTTATTATTCGTTTTTATAGTTATAATGAGTGTAATTTTATTTTGTGATATTTCTTAGTGAAAATATTCTAATTCCATAAATAAAGGTATTTATCTATAATATTGATTTATTTGAAATTCATTGTATTTTAATGTAACTTTTAATCTTGTAATTTTTAGAAAAGGTGGAAACTTTATCTTATAATAAAATAGGTGTTTAAATGATAAATATACATATGTTTATACAAGAATAATTTTTAATAAATATTTTATTTTCCAAAAATCTCATTTTTCTTAAATGCCGTATTTTAAACCTTTCGAGACCGAATGCTCCTTGCGGAGGTCTGAATCTCGCACTACTAAACCCGAGGGTGCACGATAAACCGTACTATCCCTAACGAGTTTCCCAAAGGTTGGTTGTAGTGGCGCTTTGCAAAGATTTAATAAATACTAATCATTTAGAAAACGGTTTTATAAAGATAAGGTATTTATTTGTAAAAGGTGTAAATTTCCGTATTTTAGATTCTAGGGTTTCCTAAGCCAACTAGCCTATTTCTAAATGGTCCAAACGACAAGTTATTAGAAGACTCAAATCGCCTCTTCACCGCCAATTGCGGCCAGGTAAGTGCCAGGTGAGTGGGAGGCTCTCCACTATAAGTAGTGGTCCTAATTAAGTAACCACTCGCCTTAGACACACTTGCCTAGACACCACAAAATCAGGTTTAGATAAACGATCGATGTGCATAACTTATCGTATTTTCCTATTAAAGATATTGGTTTAAGATTGTATTAACCTAAAACTTTTAGAAAAGGTTTTATAAAGAAAATGGTATTTTAATGTAAAATCTTGTTTTGTCGTATTCTAAATTTTCAAGGTAGCGTATTATGATTACATATGAGTGTGTGAGGAGGTAGGTCATTACCTCGTGATCTATTTTAAGGTATATCAATGTTAAAGGGTTAAATGTGATAAACTAAACATGGTGGTATTTAAGTGCAAAAATACGGTATATTGAAAAAGCTATCATTTCATGTGCGAAAACTTGTTCAAATTAATTTTTAAGTGATTAGTAGTCAACATGAATATGTTTAAGCATTATGGAATTAGTGATAAGTGAGTTTTGATAGAAAACCGAATCGGAAATCGGTTTGTTCCGATTTCCGTCGGGTTTGAAAATTCGTATTTTTATGAAAGAATAGAAAGGTAAAAAAGAGGGACTTACGGGTTTGGACAACGCTAGAGAGTGAGAGGAAGGTAGAGGGTTGCCGGTACGTCGAATCGTCGTTGAGAGGTCCTAGCACGATCGCCGGGATTCCGCCGTCGATTTCGTCAGCGCTTCGCCTTTCGCTCGTTTTCTCACGTACCAAGTTCTCTTGGAATTTTGGGAGAGTGGACTTAGAGATTTAGGATGAGAGGGTAGAGGGCAGGGGTGTTTATATAGGGTTAGGCTAGGGTTAGGGTTTTAATAAAAAAAATATATAAAATTATATAAAAATTCATTAAAACTCATTAAACCTAGGATTAAAAGGGATTTATTGGGCAAATGATAACCGATCCAAGCAATTAAAGTGTGCAGGGGCGTGGACCAAGTCAAGAGGAGACTTTTCTCTGTTGGTGACTCGGCCGTCCGGCCGGCGACGCCGGACCGAGTCGGCCGAGTCGCCGGCCGGCGGCGCCGAGTCGGGCCGAGTCAGGGTTCCAGCGGCCGGGGATTCTTCGGGGGTACAATTTGGTATATTTACCTTTTGTTGTCCAGTACATATTTTGGGAGTTATGGCCTTTTGACCGTTGACTTCCAACAGAAATTAAAACAAAATAAATACAAAAATAATGTGGGGCATGGGATTTGAACTCTGGTGGCTTGGTTCAGCAGTCCAAGGTATTACCAATGAGCTACAAGCTCCTTCTTGTAATTATTGTGGGAAAATAACTACTTAAAGTGGTAACAGCAACACTAAATACCCCAAGTATTACTTTAATTTTAAAACAATTTTATGTACACTAAAAATGGAGTTATTTAAAAACAAAATAATTACTTATATATATATTGTGCTCAGGTTAAAATACTCCTTTATGGATTTTTAAAAATTTAAAAAAAATTTGTATAGAAAAGTGTATAGGAAAGTTAGGGTTGTTACACCTACTCAACAAATGCATCTGAAATTTACTTACTTCTGTAACTTCCATAAACCTCAAATGAACACCAAAACTTTAGGTGTTGTTTGTTTGCATGGAAGTACTGAAAGTAGTGGAGGTGGCTCATGAAGTAATTTCACAAAAAATCATGGCAGTAGTTTTTAAAGTTAGTTTGTGTTTATTTGCATAATTTTAAAAGAAGAACTACATATGAAGTTACTTCATTTACTCCTTTTACCCCTTGCTCGGGAGTTGTTAAAAACCCTCGATATTTTCAAAATTGTTGGGAAGGGCATACTTTCCAAAATCTTTGTGAGAACCCATGTGATGCATTTCATTTAGGCCTTTATTCTCTCCAACTGCTTAAATATTACATGCAAGTGCTTAGAATTACATGCAACTTTTTAGATGTTACAGCCAATTAGTATAAAGGGGATTTTAATTGGCCCAGGGTTTTTTTAACAAGAGCAAAAAGCCCAGGGTTTTTTACATAAGTTTGAAATAGGCCGAGGGCCTTTTGACAATTTACCCTAAACAAAACAAATAAACAAAAATGTTTGATGGCTTCAAATCTTCCCTTTTTGGAAGTAATAATGAAGACTAATTAAGGGCCCGTTTGTTTGCATGGAAGTAATATAGAAGTACCGAAAGTAAGCTTACTTCAGATACTTCAGCTGTTTGTTTTTGTCACGCTCCGCTTCCCAGTAGATGGAAACGGTGACATGGCAAGCCCGCGGCGTATTTATTCAGAGAAGATCATTTCTCGAAATAAATACGCTAAGCGTCTATAAGCAACATAAACTAACATGAATAAACAAAAGAATGAAATCCAACTGTGATTTATTACATTCATGATTCATAGTAGACAAAATATCTTAATACAAGATATTTAACATGATAAGCCTTAACAAGGAGGTATACATAAATAAACTGAAATAAAATGAAAACCTGAATGAAACTATACGTCTGTTTGTGAGGCAAACTGGTTGTACTCCTTTTCGACCACTTCTATCTTCTCTGTCTCAATGTCACCTGACGAAAATTCCAAGAATAGAAAAAAGTGGATGGAATGCCTGTCAGCAAACTAACGCTCGGTAAGTCCCAATAGAGATGTGTAATATATAAATTGAGTGCAAGATGACATGTAATATAGTATAAATTGAAATTGTAATATGTGAACAAGTATGGTAATAATATGGCAGCTATATCAGCATGGAAATATAACATGAGTATAGCAAACAAGTATAGCATGGCCGTGGAGTGTAGGTATAGTGAATATGAAGTGAATGTAAGTGTCCTAAAAGGTCTCTAAAAGGATAAAATTAATTAACGTGAGTTCAAGTGTGAATGTCAACCAATCTCAAGAGTGTTCTCGAACCCAAGGCTATCGTCCAGGGGCAAGGAATTACGGGCCCAAAATAGCGGGACTTCAATTGTTATTGAAGTATTCCAAACTGAACAGGCTATCATCCAGGGTCTTGGAAGCACGGGCCCTCATTCGTGAATTCATGATTTGTACCGTTTCAGCCCGGTACCACAGCAACATGATTTGTACCGTTTCAGCCCGGTACCACAGCAACATGATTTGTATTAATGAGACTCATGAGATTCCATTGGATTCATACTCAAACTACCCCAACACCCCATGTATATAAGTCTATGATTAATGTTATGAGTCTTGATCGAATCCATGAATATAAAAGGTGATGCATGATATTAAGTTTTCAAGATTGAGTTCATGTAGTCATGTTAAGTGCAAGTCAAGCCAATTGTATTCATGGTTCAAGTCAAGTTGGTTCAAGTGTACATACTGGGTTCAAGTATTCATGATTAAGTCATGTCAAGATCAAGTCAATTCTAGCATGTAATGGTTTAATCACAAGTCATATAGATAAAGACAAATAAGCAATCATAGAACCTGATTTGAGATAAGAACACAAGTAACATCCAAAAACAATATTGTAAATAAGTGTTGTGTACGACTAACCAATCAAATCAATCAATTTCAGAATATAAACAAAAATATAGATCTAAGTGTTGTCCCTGCGTGATTTTCAGTACCTCCTAAATATGACTACCGGTTTGGGAGATATAACCGTTTTCGTATCGTCGAGCAAAACAGATCAGAATCTGTTCAACACCGTCATATATTTTTAAAACGCAGTTTGAGTTGATTTTTATCGGGTTTCAGGTTACAAAAATTATTATAAAATTGTAGTTCTTTCGATTTAGTGATCGAAAACACCAAGATTCGCACGATTTGAATTTTTGAAGCTCTAGTTATGATCATTTTAATATCAGCGTTTAAAACCAAAATTCAGATTTCTAGACAGCAACTATATATTGTATTGCAAAGCCTATATCGAGTTGTTTCATTCGTTTTTAAGTAATTTAATATACATAAAATTATAGTTCTATCAATTGTGCATCTATACATCTAAAGTTTGTCACAAACGGATATCGGGAGTTCGAGTTATGTCCTATTTAAAAACAATGTGCGAATCAGGACAGATTTTGTCCAGATCCGTTACTTAATATTATAACGCAGTTTTCTTTTTCTTACGTCATTTTTCAATAAAAATATAAAACTAAGAAAATCTATATTATTTGATGTAGATATCCAAAACATCTGAATTTGCTCAATTTGGACATCGGTATACCAAGTTATGTGTCCTAGAAGTTAACCGATAACTGCAGTTTTCTGTTTTACGAACAGTGAATAAAAACGATATAATTCCTAAACCGTTAAGCGATTCAATCTGAAATTCTTACAGCATGTACAAAATAATATATTCTATCATATGTAAATTTTCTGAAATTTCCAGAAGTAAAATTAATTTCTAAAAATTATTTTAAAAGTAAAGGTATTGATATGTCATATATGAGGAATGGGAAAACCATGGAATTTATTTGTAACTTCATTTTTTTTACAAAGTTTAAATAATGTAATTTAAAATACAACAATAAAAGATGCAATCCTAATTGGTTACTATGAAATCTTAACATATGGATTGAGAGTAATTAAAAAGACTTTACAAACTATATATTTGTGTATGTTTGTGTGTAATCATTATTTATATATGTATCCATTTAATTAATTATTTAGGAACTATGATACGACAAGAGAACTTTTTCATGGCAATATAAAAAAGAGAAAGAGAAAGAGAAAGAGATGGATGGAGGGAAAGAGAGAAGGGATTTACATACACAAGCCGGTAATGTCACCGGGCTTGTCTATCCACCGATAATCTCGCGTTACTAGCGAGATTTTCTTGAAACTTCTTGGTGTTCTTCTTTTAGGACTCTAGGTGAAGAGGGAGAAGGGAGAGATAGAAAAATGTGAGGAAGAAAAAGAAAGATGTGGACAAATAAAGATGGTGTAATGGTGAATTATCTATAATAATATATGCATTCAACATGGGAATTAAAAGAGAAATGAAAGGTCAACATTCATTTTTGAAATGAAAGGTCTCATTCTAAATTATGAGAATAATAAAAATTGATAAAAAATAATTGCAAGAATGTGGATTTGAACATGTGTTCTATAGAATAAGAATGCAAAAACTTAACCAATAAATTACAAGGTTGTTCATACACATATTTAATAAGAATTAAATATATGATGTTGCTTAAAAAAAGTGGGCTTTTGGGCTCATAGTTTTATTAAAGAAAATGAAAATGAAAATGAAATTGGATTTTAGTTATGGGCTGAGTTAGGTCTTATGTTTAATTTGAAAGTAAGTTAAAATTTAGTTTTAAAGAAATGTGTTTGGGAAAAATAAATAGAATAATAGAATAATATATTTATAAAAAACAAAATATACAAAAAATACTAAGAAGAAATAAATACAATATTTTACTAAAGAAAAAAATACGGAGGTATATTAATATTAGGGTCGTTATATTCTACATTCTTAAAAATAAATTCGTCCTCAAAATTACTTAAGAAGGATATTGCAATAAGGTACTGGAAAGTTAAGAATGGCGTCGTTTTCGAGCTCCGTCGATCGATACTCTAACCAATTGAGCTAATAGGCCAACGAGATACAAATAGAAAGGTGAATAAGAGTTAAGAATTCAAAAGTCAAGAGATGGACTTCAAGAACGCTGAAGGTGGAGTTTAAGATGGACTCAAGGTATATGATAGGATTCAAAAGAAAAGTCGAATGTAATAACTGGATTTCATAATTCTTGTATTATATTGCTTACGATGTTCATGCAGAACTGACCTGCATGGGCCACCAACAAAACCTGTCACGTCCCGCATCCCAGTAGATGGAAATGGTGACGTGGCCAGCCCGCGACGTATTTATTCTGAGAAGGTAATTTCTTGAAATAAAAACGCTAAGCGTCTATAAGCAACATAAACTAAAAAGAATAAACAAAAGAATGAAATCCAACTGTGATTTATTACATTCATGATTCATAGTAGACAAAATATCTTAATACAAGATATTTAACATGATAAGCCTTAATAAGGAGGCATACATAAATAAGCAGAAATGAAATGAAAAACTGAATGAAACTATACGTCTGTTTGTGATGCGAACTGGTTGTACTCCTTTTCGACCACTTCTATCTTCTCTGTCTCAATGTCACCTGACGAACATTCCAAGAATAGAAAGAAGTGGGTGGAATGCCCATCAGCGAACTAACGCTCTGTAAGTCCCAATAGAGATGTGTAATATATAAATTGAGTGCAAGATGACATGTAATATAGTATAAATGGAAATTGTAATATGTGAACAAGTATGGCAATATATATGGCAACTATATCAGCATGGAAATGTAATATGAGCATAGAAAAAAAGTATAGCATGGCCGTGGAGTGTAGCTATATTGAATATGAAGTGAATGTAAATGTCCTAAAATGTCTCTAAAAGGGTAAAATTAACTAACGTGAGGTCAAGTATGAATGTCAACTAATCTCAAGAGTATTCTCGAACCCAAGGCTATCGTCCAGAGGCAAGGAATCATGGGCCCAAAATAGTGGGACTTCAATTGTTATTGAAGTATTCCAAACCCAACAGGCTATCATCCAGGGGCTTGGAAACACGGGCCCTCATTTATGAATTCGTGATTTGTATTGTTTCGGCCTGGTACCACAGCAACATGATTTGTACCATTTCAGCCCGGTACCACAGCAACATGATTTGTACCGTTTCAGCCCGGTGCCACAGAAACATGATTTGTATTAATGAGACTCATGAGATTCCGTTGGATTCATACTCAAACTACCCCAACACCCGGTGTATATAAGTCTATGATTAATGTTATGAGTCTTGATCGAATCCATGAATATAAAAGGTGATGCATGATATTAAGTTTTCAAGATTAAGTTCATATAGTCATGTTAAGTGCAAGTCAAGCCAATTGTATTCATGGTTCGAGTCAAGTTGGTTCAAGTGTACATACTGGGTTCAAGTATTCATGATTAATTCATGTCAAGATCAAGTCAATTCTAGCATGTAATGGTTTAATCACAAGTCATATAAATAAAGACAAATAAGCAATCACAGAACCTGATATGAGATAAGAACACAAGTAACATCCAAAAACAATATTGTAAATAAGTGTTGTGTACGACTAATCAATCAAGTCAATCAATTTCAGAATATAAACAAAAATATAGATCTAAGTGTTGTCCATGCACGATTTTCAGTATCGCCTAAATATGACTACCGGTTTGGGAGATATACCCGTTTTCGTATCGTTGAGCAAAACAGATCAGAATCTGTTCAGCACCGTCATATATTTTTAAAACGCAGTTTGAGTTGATTTATATCGGGTTTCAGGTTACAAAAATTATTAGAAAATTGTATTTCTTTCGATTTAGTTATCGAAAACACCAAGATTCGCACGATTTGGATTTTTGAAGTTCTAGTTATGATCGTTTTAATATCAGCGTTTAAAATCGAAATTCAGATTTCTATACAGCAACTATATATTATATTGCAAAGCATATATAGAGTTGTTTCATTCGTTTATAAGTAATATAATATACATAAAATTATATTTCTATCAATTGTACATCCATACATCTAAAGTTTGTCACAAACGGACATCGGGAGTTCGAGTTATGTCCTATTTAAAAACAATATGCGAATCAGGACAGATTCTGTCCAGATCCGTCACTTAATATTGTAACACAATTTTCTTTATCTTACGTCGGTTTTCAGTAAAAATATAAAACTTAGAAAATCTATATTATTCGATGTAGATATCCAAAACATTAGATTTTTCTCAATTTGGACATCGGTATACTAAGTTATGTGTCATAGAAATTGACCGATAACTGCAGTTTTCTGTTTTGCGAGCAGTGAATAAAAATGATATAATTCCTAAACTGTTAAGCGATTCGATCTGAAATTCTTACAGCATGTACAAAATAATATATTCTATCATATGTAAATTTTCTGAAATTTCCAGAAGTAAAAATTAATTTCTAAAAATTATTTTAAAAGTAAAGGTATTGATATGTCATATGTGAGGAATGAGAAAACCATGGTATTTATTCGTAATTTCATTTTTTTACAAACTTTAAATAAAGTAATTTAAAATACAACAACAAACGATGCAATCTTAATTAGTTATTATGAAATCTTAACATATGGATTGAGAGTAATGAAAAAGACTTTAAAAACTATATATCTGTATATGTTTGTGTGTATTCATTATTTATATATGTATCCATTTAATTAATTATTTAGGAACTATGATATGACAAGAGAAGTTTTTCCTGGCAATATAAACACTACTAGAAATAAGGGTTGCCCCTACGGATTTACCCGTAGGGGCAACTCACTGCCCCTACGGATATCTCCGTAGGGGCAATAAATTAATCTGTAGGTGCAAACGCCGTAGGTGCAAGTTGAAGCCCTGAACTTGCCCCTACGGTCAAAAACTTGCCCCTACGGAGTTATATGTAGGTACATTTGCACCTACGGATTAGGGCGTAGGGAAAAAAAGTTATTTTATTTACGGTTATTTTAATTATATTAACTATACCTACGGATATATCCGTAGGGCCAAGTGGTATCCCCTACGGATATATGCGTAGGTACTTATCCGTAGGGGTCTTTTTTTGCCCCTACAGATAAATCCGTAGGGGAAGACCAACCCCCTGACACTGAGATCAGGGGGGAAATATCAGTTACTACTGATATTTTGCCCCTACGGCTTAATCCGTAGGGGCAACATGTGTACCTACGGATTAATCCGTAGGTACACATTATCTGTTTTTTTTAAAAAAAGGGCTGCCTTATTTTTTCTCGCCCTGTGCACAATAATATATATATCAATAAAATATAAAATTAATCATCACACAACATATATCACAGTATTCATAATCACATCTCACGCATATAATATACAAAAGAAACCCAAATACTGAATATGATATAAATATAAACCAATATCAATATCAATATCGTTTCAAAATGACGGTAGGAAAATACGCTCAAATTTGCAAAGTATCAACGCAATAGAATTTTCTAGTTTATCGAGCGTCACAACCTCCAGTGTTTTAGCACACAACTCCCTGAAAAAACAACATAGGTCGTTGATTACTAGACCAACCGAGTCGGGGAGAGAAGTCCTGAGGGCTATGGGAAGAAGGTACTCCAAGATAACATGGTGATCATGACTTTTCAGCTTATCGATCTTGTCCTTCACAATTTTTATTTTCTTACTGAATGATCCTGAGAAACCTGTGGGGACTTTCAAATCATGCAACACCTGCAGGAATCTTTTCTTCTCCGGTTGTGACATATGATAAGCGGCATTGGAAAGTACAAACTTGCCCGGTTTACCCGCTACCGGTCTAGGGTGCAATTCACTTCTTATTCCCCATTCTTGTAGATCCATCCGAGCATTCATGTTGTCTTTAGATTTCCCGTCTTTACAAAGAAGCAAGTTAAGTATGTGCTCTGATACTCCCTTCTCTATATGCATGACGTCCAGACAATGACGCACTGAATTTGTAGACCAGTACGGAAGCTCGAAGAAAATGCTTAACTTGTTCCAATATGGTGGTTTGACCTGTTTCGTCGGATCCATCCCGAAGGTCACGTTATTGTAACCATCCCATTTAGCAGTCACGTCCTCTCCGGACAATGGGGATGGAGGTCCAAGAAGCTCCTGATGACCATCAAAGTGAACCGTGTCTAACCTATAGGGATGGTCTGGAGGCAGGAAACGTCGATGGCCGCAATAACAAACCTTCCTGCTAAAATTCAAGAATTTCGATGTTGTGTGTTCATGGCAATGAGGACATCCTTTGTGACCATGTACGGACCAACCCGATAGCATTCCATATGCAGGAAAGTCATTAATTGTCCACATTAAAGCCGCACGCAGTATGAAGGTTGTATTTGTGTTTGCATCATATGTCTCTACACCATCAACGAACAAAGATTTCAACTCCTCGATCAGAGGTCGGAGATAGACGTCGATATTGTTCCCCGGTGAGTTTGGTCCGTCGATAAGAAGAGGCATCATAAAGTATGATTGGTCCATAGCCAACCAAGGCGACAGATTATAAATTATCATTACAACGGGCCATGTGCTGTGACTTCCAGCCATATAGTTGAATGGGCAGAAGCCATCAGTAGCCAGTCCGAGCCGGACATTGCGATGATCACTACTGAATATTGCGTGCCTCCTATCGAAATCCTTCCATGCCGGTGAATCTCTTGGATGGCTCATTTTTCCATCTTCACTTGGAGGAGCACGGTGATGCCAAATCATTGCCTCGGCTGTTTTCTTGCACCTGAATAGCTTCTGTAGCCTCTGTGTTATGGGAAAGTATCATGCTATCTTCACAGGTATATCAGGTTTCTTATCAGAATCTTTCGGCTTATACCTGACCTCTCCGCATGTTGGACACTCTTTCAAATCTGAATTCTCTTTCCGGTACAACACGCAATTTTTAGGACATGCTTGAATCTTCTCGCACTTTAGACCCAAATCAGACATCATCTTCTGGGCTTCGTACCAGCTGTCGGGCACATTATTTCCCGGAGGCATAGAATCTTTCAAGAACGAAAGAAGCATTGTGAATGACTTGTTGCTCCATCCATTTAGACACTTAATCTGGAAAAGTTGGACGAACCATGAGAGGGTGGAATACTTCGCATTCTCATAAATTGGTTTCCTAGCATCATTCATGAAATTTTCATATTTATCCGCACGCGGTCCTTGACCGGAAGGAATGTCATCTTCGGTACGAATAGATTCACCTAGGGCAGCCTCTACCATATCCTCCATTTCTTCTGATGGAAATAAATTACCGCCTTCTCCTTCTGCCGTATTACCGAATTCTTCATCTTCTCCTGCTGCATTATCGTGTTCTACTTCTTCTGCCGCAGTACTGCATTCTTCTCCTTCCCCGTGATATTTCCAAGTTGTATCGATGGGAATATGAAGGTTTCATATTATCATATAGTGGTTTTAACCCGAACATCTCGAATCGCTCTCTAATTATGCGTTTGTTGTGTATTCTTGTTGTATGTGTGTGTTCCGGCTGTCGGGGGTAGGCTTCTATCCCATTAAGAATGTATAGAGCGAACACCCATCACTTGTGCTTTCAACCGTTTTGAGTAAATTTCGGCAGCACCTCCCCGCTGTTCTCCGACTACACTGTAATAGAATAGATAATCATTTCAAAGCTGTGAAACAACGATGAAATGAACATCTGATCTATCTTTGTACACGGAGAACCAGCGGAAAGGTACCGACGAAATATCTCGAAACGGATGAAAACACAAGTGAATGAAGGCGTTTGCTTTATACATTCTTAACTTGTCCACACGGGATAAATCTATGGGTTACCATACGATTGAATTTTCTCGTCGCGTAGACTATACGACGGTTGTTAGTATCGAGCTATACTGTCCGATATTTAACAACCTTCATATAGTTCTATGTCACGACGAGCATCGCACGTATGTTAACCGATAGACGGGGACTAAGTGGCGCTTTTAGTTTCATATATGAGTATCGATGGGAATACGAAGGTTTCATATTATCATATAGTGGTTTTAACCCGAATATCTCGAATCGCTCTCTAATTATGCGTTTGTTGTGTCTTCTTGTTATATGTGTGTGTTCCGGCTGTCGGGGGTAGGCTTCTATCCCATTAAGAATGTATAGAGCGAACACTCATCACTTGTGCTTTCAACCGTTTCGAGTAAATTTCGGCAGCACCTCCCCGCTGTTCTCCGAGTACACTGTAATAGAATAGATAATCATTTCAAAGCTGTGAAACAATGTTGAAATGAATATCTAATCTATCTTTGTACACGGAGAACCAGCGGAAAGGTACCGACGAAATATCTCGAAACGGATGAAAACACAAGTGAATGAAGGCGTTTGCTTTATACATTCTTAACTTGTCCACACGGGACAAATCTATGGGTTACCATACGATTGAATTTTCTCGTCGCGTAGACTATACGACGGTTGTTAGTATCGAGCTATACTGTCCGATATTTAACAACCTTCGTATAGTTCTATGTCATGACGAGCATCGCACGTATGTTAACCGATAGACGGGGACTAAGTGGCGCTTTTAGTTTCATATATGAGTATCGATGGGAATACGAAGGTTTCATATTATCATATAGTGGTTTTAACCCGAACATCTCGAATCGCTCTCTAATTATGCGTTTGTTATGTATTCTTGTTGTATGTGTGTGTTCCGGCTGTCGGGGGTAGGCTTCTATCCCATTAAGAATATATAGAGCGAACACCCATCACTTATGCTTTCAACCGTTTCGAGTAAATTTCGGCAGCACCTCCCCGCTGTTCTCCGAGTACACTGTAATAGAATAGATAATCATTTCAAAGCTGTGAAACAACGTTGAAATGAACATCTAATCTATCTTTGTACACGGAGAACCAGCGAAAAGGTACCGACGAAATATCTCGAAACGGATGAAAACACAAGTGAATGAAGGCGTTTGCTTTATAAATTCTTAACTTGTCCACACGGGACAAATCTATGGGTTACCTTACGATTGAATTTTCTCGTCGCGTAGACTATACGACGGTTGTTAGTATCGAGCTATACTGTCCGATATTTAACAACCTTCGTATAGTTCTATGTCACGACGAGCATCGCACGTATGTTAACCGATAGACGGGGACTAAGTGGCGCTTTTAGTTTCATATATGAGTATCGATGGGAATACGAAGGTTTCATATTATCATCGAGTATCATATATTGGTTTTAACCTGAACATCTCGAATCGCTATCTAATTATGCGTTTGTTGTGCATTCGTGTTGTATGTGTAACATGATTTTAAACCATTGAGATCAAGATTGATAGAACTGATCATCCTACATTGCAATAGCATTCATCAACCAAAAACTATTATTGCAATGGCATTCATCTATAACAATCAACAATTAAAACTACAAATGTAGGATACTGATATCATAAAGCGTTATACGCAACATATGAATTCACATGACTGAAACATGCATCAAAAAAACATGTTCATCCAAAAGAAAGGCCACTGTCAACAAATAAAGACAAATACGTTATAAAAACAGTAACTAATTAACAAGTTGATTAGCATCTGGATCAAGAAAATGATAGGAAAAACAATTGACTATGATCTATAATGACAAGTCTATTACCATGACTCTCGACTAACAAAGGTGGCTTTTCGTCCTCGGTAGCTTGATAATTGGGATTTCATGGCGAATAAAAATATGCATATGCCGTTTGACCGGGAACTTCAATAGGAAACTCAATAAGGTCGGGTGTACTGAAGTACGCTTTGTATTTCGCTATATCAGGTGATGAAGCCCAAGCCCTAGCTAGCCTAGCCCCACCCCAACCGAACCCTATCGAAGGTAAAGAACGTCCTTACACTTTCATATTTCTATTAATGATGCAAGTCTCCACCAAGTCAAATTCATGCGATATCATTACCTATATTTGATTTAATGCTTCAAACCCTTCAAGCATGTGTAAAAACATATTTATATGCTGTTATGTAGCTATAGTGAAAGTTATTTACTGTAATATAAAATTAATATATTGGATTATAAAAATATAGAAAATGTTACTCTACTGATAATTGTCACAAAAGCGCGCTCTTCAAAGAAAATAAATAAATAAATAAAATAAAGCCTGATACTCAATTACTCAGTTTTTAAATTAAAAAAAAAGAAGAAGAAAGAACAAAAAGAAATTCATACATGCATGTTGTCTCCCAATTTTTTCATAAATTAAGCCAACTTTTCTATACATGCTAGTAATTACTGGATACATTCAGGTTAAATGCATAGAGTTAGCCGTAATTTCCTCTACGGTAAACTTTCATCAATGCAACACTTTGGTTCGCCTAATTAGATCGCCATTCACGAACACAATCTATTTATATGGCATGATTTTATACATTTAATTTTACCACATTTAATGAAAATGAATCATTCATGATATGATATATGTATATACATCGATACCCAACCCCAACCTAACCCTAGCCCCAGCCTCAGCCTAGCCCCAGCCCCAGCCCCGCCCCGCCCCGCCCCAACCTAACCCTAACCCCAGTCACAGCTAAACTCCAACCCCAACCCTAAGCCAAACCCTAACCCCAGCCCCAGCCCCAGCCGCAGCCGAACCCCAACCCTAACCCCAACCCCAACCCCGACCGCAACCCCTGCCGAACCCCAACTCCAACCGCAACCCCAGCCCTAGCCATGAACCCTAGCCCTAAATAATCAAAAATTTCTTTAATTTAGTTGAAGATTTACTAACCTGAACGGCGGTGGCGACGACGAGAACGGTGGTGGCGACGACGAGAACGGCGGTGGCGATTTAGGGATTTTGTTTCGCGTGCGATTGAGAGAGGGAGAAAGAGATAACGGGCGTAGGCGATCGATCTGTGCCTTTATTAAATCGCTATTTAGTTGCCCCTACGGATTTGTCCATAGGTCCTTGGTTTGCGGCTCCGTAGGGGCAAACACCAAATTAAGAATTAATATTTTTATTCTTGAACTTCTTGGCCCGTAGGGGCAACCTTCTAGCCCTACGGATTAATCCGTAGGGACAACATAAATCTGCCCCTACGGATTTCAATATCCGTAGGGGCAACCCCCTATTTTACTAGTGAAAAAAGAGAAAGATAAAGAGAAAGAGATGGAGGGAGGGAAAGAGAGAAGAGACTTACATACATATGTCGGTATTGTCACCGAGCTTGTCTATCAACCGATAATCTCGTATTACTAGCGAGATTTTCTTGAAACTTCTTGGTGTTCTTCTTCTAGGACTCTAGGTGAGGAGGGAGAAGAGAGAGATAGAAAAATGTGAGGAAGAAAAAGAAAGAGGGGGAAAAATAAAGATGGTGTAATGATGAATTATCTATAATAATATATGCATTCAACATGGGAATTAAAAGAGAAATGAAATGTCACCATTCATTTTGGAAATGAAAGGTCTTATTTGTAAGTTATGAGAAGAATAAAAATTGATAAAAAATAATTGCAAGAATGGGGATTTGAATATGTGATCTATAGAATAACAATGCAAAGACTTAACCAATGAGCTATAAGGTTGTTCATACGCATATTTAATAAGAATTAAATATATGATATTGCTTAAAAAGAAAGTGGGCTTTTGGGCTCATAGTTTTATTAAAGGAAATGAAAATGAATTTGGATTTGAGTTATGTGCTGTGTTAGATCTTATGTTTAATTTGAAAAAAGTTAAAATTTAGTTTTAAAGAAACATGTTTGGGAAAAATAAATGGAATAATAAAATAATATATTTATAAAAAACAAAATATATAGAAAATACTAAGAATAAATAAATACAATATTTTACTAAAGAAAGAAAATACGGAGGTATATTAATATTGGGGTCGTTACAGTCTTGACAGAATTAGAACTTGAAAGTTACTTCTTGGTCACGAGATGGATTCTATATGGCATTATTGTTAGTGATATGTATGCCCTAGAGGCCATTATTGTATAATATAGTGAATGCTTGGACATATATATGGAGGACTTTCTTGCTCGACATGATAGTATGCTATCTGGTTTCCTATATCTTAACATGTTCACTTGTATTATTATACTGTCTCTCATATACATGTTGATAAAGCCCATAAGATGTAGGCTTGACTACCGGGACTATGATGCGAATCATACTACTGGGACCTGGGTAGTCCACAAGTACATCCTTCAATTGTTCCTAGTCGAGGGAATATCGAGACAGGCCATCGATATTCTAGAGTAGACTAGTGTGTACGTTCTTGACCCTGTATGGGGCGATGGCTGTATTGGATATATGTATGCCCTAGAGGCCATTATATGATAGTGGATGTATGTATGTATATATATATATATATATATATATATATATATATATATACAGAGGACATTCTTACTCGACATGATAGTATGCTATCTGGTTACACTTTATCTGACATGTTGACTTGATCATGCTTTTATTCATTTACACATATTGATAAAGCCCTGAGGATATTTGCTTGACTACTGTGATTATGATGGGGATCATACTAGTGGGACGTCTGTAGTTTATAAGCATATCCTGAAATGTCCCTAGTCATAGGTGTATCGAGATGAGGCATCGATATACCAGAGTAGACTAGCGTATATGATACTAGACCCATATGATGGGTGATGGATGTTCCCACATCCATTGATGTTCGACATCAAGATTGTATATGTGTGCTCAGTGGAGACTTAGTACACTGGACGGACTCGTCGAGAACCCCTATATGGTATTATATCTATCGTCGGATAGCAGTTTTCAGGTGACACTGGTACAGGTTAGTCTGTAGACCCGAAATCGTCATAGAGTCTTGTGTGTTCTCCCACTGTACTTTGAATACCACCCTACCACGGCTCTACCGAGTCGTGCAAATAGGTGGCTTTTGGGTACAGTCCTGAGATACATGGAGACAGTGAGCGATAGGAGGGGTTTCGTCTCTCCCGGTATTAGGGGTTGATGTTGTGCTGTGCTCGATTGGCTATATCAGTAAGTCCCTGGCCTGTTTAGATTTACTGATAAGTATTATCAGTAGTTTCTCGATCTGTTATAGACCATTCATCGGCACAACTTATTGAGTTATTGGGGTCGACGCTACAATCCCTAGACTCGATATGCAGCATATCTGACGAAGAGTCCGGACTGTACGGTAGTGTTGCCGGTTGGCTCGACGGGAGTTGTGACAGGTTCGTTTGTTTTCTTCTGATTACTCAATACCCGGGTGGCCGTTACGTTTAGCTGACCTCTTGCGGCTTGGGGGTGCTTGATATGATCATCACCCACTGCTGGCGTATTGACGAGTTTTAGAGTCCCACAATGGAGTTACCTAGCTCAGGCGAAACGATGTGGTGTGCATATGAGATATGCGCGGGGACTCGATTAAATGCGCGTATGTGATACCGTATATTAATCGGGCGGTTAGATATTGGTCGGGTCATATGTGATATGACCGGTTTGTTAAATCAAGTGTTGATTTAACATTGACCATTAGCTTTTCACTTTAGACCCTTTTGTCTTTTGGTGTATGCATGCATGTATGCATATGTTTACATTGATGCACATATGGATGCGCATGCACACATACATGCATACACTTTATGTGTCATGGTTGTTGATACATTTGATGGTGGCTGTCACGACCCGAAAGTACGGAACGCGACTGGCACTTAGATTACGAGACGTCTAAAGGTGTAACGTAACCTAAGTCAGCCAAAGCCCAGAAAAATCTAAACCAAAATCAAAAGAGAGTGAAGGAAAACCTTTCATGAAAACAACATGAAATCAATTAAGTTGCATTGAACCCCTTTTTAAAAACATCAAAAATTTCCGAAAATTTCGGCAGAGTCTCCTTTGTAAATTCTATCCCCAAAAATGGGTACAATAAGATATATAACCTGTAATTACAAAATGGCATCCCCAAACGGGAGCTAACTCTTCCCCAAGGCGGATCACAACCACACGCAATATATATATGTAATATCAAGAAAAGAGCATAAAGAAATGCAAAATACAGGAAAACACAACGTCGGCTCAAGTGAGCTCGACCAAAAGAAACCACATATACATAAATCTCTCAGTCTTATCACTAGGTCGCATATACACATAAGAAGTGGTAGATGGAGAATACTAGATACAAAAGTAGTGCAAAAGAGATAAAAGATAAAAGCACTCTCGCAACCCACCTACAAGCAATGTCGCGAGTCTGAGCAAAAGAAGTCACTAACAAGATAAGCCGCCGCTACTAGGCTGATGAGTTCGACCTGCAAGACACTGTGGCACAACGGGGGTGAGTTGCCAGCTCGTGAGTAGAATATAACATCTAGTAAGGCTATCGAAAGAATGCACGCAAATGCATCACAGCATATATGTCCAGATGTGATGTAATATCTCTAGTATGCATGCACATGTATGCAATGTCGATACTAAATCTTAAAGTGTTTAAATGCTATGAGTTCTGCATTCCTAATTTTAGAAAAAGAATATCTGTATAATAACTAAATACCATCAAGAAATCATCTGAAACCCGTGTCAAGCATCGACACCAAATATGAAAACACATTTGTCTCAATGTCTCACTGTATCAATGTCTCAATACATCGGGCTCCGTCAGTCCGGATCGGCCCATATCATCAAATATCACGACAACGGTCGGTATCCTCCGGATATCCGCCGCGCCAGACATCACCGATAGGTAGTCTTCCTCTGCCAGGCTCATCGTCTACAACTCGATCTTCTTGCCCCGGGGTACCATACCGGGCCCACCATGTACCCGAGACGGTTCATCCACTCCTCGAATCGGGTCTCGAAATCCAACCGGAAACATGAAAACTCATGGTGGACGACACATACAACACGAGAAAACCGCAACTTTATTTTAAAAATGATAAATATAAGCTTTTGATAAATTCTTGCGGTTTTCCCCGAAATCCAGAAATCGCAGCAATACTGAAATCCCCAAGAAAATCATAATACCCAACATGTTTTATATGATAAATGTCTATGATATCAAGGTATGCGATATGATTTATGGTTAGAATCTATGTAAGTATGAAGATGATGCGAGGTATATACATGCTATGCGATTTCATATATCATGTATGATGCAATTGGTGACACTAAGCTAAACAGGTTCTATGGTGCTCGTGGCATGGCAATAACCAAAGGCGTGTGTGTCCCATGAATAGTGCGCGTGCAACAAGAGCCAATGGTAATGGTGTTCGTGTCCTACGAAATGATATCGCACATGTGTATATGAATATCCATGCAATCTAGCAGACGATTGGCTATAAAGGTATGCAATGTGAATGAGGGGGGTTTAGCTAACTAACAATGCAAATCTTGCAAGCAATAAAGTAACCCTAACTAGAGGGCGCCTCGCGCCATCCAGATGATTCCCCCATAGATGAATACATCTACTCACCTGAATGCCTCGCTAATCCGATCCGACCACCGCCTTGCCTTTGCGCGCCGCGTCTGATGTTTCCGCAACCGTTCCTAGAATTGCATAACACACAATATAAGATTACAGATTCTTGAAATGATGCAACTCATAATATGAAAAGATCGGCGCTCTCGAATTAATCACAACGTGCACTCGGTGCGCGGAAAACGCACGAAAATCGCTAAAACCTTAACTAAAATCGCCGTTTCGGTGCAACCGCCAAAGCTAAAGCCCGACTAGACAAAACCCCGCATTTGCGCACACTAAAAGTCTTATAAGATGCTAATTATATCGCCAAAATAACATAATTAGACCACCTCCTAAAATTTTAGAAAAACTAGTAAGCATTTTCATACCGAATTCAAAGTAAACGTCGCGAATTAACGATATCGCGATCACAACATCGCACAAACAACCATTCTAACCAACTAGATAACCAGTACCCTAACTTAAACCCACTTATCCTACAACAAACCCTAATTAGGGCATCAACACCTCTCTTGAATTTTCAAAAACCAACCATTACAAAGAAATTAACACTTTAAAATACTAATTTAGCTTATTTAAACTACAAATTTAACAACTAGTTTAGGATTTATACCTTACAAGTGAACCCTAACTTGCACTTGATCTTGAAATATGCCTCCTTTCACCTTGTTTTAAAGCAAATTAGGGTTGGAAAGAGGTGGAATAGGATTTTGGTTTGAATTTGTGAAGAAATGTGTTGATTTTGTGCACTTTTTCATGAATTTTTGAAGAAAGAAAATGGGGGAAAAAATGAGGGCTGTAGGAGGGAGTCTCGGCCAGAGCAAGAGGTGGTGGGGGATGAAAGAAAGTGTAGAAATTTCCAAAGGAAAAATATCTCTTTAAGGTAATAAATGCATATCACATCAAAATCTTTCAAAAAAAATCCTTTTCTTTTCATTTTTCACCCCCCTTTTACCATAAACTAATAAACTTGAAATGTTTGCTAAATTTTTTTTTATTACACTAAATTTTAGTTATAATGGTTCCTAATAATATAAATTACCCAATTAAATTTGTATTTATCACTAATTAAAAGTATTTTTAAAAGCTTAAAATAATATTAAAAATAATTAATTAAGGAAATTTTTTTAATTAACTAGAAAATTTTAAGTGACATTTTAGTGGACAATTTATAGTAATATCTTATCTAAATTTTGTATAATTAGGTTTATAAAGAAAAATACCTATTTTGACTTTTTACGGAAAAAGCTGCCAATTTAGCCGATTACCGAAAAACTGCCTAAACGATTTTCGAAGTGTTACAGTGGCAATATAAGACTCACATGCTAGTAAATATGTTGATATTTATTTTTGGATTAATGGAAATGGAAAAATCACTCATGGTTGATTATTTTATTCATCTACTAAACCATTTGTTAAACTTGAGTTATCTTTCTATGTCCATTAGAGTTACAAATGAAATATCTAGATAATTATTAACTAGGGTTAAGAATGAGAAGAGGAATATATATATTTTTTCATTTCTCATTTTTATCCTAAGCTTTATCATTATCTTGAGCTCTCATATTGCCATCTTCTTCTTCCTCTCTCTCTTACTCTCTAGGTTTTGATAGTGAGTGAAAGAGTGATCAAGTTAGGGTTTTGAAGTGAGAAAACAAACCACATCATCATTCTATACTACTCTTGCCCATTAGTTTAGAGTGTTAGCTTCAACTTCATCATCTTGATCAAGTGGAGCTTTGAGCTTGGACAAAGAGGACTCCGGGTGGATTGTCGTGGACTTGGAGGATCTCAAGCAAACTTCTTCCAACTCTCAAGTAGCCAAGGAGTCTAGCTAAGGGAGCTACAAAGGTTGTATTCTCTAAACCTAGCATTTAACTTCTTGTGGATTGTGTTAAAGTTTAGTGTTACCCTAGCTTTTCTAGTTTGATCCTTAGGATAGTTTCTTTAGCACCCTCTAAATTTTTAATATGGCATGTGTGATGCTACCCAGCCCTAGTAGTGGTGCTAAGGAAACCCTTCATAGTATCAAAGCCTACTAGAAGCCTAGACGATGTTACGATAATCAGAAAACGAAAAACTCCGCAAAAATACGGTTTTAGAAACCCTAGAAAAATGCTCTATGGAATTTTTTTTAAAAGTGGTCTAAAAATTATTTAAACAATTGCAAAGTGACATTTAAGGTATTATAAGAACACAGGTGAAATACGAAGGGGGGGCTCGGTTTTCGACCGGCGACCAACCCTTCATATCTGGCGACGCCGGTTTTTTGTGCTCCCCTCCTCTTCGTATTGCACCAGTGCTCTGTACTACAAGGTCTGGGGTTTCTGGTATTGTTTGGTAGTCCATAATTGCAAGAGATGTTAGTTTGGTAATGAACTCTTTGTGGAGTATTTCACATTCGTATTTTTAGCATTGTATTGGTAACCTAGACGACGTTAAACAGGTCGAACGATTATCAAACATTGGTATTTTCCAGGTTGAACGTACTCGATATATAATGTAGGTATTCTTATGGACCCTCTAGAAAAATGTAACCCTAACTCGAGATGTGACCACAGAACTGCGACTAAACCTTTGGGTTTACCGTAGTTAGTGGCGCCACAAATGAGGCTTGGGTTTGCCCTTTTACGACTGGTCCATAAAGTACTAAGGCATAGTTTTTTTGGTATTGTTTAATGGTGCTCAAGTGTTGAGCTTTCTAGGGAATATGGGTGTTCGCTAATTCGATCGAAGGGTTTGATATCGCCTAGTAGTATGTGATACTTGTTTTTGTGACCGTAAGCGTAGTATGCGTTTCGCCGGTTTCGTTGCTATATGTTAACGGCAATTGGGGTATGCATACTTGCTTACGTTGATGATATGCGATATTATGTGTTGCTGTGCTATGATGTATAGCATTGTCGTGATCGAATAGCCGGGTTTTTTTTATATGAGATGAGAGTTTTACTTTTCATTCATGTAAAATTCATTTGTAATGTAATATTCTTTTTTTTTTGGGGCACATCCGGGGTGAGGGTGATGTCACCATTGATGTATATTATTTACTTTTCCGCATTAGGATAGACCCAAGGTGGAGAGCACAAGTGACCGGGTTCTAGAGTCCAGTGGGAGACCATCTCGAGGAGTCGGGACCGGGTCTCCTATCTCTAGAATTGGTAGGGTTGCTTGCCGCTCTCATAGGGGTCTAGGGTGTTGGATTGGCTATTCATCACGACCGTGGAATCTGTATTTTCTATTATTGGCTAAATACAAAATACGGACATCCTAGCATATTTTATACTTTCATATATGTGTTTTTGCTGCTTATATTATGTGATGTGATCGTTTAATATATCTGAGACGAATGCAATATTATATATGAGATATATAGTAGACATTGCTTATGTTTTGCACCCGCGCTAGTTCCGTCCCGGTATGCCGTTAGCTAAGTAACCTAACGGTGCATAACGAAACATTGTGGCGAATGCGGATGGAATAAGCGTACGTTGTATTTTCGTTTCTTTTCTGTGATTGGCTTAATGACTTAAATGATGGGACAATACTAATATGATTAATGTGAAGAAAAATAAACCTAAAAAGATGTTGTAGAATCGGATTTGAAAACCACTCGGTTTTTTACGAAAAAGCTACATTTCAAAACCGCGGAGCTTAAGCCACTCCTTTTGAAAACCATTTGATTCTACGATGATATCAAGTTCAAAGCGTTAAAGGTTTTCTTAAAAACCATCCGCAACCCTCCGTCATTTTAGGAAGTAGAGTACTTAGTATTCGTGGTACGTTTGTTGACCTTAGCCAAGGCATAGTGTACGATAGCTAAGTGATGTCTTCCTACAATGCATATGATGCAGATTAATTGGGACGGGCATGTGGCTTTGTTGACCTTAGCCAAGGGTCATGTGAATGGGTCTAATTAATCAAGAAATGATGGGTTGAACTTGACTAGTGCTTGTGATTTGTTGACCATAGCCAAGGTCATGAGTGCTAGGGGTAAAAACCACATCGGGAGTTTCAAGAGTTGAACTTTGCAATGAGATTGCATACCTTCCATATGATGGTTGGATCCCGATCCCACTGTGGGCAACAGTTGCTCCCAGGAGAGTTTTGAAGTTTACAATTAGCTAACCCATTAGGTGTCTAGAAAGGTGTTAACGAGGCTACGCCTCTGGGAAGACATGGTTTATATTAATTAGGTCCGTGCGAAAGCACGGGGAACCTCCCTCAAGTACCGACACTGGCCTGGCTGAACGGTTGGCGAAGTTGTAGACTGTAATTTATCCTGGCTAGTTTTCTTTTTAAGGTTTGAAAGAAAAACTTGATTAAAGAAGTGGGAGACATCGATTAGATAAGATAATAACCAATCTGATCTTTGCAAGAGCTTTTGCTGAGTGTATTCTTTTCTCTCTCTTAATGGCAAATACCAATGACAGGACTCAAGTTTTTACTAGATAAAAATAAACTGAATGGGACCAATTATAAAGACTGGCTGAGGAACCTTAACATCGACTTGACTTATGATAAGGTATCATATGTCCTCACGGCTCCAGCCCCGCCCGTCCCAGGTCCTAAATCTTCAGTTGCGGATAAGGAAGTCCGCAAGACATGGGCCGCTGACGGTGCTACGGCCAAATGCCTAGCGCTTGCATCGATGGATAACACACATTCAAAGCAGTACGAGCAGATGGATGTCCAATTCATTTTTCTCCATTCAAAAGAGTTGTATGGGGAGCAATCTCGTGTCCTACGATACAAAGCGTCTAGAAAGCTGCTTCAGATGCGGATGGCACCTGGTACACCAATAGGTGACCATGTTATGAAGATGATAGCTCTTATAGAAGAGCTTGAGGACCTAGGTGGACAATGGACAACGAACAATATACTGATATTATTCTGCAGTCTCTCCCCTCTACCTTTGCTCAATTTGTAGTAAACTTCAACATGTACAACATGGTGAAGGAACTACCTGAACTCCTTAATATGTTAAGGAGTGTAGAGAGCACGCTGAAGTCAGTGAAGACTTCCGCTTTGACTGTTGGGCCATCTTCCTCCTCTCATCCGAAGGCTAAGGCCAAGGGAAAGATGAAGAAGAAACCCACCAAACCTAGAGGTGGAGTTAAAAAGGTTAAAGGGAAAGACAAGTCCAAAGTTGAGGAATTGCGGAAAGGGGAATGTTATCACTGCCACAAAACAGGACACTGGAAGCGTAACTGCACTGAGTACTTGGATCTTAAGAAGAAGCATGGGGATGCTTCCGCTTCAGGTGTGTTTGTGACAGAAAACTGTTTTTCAATAAACTCTGCTTCCTGGGTATTAGATACCAGTTCAGGTTCTCACATTTGCAATTCTATGCAGGGGCTGGGAAATAGCAAGGTTTTGAAGAAGGTGATCATACTCTCCGGGTTGGAAATGGTTCCAATGTACATACAGTTGCAGTGGGAGAGTATCACTTGGGGTTGCCGTCTGGATGTATATTGGTTTTGAACCCATGTTATTATGTACCTAGTATGCTTTGTAATATAATATCCGTTTCTTTGTTGGACAATGAAGGATATAATTTTGTATTGCAGAATAATGTTATGAACATTAACCTGAATCAAATGTTGGTTGGGTATGGTACACTTAATAATGGGATATACGTCTTAAATCAACACACATTTTTCAACATACAACACACTTCTAAAAGAAAACTTTCAGAAATAAATGAAGCTTTTCTTTGGCACTGTAGACTTGGTCATATTAACGAAACAAGACTAAACAAGTTACACAAAGATGGACATTTAAACCCTTTTGAATATAAATCTTATGCGACTTGCCAATCTTTTATCAAGGGTAAAATGACCAAACCTCCGTTTACAGGATACGGAGAAAGAGCTACTCAGCTCTTGGGCCTCATACACAGTGATGTATGTGGGCTAATGTCTATACAGGCTAGAGACAGTTTTTCTTACTTCATCACCTTCACTGATGATTTCTCAAGATTCGGTCATGTATTTTTATTAAAGCACAAGTCCGAAGCTTTCGAGAAATTCACTGAATATAAACTCGAAGTAGAAAAACAAACCGGCTTGAGCATCAAAATGCTTCGATCAGATCGAGGTGGGGAGTACCTAAGCACAGAGTTTGCAGACTTCCTAAAAGAGAATGGGATTCTCTCTCAGCTCACTCCTCCTTACACCCCACAGCATAACGGTGTGTCAGAACGACGGTATCGGACCCTATTAGATATGGCCCGTTCCATGATAAGTGATACTTGTTGAAGTCAAAATTTGCGCCCCGGTTGACCAAGTCAACGTCGAGGTCAACCCCAAGCCAGGTGGGCCCAAGCCCAAGCAAGTGGGCCAATACCCAGGTCGAGCCCGAACACGAAGCGTTCGGCTTTCTGCCATACCAAAATAAAAAAAATCATGTAACAAAGAATTTTTATGTAATTTTTGTGCATGAATGTATGCGAAATGGGCATAAAGCCAATTTTTTGTAAGCCCATGGCTTATGTGCAAAAAGAAGTGGCACATGAGCCATGGGATGGCCAAAATGCCATTTGTGTAAAGCCCAAGGGGCTATATGTAAAATGTATAGCCTATAAAGGCAAAGATAATGAAAATATCTCACAACTTTTTCTCTCTCTAAAAAAATCCAGATCTGTGATCTTCTTCTTTCTCAAGGTTCTAAAACCTTCTTTTTTTCTTTGGAATTAAATCAAGAGTTTTACTCTTCCTCTTGTAAAACAAAATAGTTTTTTACCACAAAACCCACAAAGGGGAACTCAGATCTGCCATCAGATCTCAGAAAGGAGAGATTTTTAAAATCTCATACTTCTTGATCTTTAAGATCCGGCCAACAAAGGAAGAAGAAGGAGACCCATCTCTAGAACTCCCAATTTGGGAAAGAACTAAGGCTCAAGGGGAAAAGCCCTTCATCAGCTTCAAAACATCCTAGAAGTTTAACTCCTCATATATATATATATATATATATATATATAAATACAGAGAATAATAAGTGCTCCTTTCTGGGAGTACAACTCCCATTGCAGGGACCAAGTCCTTTTTGCGCCCACGTGCTGACACGTGGTGCGCTAGCGCTCAATGCGCTAGCGCTCTTGCACTCAGAGCGTTAGCGTCCAAAGCGCTAGCGCTCGAACGCTTACGTGCTGATACGTGGTGCGCTAGTGCTCAAAGCGCTAGCATTTTTGCGCCCAAAGCGCTAGCGCCTGAATGCCCACGTGCTGACACGTGGTGCGCTAGCGCTCAAAGCGCTAACGCTCAAAGCGCTAGCGCTTTTGCGCTCAGAGCGCTAACACCCAAAGCGCTAGCGCCCGAGCGCCCACATGCTGACACGTGGTGCGCTAGCGCTCTTGCGCTCAGAGCGCTAGCGCCCAAAGCGCTGGCGCTTTTCCCACGCATACTTTGGATGCTCTTTCCTTTTTTTATTATATATATATGTACACACACACACACACACACACACACTTTACAATACTATCCCTCTCAAAAAAATTTGGGCCGGGGCGCTGCCCCGCACCCTGCAAGGGGGCTGCTAGCCCCCTTTACCCCAGCCCGCTATCCGGGTAGCAGAACCCCCGTAAAAAACTTTGCGTGGCTCTCGATATACTCAAGCCCCCTCCAAAACAAAACACACGTACACTGTACATTGAGTTCGCATGACCAGTTTAACCCGTTAATTGGAGGTTCCCTCGCTCCAAAGGCGAGGGGTAATTAATGGCAGCTTAGTCCGCGGCTGCCGGAGATTCGGATCCCTATAATCAATAAACCCCGGCCTACCCTAGGCAGGGTGAATCTGTAGTATGCCTAACAAGCGCGCGCTTATTCCCATCTCAATGGGGTGACGAAAAACACCCTACAATACTGAGTTACCCATCTCATTTTGGGGACATGCATTGGAGACCGCAGCGTTTCTACTGAACAGGGTCCCAACCAAAACCGTGTCTACCACACCATATGAGATATGGCATGGAAAGAGACCATCTCTTAAATGAATTATGATTTGGGGTTGTCCGGCCTATGTTAAAAAGTAGAATCCGGACAAGCTCGAGACACGGTCAGTCACGTGTAATTTTGTGGGATATCCAAAGAATTCTTATGGATATCTATTCTACTACAAGGAGGAACAAAAGGTATTTGTTTCTCAGCATGACACATTTTTAGAAAAAGAATTCTTTACAAATGATACAGATGGCAGTATGGTAGATCTAGATAGGTTCTAGAAACACAAACTGCAAATGACGACTTGGTTGAACCGGCTGTTGCAGAAGAAACTAATGAACCTCAGCCACTCCGTAGATCTGGTAGGACTTCTCTCCCACCGGAGAGGTACTACTATTTTCTCATTGATGGTGATAGAGAAGATTGCATCATGGAGGATGATGATCCTACCAGCTTTCAACAAGCTATCACGAGTGGAGACTCTGTGAAGTGGCTGGATGCCATGAGATCTGAAATGGAGTCTATGTACACCAATAAAGTATGGAATTTGGACATTATACCCCCTGGGGTAAAACCCATGGGGTGCAAATGGATCTTTAAAAGAAAGATTGGTGTGGATAGGCAGGTAGAGACCTATAAGGCAAGACTTGTGGCGATGGGTTTTCGTCAAAGAACAGGTCTTGACTATGACGAGACTTTTTCTCCCATAGCCATGCTTAAATCCATTCGGATCCTACTTGCTATTGCTGCTCACTACGACTATGAAATCTGGCAGATGGACGTTAAAACTGCATTTCTAAATGGTGATTTAGAAGAATGCGTTTACATGGATCAGCCAGAGGGCTTCGTTGACAGTGGGAGCAGCGGGAAAGCATGTAGATTGCTTAAATCCATTTATAGAATAAAGTAGGCATCACGGAGTTGGAACATCTGTTTTGATGATGTTATCAAAAAGTTTGATTTCATCAAAAATCCAGATGAACCTTGTGTTTATAAGAAAACTGTAGGGAGAGTTGTCACATTTCTCGTATTGTACGTGGATGACATTCTTCTGATACGAAATGATATTCCTATGCTACAGTCGGTCAAATCTTTCTTATCACTAAGGTTATCCATGAAGGACCTGGGTGATGCCACATACATTCTGGGCATTTGGATCTATAGGGATAGATCCAAGAGGTTATTGGGATTGTCTCAAACTAGGTACATTAACACCATCCTAAAAAGGTTTAGTATGGAAGACTCCAAGCGGGGTGCCTTACCCGCTTGCCATAGAGTCACTCTCTCTAAGGACTTTTGCCCAAAGACTGATGAAGAAAGAGCTCGCATGAGTATTATACCCTATGCTTCAGCCGTAGGATTTATAATGTATGCGATGTTATGTACACGCCCAGATGTATCTTATGCACTTAGTGTAGTAAGCAGGTATCAATCCAACACAGGGGAGAATTACTGGATAGCTGTGAAGAACATTCTTAAGTACTTGCGAAGGACTAAAGAATTGTTCTTTGTGTATAGTAACGGAGATCTCCAAATGAAGGGCTTTACCGATTCGAGCTTCCAGAGTGATAAGGACGACAATAAATCTATCTCTGGGTTTGTATTTACCCTCAATGGGAGGGGACGGTAAGTTGGAAGAGTTCCAAACAGGATACCGTTGCAGACTCTACGATGGAAGCTGTGTACATTGCTGCAAATGATGCCGCCAAGGAAGCCGTCTAGATGAGGAAGTTCGTCTCGGAGTTAGGAGTCGTTCCAACCATTATTGATCCAATACCATTGTATTGTGATAATAATAAGGCTATGGCGTTAGCCAAGGAGCCCAGGTCCCATCAGCGGTCCAGACATATCCTGAGGCGCTTTCATTTGATCCGGGAGATTGTAGATCGCCACGAGATCGAGATTAGGAGAGTGGGCACAAAGAATAACACTGCGGATCCACTCACCAAGGCCCTCCCTCAGCCGCAGCATGAGCGACATTTTAAGCTGTTGGGTATGAAATACGCCAATAACTTGCCTTAGTGCAAGTGGGAGATTGTTGGATATATGTATGCCCTAGAGGCCATTATATGATAGTGGATGTATATATATATATACACACACACATAGGACATTCTTGCTCGACATGATAGTATGCTATCTGGTTACTCTTTATCTGACATGTTGACTTGATCATACTTTTATTCATTTACATATGTTAATAAAGCCCTGAGGATATTTGCTTGACTACTGTGATTATGATGGAGATCATATTAGTGGGACATCTGTAGTTTATAAGCATATCCTGAAATATCCCTAGTCGTAGGTGTATCGAGATGGGGCATCGATATACCAGAGTAGACTAGCGTATATGATACTAGACCCATATGATGGGCGATGGATGTTCCCACATCCATTGATGTTCGACATCAACATCGTACACGGGTGCTCAGTGGAGAATGAGTATACTGGAGTAAGCTAAGACATTCCTTTTCTTGCTTTCGACAAGACCTCCCTCCTATCCCGTGACATCCATGAAATAGTCCATGTCGTCAAATGACTCGCCGAGAACTCCTATATGGTATTATATCTGTCACGACCCGAAAGGTACGGAACGTAACTGGCACTTAAATTACGAACGTCTCAAGGCGGACGTAATCTAAGTAAGACAAAGCCCAGAAATCAAAACCAAATAAGCAAAAGAGTGAAGGAAACCAATTTATTGAAAACGAATTTAATCAAATATGTCACATCAAGCCCTTTTAAAAGCAACATCCATTTTTTCCGAAAATTTCGGCAGAGTCTCCTTTGTAAATACTGGCCCCCAAACGGGTACAAAACAGGAATATATCAACAACATAAAATAAGGCATCCCCAAGCGGGAGCTAGCTCTTCACCCCAAGGCGGACTCAAATCCCACGCAATATAAATCATCAATGTGCAAATAAGCATAAAAAGGCACAAGTAATAAGCAACACGTCGGCTCAAGCGAGCACGACCCAAAGAAACAACATACATGCCCACAAATCTTACTGTCACGTCTCTAAGTCAATATACATCAGTACTGGTAGATGATACAGTAGATGGAGTACACTAGATACAATGAATATACAAGGTGGAAAACAAAATGAACACATAACCCACCTACGAGCAAAAAATTCTTAAATCCACGTAAAATGAGGAAGTGCGTCCGCCACTACAGTACTGACGGATCGGACCTGCAAAAAGGCTATGGCACAATGGGGGTGAGTTGCCAACTCGTGAGTAATATGTATCATCTATAAAGACTATCGTAAGCATGTACGCAAAGTGTCACAATTCTACAATATTGATATGGTATGAAGTACTAGCATGTATGCGACATGAATGCAATGTAACACGTGATCTGAACATGCTGATGTGAGGAAATCATTATTTTCATCTTAGGAAAATTTCTGTGAAATATCTGAGGAAATATCATATGAAATCAACAGAAATTCGTGCCCAGCATCGGCACCTCAAATAAATATCTCAGTGTCCCAAAGTATCTGTATCCAATATCCCGGCCCCAGCCGTCCGGCTGGTCCATCTCAAAATATCAATATCTCAACATCTCAAAATATCAACATCTCACGGCCACAGTCGGTATCCTCTGGATATCCACCGCGCCGACAATCACCGGTAGGTAGTCCGCCCCTGCCAGGCTCATCGTCTACTACTCGAACTTCTTGCCCCGGGGTACCTTACCGGGCCCACTATGTACCCGAGACGGTTCATCCAACTCCTCGAAACGGGTCACGAAAACCAACAGAAAACTCATGGTGGACGACACAAATATCATGTTACGAGCCGCAACTTGCCACATTTAAAATAATATCAGTTTTATTAAATCCTTGCGGTTTCTCCAAAATCTCACAAATCTCAAATACTGAAATCCTCCAGAAGAAAGTACCATAAGTATGCATGTCAATGATGATGAATGCCTATGGTATCAACAGTGCGAACTGCAATATATGACATAAAGACTATGTATGATCGAATGATGTAACGAGGCACATGCATATGACTAGGAATTCTACATGTTCATCTTGCGGAATTTACTATATTAGTACTAGTTTATATGTCTTATATAGTGAAATTATTCTAAATTCCGGTTTAAACAAGTTATCTAGTGTTTGTGGTATGGCAATTACCAAGGCGTGTGTGTCCACATGAAAAGTGCTCGTGCTGCATAAAACCCTGGTAATGGTGCAAGTGTCCTATGAGATGAAGTTGCACAATTATATATAATGAATTAAGCAAGCCAATTATTTCCTGTGTCGCATATCTCATTTAATGGTTTCAATGGTTTTTATACGATGAATTTAACATAAATATGGATATACAGGTCATGCAGTGCCGTAAAATAGGTAACTAGGGACTACATGCAACAAGCTGGTATTACTAGAAATTATAAATTTATCGGGTGCCTCGTGCCATCCAAACGATTCTCCCCGTAGATGTATACATCTACTCACCGTAAATCCCCAGCTAGATCGATCAATCACCGCTTTCCCTTTTCGTGCCGCGTCCGAAGTCTCCGCGGCCGATCCTGGCATTTGCACAACACAAAACATAAGGTTACACACCATGAAACGACGCATGTCACATAATGAATGTTGGATATGTATGCCCTAGATGCCATTATTGTATAGTACTAGTTTGTATAATACATTTTGGAAGCTTGGGATATATACACGGATTTACGACAGTCTTGCTCGATATAGTAGTATGCTACTTGGTTTGTATCTATCTTAATATGTGTATATGTTTCTTTTAACGTCGCTAATACATATTGATGGAGCCCTTAGGATCTTTGCTTGACTGCCAGCGTTGTGATGGCGATCACACTAGTGGGGGCTGGGTAGTCTATAAGCACATCCTTATACAGGTCCCTAGTCATAGGATTATCGAGACAGGGCATCGATACTCCAGAGTAGACCAGTGCATACGCCTCTCATCCCAGCAGGGGAGATAGTCTGTCCCACAGCCATCAGTACGTCGTACTGGAGATAGTATGCAGGTGCTCGTTAGGTTACGAGTACACTGGACATGACTCGTCGGGAACTGTTGGTTGGTATATACCTATCTTCAGTTAACAGTTCCCAGGTGACATGAGTACAGCTTAGTCCGTTGATTTGACACTGTCATTTCACCTCGAATGTGTTCCCACTGTTCTTAGATTACTACCCTACCACGGCTCTATTGAGTCGTGCAAATAGTTAGTAGTTGGGTGCAGTCCCGAAGCACTTAGAGGCAGTGACGGTTAGACAGGATTCGTCTCTCCCGGTATTGGGAGTTGATATCGCGCTGTGTATAGGAGAGCCATTACACATAGTCGTCCCTGGCCAGGGCAAGCGAGATTTACTGGTAGTGTTTTCCAGTAGTTTCTCAGGGTGTTCTGGGCTACACTCCGACATGACTTGTACCGCTATTAGGGGTCTGACGTTTACCACCCCCTAGGCCCGACATGCGATACTCTTAGACGAACAGACGGGACTGTACGGAGATTGTCACATTCAGGCTCAGTAGGAGTTCAGATGGGTTCACCTCATCGGTCTTCTTATCGGCATCTACCTAGGGACCGTTACGTACAGCTAGTACCGCTTGCGGCCTATGGTTAAACCCACTGCCAACTGGTGTCGAGTCTTTAGAGTCCCACACAGAGGGTTGTTCGCCTTTGGGCAAAACAGAGTAGAGGTCGCATGGTTTTGCGACGGGGTTCGTTCACATTCGCGCACTTGTGCGCGTTTGGTGTCCGACCAGTTATTACTAGAGGGCTTTGGTTTAAGCCATATCCTAGTATTTGTTTTGGGATTGGTTTTGTCTCATTGTATTCGTGTTCCTTGGAATACGGATGCGGGTGTGTATGCACAGTTGACAGAGGTAGAGGAATCTCATTAGGGTTTTTGACAGTTGACTTTTTCTAAACCCTAATGAGAATGAGAAATATGATTAATAATATTAATTAAGGATAATTGTGCCATGGTTAGGTTGACCGTTTTAGTTTGGTTGACCATTTGGCTTTGGTTGACCATTTGACTTTTGTTGACTATTTGACCATGATCATTTTTTTGCAAGATGCTTCTTGATTCTTGCAAATTGCATTAAATGTGAAATGATAATGGTCATTTCAACTAACCATCACAATTTTCTTTAATTATTATTATTATTATTATTATCATTTTCTATCATATGAGAGCATGGTTGTTTTTTCTCTCTGACTCTCTCATGAGCTTTCTCTCTCATGGTTTGCTCTCCCTCTTCCTCTCTCAAAGTTTTAATCTTTCATGTGTTGAAAATCAAAAGATCTTGAGACTAAACCACCAAAATACTTCTCTACTCATTCTAGGATTCTTAGTCTAGCAAGCCAAGCACTCTAGTTACCTCTTGGTTGAGGTAGGAGCTCAAGGTAGAGGCCTTCGGGTGGATCTTTCTTCGGCAAAGAGAAGACAAAGAGGAGGAGCCGTTTACACCACTCCAAGGAGCAAGCAAGAAGGAGGACCACAATAAGAAGAGAAAGAGTTCAAGAACTAGGTATAACCATCTAACCTAGTAGCTAGAACTTGTAGTTCGTTTGTTAGTTTTTGTTTAGCAAAGATCTTTCATGGTTGGTCTATATTTCCTTGTGAGAAAATTTTGATTTTTACATATTCCGCCTCCACGAAAGTACCGGGGTGGGTAACATAGACCTTTCAGTGGTATCAGAGCCTAGCTAAACAACAACTAACATGTTGACAAAGTGTTTAGAACTCGATCTGAAAAAAATCGCAAAATACATCAAATTTTAGTGTTTTCTGCTGTTTTTAAAAACATGTCTAAAAATATTTCCAGAGACCTGAAAAATACAAGCATGCTTTTTAGAGAAAACTTTAGAAATTTGGGCGCCTGAGTCGCTCAGAAGACCGCGGAGCCGCGGCCGATCCAAGCAATCTGCCGCGGATCCACTGCCAATTCAACTCGGCTGCGCACCAAATTTCTTCTGGGGTTCTCTGTGTCAGTTTTGTGATTTTTAAGATGCTTTGTTTCTGCCCAGATTCTTCTGAGAACAGTGTTGTGTTTGGGGTAGTTTCAATTTGAATTTTTTATCGAAGTTCTATAAACTTTAGCTAATTGGTTATATCTGTAATGTGATATATGTACTGAACGTCGACTAATCGCTATACGTCGATTAGTGGGAGTTATGCATATCTGCGATCTGTGATGTTGGATTGTGTATATGAACTTGTTGGATTGTCGCGGATGAATAGCCGGGGTTTGTGAGATGAGAGTTTATTTATCTTTCATTTGATGTAAATTGTAAATTGATGTAATATTATTTTTTATGGTCGCACATCAGGGATGAGGTTGTAGCCGCCATTGTATATTATTTCTTTTACTGTTTTTGCTCCTAGGATAGACCCAAGGTTGGGTGCACAAACTACCGGATACTTTGAAGTGCTGAGTAGCCTACTCACGTTGTTGAGGGATGCTGCTTCACTTCGGGTATTTGGCGGGTAGTTTGCCGCACCCGTAGGGGTCTAGGGTGGGGTTTTGGCTATTCATCATGACCGTGTAATCCATTTTTCGTTGCAGGCTTGAACGAAACGCGGATTCCTAGCATATCCAATGTGTTCATCTGTGATCTGGAATGACTATCATTGCGTCTGACGAATGTATATATCTATATATGATATCTAGGAGACATTGCTTATGTTTTGCATCCGCGCTAGTCTAGCCCCCGCTCTGTCGTTAGTTAAGTAACGTAACGGTTGATGACGGGGCCCCGTGGCGAATGCTGATAGCATAAGCGTACGTTATATTTTCGTTGTTTTTTGCAATGGTAGGATTAATTGATGGGACATATTATATTAATGCAAAGAAAAACATGTTGGAGATAGTGCCCTCAGAGTCAATTATTGGACTACAGGCACGTGATTGCAATGATTGAGGGAGGACCTATTCCGGTAGGACAGTCTTACTCAAGATGATAGTATGCTATCTGGTTTATCTTTATCATCGTGTACTTCTTTAGGTGACCTTACAGGTCGCTATTACACGTTGATAGAGGCCCTAGGATTCTTGCTTGACTGCCAGCAGTATGAGGGCGATCATATACGTGGGAGCTGGGGTCTATAAGCAAATCCTTAAAAGGTCCCTAGTCGTGGGAGTTTCGAGACAGGGTATCGATACTCCAGAGTAGACTAGTGTATACAGTCGAGACCCCAACGAGGGCGGTGGCCGGTCTCACAAGCCACTGGTGTCAGTTGGTTCACCTAAGATATATACAGGTGCTCATTGGGTTATGAGTACACCGGACAGGATTCGCCGGGAACATGCTAGTTGGTCTTATACCAGACGTCAGATAGCAGTTCCCTGGTGACATGTGTACAGGTTAGTTCATCGACCTGAGAATCAGTACGAATACTAAATACTACTTATCTGAAATGACAGAGGGTTACGACAAGTTTTTATGAAAACCCTTTGCGTAATGAACTTGATATCGTTGTAGAATCGAGTGATTTTAAATGGAGTGTTTTTGAGGCTTTTCTAGTTTTGCTAAAGGGGTCACTCCCGGTGAAGGGATCGTCGGCCCTTTCCTCATCGAATAAGGTGCAAGATATTTCACAAATATCACTATGCATAACAAGAACTATAGAAGCAATCAAAGGACAAACCGAGTTTATAGCATCTGCTAATTTCACTAAAGAGCTCACTCCCGGTGAAGGGATCTCGGCTCTTTCCTTATCGAATAAGGTGCTGGATGTTCTACAAGGAACACCGCTATGCAAAGCAAAAACTAGAGCTACCAGTTTTTAAACAAGTTTCTACAACATCTTAGGTTTCTTTTAGTTTCATTAATCTCATTAATGAAGTCCCATTTTATTATGCTTCACAAGCATCACATTTGAAACGAAATATGCAATATAACATATATCTCATATATATAATATAAACATTCGTCTCAGGCAGTAATATGATCTCATCACAGAACATTGCAGCAGAAGAACATATATGAAATATTGGATATACTGGGATGTCCGTGTTTTCAATATGAGCCTGTATAAAACACGGATTCCACGGTCGCGATGAATAGCCAAACCCACATCCCTAGACCCCTACGAGAGCGGCAAGCAACACTGCCAATTCTAGGGTTAGGAGACCCGGTCTCGACTCCTCAAGATGGTCTCCCACTGGACCCCAGAACCCGGTTACTTGTGCTCCCCGCCTTGGGTCTACCTAATGCGGAAAAGTAAATAATATACAATGGTGACATCATCCTCAGCCCGGAAGTGCCCCAATAAAAGAATATTACATACAAATGAATTTTACATGAATGAAAATGAAAAACTCTCATCTCACATAAAACCCCCGGCTATTCAAACACGACGATCCAATATAACATATCACAGCAACACATAACATCACATGTCATCAACGTAAGTAAGTATGCATACGTCGATTGTCGTCGATGTATAGCAACGAAAACTGGCAATACAACTACATACTACACTTACAGTCACAGAAAAGAAAGTGTAAAACTACAACAGTTGGCATCCGCAACCCTCTTAGACATCGCATGCCTAACCAAATGAATTCCTTAGACATCGCATGCCTAACAATTATAAACCCCGCAGTTTAGTCTCATTATCGAAAACACTTTTCAATATCAAGTTGGGCAATTCAACAAGATTCCCGATATCCTGATCGAATGCTCGTCGCAAACTTTAGTAGACGGCCGCACCCCCGATGCCGTCGACGAAGTGCACTAAGACGGAATACCGCTGCCGCGAGCACCCGAACGGATACTTTTAGCGACGGGGTTCTCCTACAGTCACTTGGTCGGGGCTATGGGGCATGGCTGTCTATTAAGTTTACCCGACGGGTATCCGCGTACGCTACGTGATTGCGACGGACTTTTGATCATATCAAAATTCCGTGGCAACCGATCAATTGAGACTGAACTGCTAGATTTATAACATTCAAATCAGTTATCTCATAACTATTTGTGGATTCCAAATATTGTATCACATTCCAGATAAATAGACAATGTTAAATCTTCCGATCGAATAATCAAATACCCAAGTTTTCCCAAATAGTTCTCAACACTTGAAATTAGTTTAAAAACATCCATCACATGCTACAGTACCAATGGTCCGGCCGTAGAAGGGTCAAGCCAACGCCTCACATGTGGCACGCCGTACTGCCACAAACCCTGAGGTTCAGAGGCAGTTCAAGACGGTCACATAATCGAGTTAAGGTTTGTTGTCTTCTAGAGGGTCCACCGCGTTACTTGCACGACTTAGAAAGTTTCAAACTCGAGAAAAAATCCAACTTTTGAAAAATTTTCCGACTGGGGAAAAAGTGAGTTATTGATATCCCTTCAAATTTTTTAACAGTTTCTAAAATTATCCGGACAAAACTAAACGAAGTTAAATTATCCAATCGAATCAACGAGTCCCCAATATAACCCTCTTAGAAAACTCAACACTTGAGTGGAATTAAAAAATTCCCAGAAAAAAATGACAAGAAAGTACCTAAGAATAAATATATGAAATATGAGGTACTAAGTCCAAATTTTGGCCGCGGAACTGCCGCCAAACCCTTGGTTTTGCCGCGGTTCCGCGGTCATTTGAGCGCAATAATTGTCCGTACTTCATAGTTATTCTTAGTTTTTCCTGCTTTTTTTTCTGAGCATTTTTAATTAGGAAAAAATCAACATTTTTGAAAATGTACAGAGAGGGGTAAACATCGGGGTTTTCGGGTTCGATCGGACTTTAAACTTCGCTCAGATTTCGCCTAAAACTCTAGCTTGGCTCTGATACCACTATAGGGTTGCTAGGCACACGCACAAGGGTCTACGAGGCATCAACCATGCCCGATTAAAATTTTAGCCGTGCCGAACAACCCAAAGCCGGATCTTTAAACTAGAGTTTAGGTGAAAACAAGCATGTTAAACTCTTTAACACTAAGTGAGAGGGATTACAACCTTTATAGATCCGGTTCTTCACTTCTTAAGCTCCGTGTTGAGGTCCTTTCACTGCGATCATCGTGTTCCTGACTATCGAGAGGCTTCACGAAGAGAAAGATGCATTCTTACTTCCGATCTTTGATAACAAAGATGATCTACCTTGAAGTTTCATTAACACAAGCTAACACTGACTAAATGAAGTGAACACTCTCATCTAAAGGGCAAGGATATATGAGAATGATGAAGTAGGATTTTTTCTCTCTTTTATTTTCTTATTCTCACTCATTTTCATCACTTGGAAAAAAGCTAGAAAGCTTTTTCCATGAAAGAAAGAAGAAGGAAGAAGAAGAAGAATATCATTAGAATCCTTTTGTGATGAATAATGAAAAAATAAATATGATGAATAATGCAACCATAGTTGCTAAACCTTTGTAGAGAATTAACCAAGGGCTAGGGTTTGGGTTGGGTTAAAGCATGAGTCACTTGTAAATATCTTTGCAAAAACAAAAAGAAACCTTCTAGAATCATCAAGAAGGAACTAACCCAAAACAAACCCTAACCTTGTTTAATCTCCACTAAACATGTTGCATTAGTTATCATATCATGTTACAATATTATATATCACATATATAATATTTATCGTAACAATATAAAATAATACAATTAACATATATCACATATATATCAATGTATTACCCGAGTGAGAAAAATAATCTTTTAGTGAGCTAATATTAGTTAATGTAATTTAATATATCATATATATTATTATACATTAAATTATCGAATCAACACTTGATCCGACAATCCGGCTATATCGCATATAACCGACTAATACGATGACCCGGCTATATCATATATACCCGGCTGATATCAAATATCGCGAGAATAGAATACGGTATCTCATATCGCATTATCCTCGGTCCTGCACATATCACATATGTGCCCCTACTTCGTTTTGCCTGAGTCAAGAAATCTCTGTGTAGGACTCTAAAGAATAGTCAATACGCCGGCAGTAGATGATGATTATATCAAACACCCACAAGCTGCAAGCGGTCAGCTAAACGTAACAGCCACCCAGGTATTGAGCGCTCAGAAGATCAACAAGCAAGCCTGTACATTCTCCTGTGAATCCAAACAGTAACACTCCCGTACAGTCCGGTCTCGTCGTCTGATATGTTGCATATCTCGCCTAGGGGTGGTAAACGTCAGACCCCAGTAGCTCGATATGTCGTGTCGATATGAGGTCTATAACAGTTCGAGAAACTACTGATAACACTTACCAGTAAATCTCAGCAACCCTGGCCAGGGATTTTCGGTTATAGCCAATCGAACACAGCGCAACATCAACTCCCTATACCGAGAGAGACGAATCCCCTCCTATCGCTCATTTCCTCCATGTGATTCGGGACTGTACCCAAAAGCCACCTTTTTGCACGCCCTTTTGGACGTGGTATGATGGAAATCAAAGCACAGTGGGAATCACACAAGACTCTATGACGATCTCGGGTCAACAGACTACTCTGTACCAGTGTCACCGGAGAACTGCCATCTGACGTGAGGTATAATACCATCTGGGAGTTCTCTGCGAGTCCGTTCAGTATACCCAGTCTCCACTGAGCACCCGTACACATCCTTGATGTCAAACACCAATGGATATGGGATCATCCACCGCCCATCATATGGGTCAAGATGCGTATACGCTAGTCTACTCTGGTGCATCGATGCCCTGTCTCGATACACCCTCGACTAGGAACAGTTATAGGATGTACTCGTCGACTACCGTGGCCCCACTAGTATGATCTCATCATAGTCCCAGTAGTCGAGTACATATCCTAAGGGCTTTATCAACATGTAACATAGAGACAATCAGAGTACATGTTAAGATAAAGTACAACCAGATAGCATACTATCATGTCGAGCAAGAAAGTCCTCCCTATATATGTCCAAGCATCCATTACAATATACATCATATGCACAGTAATGGCCTTTAGGGCATACATATAACTAACAGTGTGTTTTCGCACGTGTCATTTTTCGGGCAGATAATACTGGTAGGCTTTGGTTTAAGCCGGATCCCAGTATTATACTGTGTAGATATAATATCTTTGTCTCAGTTGCATTTGTATTCGGTCGTAATACAAATGCGGGTATGTTTATACTGTTACGGGGTTATCCTGAAATTCGTTTCAGGATTACTTTTGGAAGTTGCCAATTTCCAGTTTTCTATCGCCCGTCTTTAACATTCGGTTAAAAAGGGATTTATCTTTTCTTGAGACGAGTGTGGAAGTTTCTAGATGGTGATTAGGATGGTGACTAGGCTTGTGAGTCATTAGTGCATTGATTATTGCATTAATGGTTTTGGTGACTTGGTTGATGATTCATCCTTTGCTTTAAATGAGTTCATACAAGGTGTATCATGACTCATTCTTTCATTCATGGTAATGGTCACCCCCCCTCGCCTACACTCACCTCTCTCATCCTCTATATATGGCCGGCCCACCCCTCCTCTTCTCACTCACTCTCACTAAGGAAAAGATTATGATAGATTTGTGTATGGAAATTTCATATAGCTTAAATTCTTATCACCCGATTCCAAAAAAAAGGCAACTTCATTAACCGTTCGTCTATAGCTTTGGACGTAACGAGACAAAGTGTTCTACTCATTCTCTACATCATCTTGGTCGTCTCTTTTAGCAAACTTGACGACCGAGTTGCCTCGGTTCAGAGGCGGGAGCCCGTTTAAAGATCCGTCGACGTGGTGCCACCTGGACGAGAAGATTGGAGATTCAGGAGATCGGAGCAGCCGCAACGAAGCGTGGGATGATGGTTTAAGACCGAAGGACTCGGATCATTCGGTATAACATTTCTTCCCACTTTGTAGTTTGTTAGTTTAGCTTTAGTGGCAGATCCGGGTTATAGTACGCGATAGCGCCAGTTTGTAAAAAGTTTTTGTTCCGCATTTGGCATCTGTTAGACGTCCGGGGTGCTACCGTGGACTTACAGTGGTATCAGAGCCTCACCATTAAGGTTTACTAACTTGTGCTAACGCGTTTAAAAGATCGATCGAACGGAATTTCCGAAATCATAATTTTCAGCACACAAGTTTCTGTCGATTTTTTTAAGGGCCTAAAAATAATTTTGCATAGCACAGAAAAGCGTGCAGGGTTTTCTAAGCATTCTGGGAAAATTTGGGCACGTGATCCCACATGACCACCGCGGAACCGCGGTCAAACCTAGGGTTTGACCGCGGAACCGCGGCGACTTTGTGGGAACAGTGCACCAACTTTTTCCAGAGAGCTTAATTTTGGAAATTGTGGTTTTTGGTATAGTTCTTTTGGGCCTAGTTTTTGTTACTGTACAGCAGATGGGGCCCACTTCGGGAAGTTTTGTCGATCGAAATTTTAAACTTGTTAGTTTACAGTATTTACATTATATCTTCGACCGGGAATGTCATTTGAGCGGTAAACCGCGTCTAATTGCTATAGTTCTTTTAGACGGGTTTGCGAACGTGACATTCGCGTTGATGTTCTGTGTTGTTGTGTATTTGTCGTGGTGGATAGCAGTGTGCAATGGTAGTGCAGTTTCGATTTATTTGTACTTTTGATATTGCGGGGCGAGCGTCCAACATGTGGACTGCCGTCACTGCCTGTTGTATAATATTCTTTTGGGGCACGACCGGGTTGAGGTCGATGTACCCGTTGTACATATTTTATTTTCTGTACTAGGTTTACCCCGCGACGGAGTGCACGGATAGCCGGGTTCTGGAGGGCAACGGGTCCGTATCTCATGGCTTTGAGAGGCAAAGGGACCTCACTCTAGAATTGGCAGACTATTCGCCGCACTCGTAGGGGGCACAGTTTGACCCAAGGAGGGGTGCTCAATTTACCGGATTCCGTGAAGTGCCGGGTGTTCCATTCACTATGCTGTGGGGGACTACCTCGCTTCAGGTTTTGGCGGGTAACTTGCCGCACCCGTAGGGGTCTAGGTTTCATTGCGTAGGCTATCCACACGACCAGGGGAACGTCGGGTTTCAGTAGCGGCTCTGTGAAGCCCGGGGATCCCAGGTTATCTGTATTGTTCTGTGATGCTTATTAGTTTTCTGTAATGTTGCATTTTATCACGCCTGGAGCGATTATTGTATATTGGTATATATACTATTAGATGTTGTATATGTTTTACACCCACGCTAGTTCAGTCCCCGCTCTGTCGTTAGTTAAGTAACCTAACGGGTGATGATGGGACCCAGTGATGAATGCGGATGGCATATACGTACATTTTATTTTTCGTTCTTTTCTGGTGTGATTGATTGATAGGACTGCGTTGATTCTTGTCAATGCAAGATAAAACAAACCTATATTGGATGTTGTTGGAACAGTTTTTAAAAGTGTTATTACAAAGACGTTTCCTTTTGTTTTGCATAGTGATATTCAGTTAGAATATCCTGCACCTCATTCGACGAGGCAAAGGCCGAGATCCCTTCACCGGGAGTGACCCCTTGGGCAGAAGTTTGTGTCAGGGTAATAACTTTACTATAGTCGATTACAAGTTGCTTTGCATCGCGGTATTCAGTTAGAATATGCTGCACCTCATTCCACGAGGAAAGAGCCGAGATCCCTTCACCGAGAGTGACCTCTTTAGCAAAAGGTTTTCGTCACTATATTTTTATAAAAAGCTATCAGGTTCCTTCAACGAGATCAAGTTCATTACGTTAAAGGTTTTTCTGCAAAAACCAGCCGTAGCCCTCCGTCATTTCTTATGGATAGTCAGTAGTATTCAAGCTATGTTTGTTGGCTAAAGTCAAGGCATAGTGCTTGGTAGCTGCTGAATATTCATCTGTTGCATAGATAGATGCGTTGGTTTGGGACAGTCGTTTTGCCTTGTTGGCCAAAGTCAAGGGCATGTGCGGGTGGGTTCAAATTAACATGGATAATGACGGGCAGAACTTGACATGTGACTTATGATTTGTTGGCCAAAGTCAAGGTCATAAGAGCATGAGGCAAAAAATAACATCGGGAGTTTCAAACATAATGTAACTTGCCAAGTATGCGCATACCTTCTGGAGTGTGATAACTTGAGTGGCTTCTATCAAGTTATCATGCGATGATAGTTGGATCCCGATTCTCACTAATGAGTTGGTTTACTCTTCGGTGATCCCGACTAATTCTTCATTAAGGTTTGGAGGAGAATTTGAGATTACAGTGGGAGGTTTCCTGATTAGATAAAGTGATAACCATTCTGATCTAGGTTAGAGTGCACGCAGAGTGTTTCTTTTCTCTCTCTCTCTTTGGCAGCAACCTTTGACTGACCCTAGACTATGACTCAGTGACCAAGTTGACCGAACCTTCTTAAAATACTGGATTTTGGATTGTCTAAAGTTGCATAAGTCATTGCCGCTCCTTCTTTTACCCTTTGCATTTCTCAGAACACCCCGTATTACTACGGACATCCACTTCCATTGGATAGATCCATCGTATGGTTATATATGAACTCGAAGGGACTTCTTCGAGGATGGATCCAGGTTTAGGAGAAATAGAATTGGTTTATTCAGTTGTCTTTTATTATCACCGTCTCACAAGTTGCGAGTACTCCTTAGTTTAGGAGAGTACACCTATTACGCTTATTGGATAGTCTTATTCCAAACCATAGGCAGGTGCCGAAAGATAGGGAATGAAGAAAACCAATTAGCCTAAGTAGGGTGTGCAGAAGGTAATATGTAAAGACAAAATAAAGGGATTAGAAAGAGGGCAAAGTAAATTACGACTGTTATCATTCACGACCAAACCACGTACTTCATCGCCACTCCTATTTCACCTTTGCTTTTTCCCCAGTTCAAGAGAATAGAATAAAGTATTATTCAGTTATCTTTTATCATCACCTTCTCTCAGGTTGCGAGTACTCCTAGGATTAGGAGGGTACACCTGTTATGCTTCCTGGATAGTCTTCTTCCAAACCATAGGCTGGTGCCGAATGGTAGGGAAGGAAGAAAACCATTTAGCCTAATGATGATGTACAGAAGGTAAAGACTAAAGACAAATAAAGGGATTTGGATAGATGACAAAGAAATATACGGTTAAAGTCATGAATTGGATTATGGAAGAGGTATTACTAAGAATACCAGGATACCCCTACGAAATATTTTCATGTTTCAGTACATTGTTTAAGGAAAACTGATTTCCCGATTAGATACTTACTCCAGGGTATGTGTTCCCCTTCGAAAGACGGCGCGACGGACGTCTTGCCTAAAATTCGGGGCAGATGCTAATAGGTGCTATCCTTCCACCTCTCCGAAGATGCCAAGTTGATTTATGGTACCATGTATCGAAGGTTTAAACGGATGCGGCCGATGTAGCAGACTTCGTCAGATTCCCCCTTGCTTGAGGGGGTTTTGATTGTGGGGACGCTCTTCCCTGTAGGCGCAAGCCCCTGCAGTTAATTACGCTACCGCATTGCGGTAACAACTTTCTCCTTCTCCATGTGGTCGCTTCGTGTCGTGTGTGTTTGTTTTGTGTTTGGTTGTCCGTGGATTGTATACGGAGACTGAGTTATGCCGTCGCCCGTAGGCCGTGGACTAGTCCAAATCCGTATTATCTTAGATTTGGGTTTGAGGGTTTGGGTTTAAGAATACGTTAGTCTCGTTTGAGACTAAGATTGACTTAAACGTTTGTTAAGGATACGTCTGCCTAGTTTTTAGACTAAGATCAACTTAACGGGATCGTTTAGATCCAACAAGAGAGCAATTAAGGGAGCCATGTTGTTTAGTTTAGTGACATTGCGGCCGATAGGTAGTTTAAGGACATTGCAGTCCAATGTTAGTTTTAAGACGTTGCGGTCAAGGTTAAGGACATCATAGTCCGTGGATTTAAGGACTCCACAGTCCGGCGTTAGTTTTAAGATATCACGGTCAAGGTTAAAGACCTCATAGTCCGTGGATTTTAAGGACTCCACAGTCTGACGTTAGTTTTAAGACATCATGGTCAAGGTTAAGGACCTCATAGTCCATGAGTTTAAGGACCCCACAGTCCGGCGTTAGTTTTAAGACATCACGGTCAAGGTTAAGGACCTCATAGTCCATGGATTTAAGGACTCCATGTTAGTTGTATGTATGCCCTAGAGGCCAGTATTGTACAGATGATGTATATTATATTGGATGCTTGGACATATATAGAGAGGACTTTCTTGCTCGATATGATAGTATGCTATCTGGTTGCTCTTTACTTTAACATGTGCACTTGTCTCTTTATACTGTCTTATAGTTACATGTTGGTAAAGCCTTTAGGATGTGTACTTAACTACCTGGACTATGATACGGATCATACTAGTGGGGACATGGTAGTCTATAAGTACATCCTTCTAGGTCCCTAGTCATGGGTGTATCGAGACGGGGCATCGATATACCAGTATAGACTAGCGTATACGCTTCTCGACCCATGAGATGGGCGATGGATGATCCCATATCCATTGGTGTTTGACATCAGAGATGATATACGGGTGCTCAGTGGAGACTGGGTACACTGGACGGACTCGCCGAGAACTCCCAGATGGTATTATACCTCACGTCAGATGGCAGTTCTCTGGTGACACTTGTACATGTTAGTCTGTAGACCCGAGATCGTCATAGAGTCTTGTGTGATTCCCACTGTGCTTTGATTTCCACCTTACCACGTCCATGAGGGCGTGCAAAACGGTGGTTTTTGGGTACAGTCCCGAGTCATATGGAGGCAATGAGCGATAGGAGGAGTTTCGTCTCTCCCGGTATTGGGGGTTGATGTTGCGCTGTGCTCGATTGGCCGTAACAGGGAAGTCCCTGGCCAGGGCTGATTCAGAGATTTACTGGTAAGTGTTACCAATAGTTTCTCGACCCGTTATGAGCCTCACATCGGCACGACTTATCGGTTATTGGGGTCTGACGTTTACCACCCCTAGACTTGATATGCGACCTATCAGACGAGGAGACCGGACTGTACGGGAAGTGTTACCGGCAGATTTTTTACAGGAGTTGGAGCGGACTTGCTTGCTGATCTTCTGATCGCTCAATACCCGGGTAGCCGTTACGTCCAGCTAGTACCGTTGACGGCTTGTGGGTGCTTGATATGATCATCACCTACTGCCGGCGTATTGACGAGTCTTTAGAGTCCTACATAGAGGTTTTTCTGGCTCAGGCAAAACGAAATAGGAGCATGTATGTGATATGTGCGGGACCGAGAATAATGCGTGTATGTGATACCGTATTTTATTCTCGCGACTTTTTGTATCGGTCGGTTATATATGATATGACCGGGTTATCGAATCAAGTGTTGATTCAATAAGTCGATACGATGTATGTTAGTCGGTTATATGAGATATGACCGGATTATTAAGTCAAGTGTTGATTTAATAATTAAGTATATAATTGTATATTAGATATACTAGTTTACATTTACTAACACATGTTCACTTAGGGTTTTTTCTCACATGTACACATTTTTACTATATATGATATATATGAAAATGTGTTGTATTTTTGTATCATGGTTGATGATACACTATACATGGGTGTATGAGATTTACACTATGCTAATTTTTATTTAGGGTTTTTAATATCTAAAGTAATTACAAAATCAAGTGGAGGATTAGAAAATGCATGAAGCTTGTGGAAGCTTGTGGATGCATTGACTAATTCAACTTGGTTTTGTTTTTACTATGGATATTTCTTAACCCAACCATAAAGATTAGCCTAGGGTTAAGTCTCTACAAGGGTTAGTATATGATACTCACTCACCTTGGTTAGCCTTCTCACTTGATCATTATCCTTTCCTCTTTCTTTTGTTCATCTTCTTCATTGAACAAAAGAGAAAGAAAACTAGGGTTTTGAAAAGAGAGCAAAACTTTGTGAGAATTAAAAATCCAAAGAGAACCCACTTCCTATTTCTCCATCCTCTACAAGACTAGCACTCTTGTATAGGGTGTTTGCTTCACTAATTCTCAAATTAGTGAAGTAGTAGCTTGATTCGGAATTCCCTCGACGTAGATCATCTTCGGCCTCGGAGACTTCAAGCAAGGTCGCACCTTTCGCCTCGTGAAGCCATGCAAGGGTCCGGGAGATCCACGATCGCAGCGAAGGGACTTCAACAAGGAGCAAATGAAGTGAAGGACCGATCTACAAAGGTTGTATTTCGTATCCCTTTAGAGTAAAGTTGTTTACCTGCTTTATGTTTCGCCTAAACTCTAGTATACGATCTTGCTTAGAGTCGTTAGGCACATAAAAATTTTAATTTGGCATGGTCGATGCCTTGTAGAGCCTTGTTAGTGTGCCTAGTAACCCTACAGTGGTATCAGAGCCTAGCTAGAGAATTAGGCGATGTGTTAACGAAGTTAAAACTCCGAACGAACCCGACAACGTCGAAATCAACCCCTCTCTGGACTTTTTTCAAAATCTGGGATTTTTGTGAATTAAAAATATCTAAAAAAATCTGCAGGGTTCTATTAGAATTATTGTGCAAAACGAGGACATGACTCGTACAGTTGACCGCGGTTCCGCGGCAAATCCTTGCTTGTGCCACGGAAACGCGGCAGTATAGTGACCTTTGGATCCTCTGTTTGCACAGTAATTCTAGATTCTGTGATTGGTATTTTCTGGGTATTTTTAATTTGACTCAAGTGTTGAGTATTTTCAGGGGTTCATTTTGTAATCGTTGATTCGATCGGTGTAACACCTTAGGTCGTGTTTAGGGGTTAATTATATTTTAATAGATAGTTTTTGGTAAAAAGTTTACCAAATTAAGTTTCTGATATTTTATTCTAATTAATGAATATTTTATTAGGATTTTTCTAGGCACACACACACTTGTGCATGTAAACAAGGGTTAAGAGATGGGGTTAAACCATGATTAACAAGCATGGTGGACTAACCATTCCCTTAAGCCATTTTAAGTTTTGTATTAAGTTGTTTTGGGTTTTAAATTGGTATGGTTGTTGTTTTCTTGTTTTTATTTATGGGTGTTATTCTTTTTTTTGTGTGTTGTTTTGTTTATTGAAATTCTTTTCTTTTGTTGACTTGGTAGGAGAGAGAGGGTATGGGCAATATGGCTTGAGCCATGCTCATTTAATGAGAGAGAGAGAGAGAGGTTGACTAGGGTGCCTCATTTCTTTCCTCATTGTTCTCATAACTCTCACACACACACACACACTCAGCTGAGAGAGAGAGAGAGAGGCAGCAGCTGCAGAAGAAGCCCCAGCAGCAGCAACTAGCAGCAGCAACAACATCATCATCAGTAGCATCAGCAGCAGCAAGCAGTGGCAACAGCAACATCAGCAGCAGCCCCCAGCAGCTGCAGCAGCACTTCCCATCTTCTCCACCTCCTTTCTCCTTGCACCTAGGGTCTTGTAAGGTATAGAATCTGAGCCCAACTTCTTGTTTGCTTAACGTATGTGTAGTTTAGCTTCGGTTTGTGTAAAAAGTGAGATTTTGTGCTTGAAATGGTGATTTGTGTGAACTTATGGTTTAGTGCTGTTAGTATTGGTTAGCCTAGCCTAATTAGGTGTTATTAAGACCATGTAAACCTAGTTAGACCCCAGATTACACCAAAATAGCATAGGGTTTCTAATTGTGCAAATTTAGTGTTTTTAAGTGAACTTTTTGGATTTCTGTGATCTGCTTTAGTCCTGAGTAGTTCAGGTTGAAATTGAGTTAACTGGAGCTTGTATACAAGGTATAGACCACACCACCAAAGCCCGAGACCCCCACCCCATAGCGAGGCCGCCGGTTTATTCATTCTGGCCGCAATTTCCGGCCAGATAGGGGAATTTTTGGGTGATGTTTGGATGGGTAGGAGCCTGTTGTTATTTCTAGGCCAGTGGTATGTATAGTTTTGTAAGTTGTTAGCCTGGGTAGAACCTGGGACGTTATGTCGTATTTCTAGTACGTTAGGTTCGCGCGATACGTGCGATACGCGAGAGGGTTCCATGATTCAGCGTATCGCGGCCTGTCGGGGTTAGTTTTAGACGCGTGCACACGTTTAGTGTATCGTACACATGCGCGTTTAGTTCGCGACGCGAGCGTATCGTTTGACTTCGATATCGCGTTTTGCGAGATAGTTGCTTATATTTGGATTCTTGTGTAATTCCAGGTTCGCAGGCGGGTACGTCAGACGAAGCTAAGAAAGGGAAGCAGGTGGTCGGCTACGAGTAGCGCACGACCAGGTGAGTAGATTTAACATCTACGGGGAAATCGCCCGTATGGCGTTAAGCGTCAGGGCGAGTTAGGATATTAGATTGTAGATGTTCATATGGACTGTAGTAGCACACATTATTGTTGCATATAGAAATGATAGCATAGAACTGTAGGGTTCCTAGGCACACTAATGAGGTCTCACAAGGCATCAACCATGCCAATTTCAAATTTTACAAGTGCCGAGAAACCCTAATACGGATCGTTAACTAGATTTTAGGCGAAACGAGAAGCTAGTTAACAACTTAACTAAAGGGTAAACGGAAATACAACCTTTGTATCTCCACCTCCATGGCTCCGTGATGACGTCCCTCCGCTGTCCAAATCGAATCCAGGACTCTAGGATCGGCTTCATCGGAGAAATGGGCGGACTAGGTCGTCGACTTCGATGCCGAAGATGATCTACGTCGAGGCATCACAAGATCAAGCTCCCACTTCACCAAGTCAAGAAACTTGTGAAGAAAACACCCTATACTACTTGGCAAGAGGTAGAGGATGAAGAAATAGGAAGTGGGTTCACTTTAGAATTGGATTTCTCACTCTTTTTCACTAGTTGCCATTGATGGAGGCAAGCTTCTTCATCTTTAAGGAAGAAGAAGAAGAAGATAGAATATGATAAGTTTTTCTTTAAAAATGAAAATAATATGAATACTTATCATATCCTAACTATGGTCAAGTGTAGAGAGCAAACTAGGGTTAGGTGAATGGTTAGGTTAAGAGAAGAAAACAAAATGGTCAACCTTTTCAACTCTTCATGAAGCTTCATGAAAGAACCAAGGAAAGCCACCATTTCCCTTTTCTTTTCCAAAATAAATAATCAATATAAATAAATGGATAAGTAAACAAAACCCTAACCATTCATATAACCATGGTTTAATCTTTACACAAACTCAAGTTAGCATGTATCATCAAACATGATACAATCAAGTGCACACAAAAATATATAACATATACAATGTGCACTTCAAGTGAGAAAATCCTTTTAAAGTGAACCAATACTAGTTAATGCAAAGTAATATATCAAATATATAATTATGCATTAAATCATTAAATCAACACTTGATTTAACGATCCGGTCATATCGCATATGACCGACTAATATTCAATGTATCGGCTTATCAAATCAATCCTTGATTGGATAACTAGGTTATATCGCATACAACCAATCGATACATTCATCACGAGAATAGAATACGGTATCACATACACGCATTATTCTCGGTCCCGCACATATCTCATATGCGCTCCTATTTCGTTTCGCTTGAGCCAGGAAACCTCTGTGTAGGACTCTAAAGACACGTCAATACGCCGGCAGCAGGTGATGATCATATCAAACACCCACAAGCCGCAAGCGGTCTGCTAAACGTAACGGCCACCCGGGTATTGAGCGATCAGAAGATCGACGAGCAAGCCCGCTCATACTCCTGTGAATCCAACCAGTAACACTTACCGTACAGTCCGGTCTCGTCGTCTGATATGTCGCATATCTCGCCTAGGGGTGGTAAACGTCAGACCCCAATAGCTCGATAAGTCGTGTCGATATGAGGTCTATAATAATTCGAGAAACTACAGGTAACACTTACCAGTAAATCTCAGCAACCCTGGCAAGGTATTTCCGGTTATAGCCAATCGAACACAGCGCAACATCAACCCCTATACCGGGAGAGACGAATCCCCTCCTATCGCTCATTGCCTCCATGTGACTCGGGACTGTACCCAAAAACCACCGTTTTGCATGCCCTCTTAGACGTGGTAAGGTGGAAATCAAAGCACAGTGGGAACCACACAAGACTCTATGACGATCTCGGGTCAACAGACTACTCTGTACAAGTGTCACCAGAGAACTGCCATCTGACGTAAGGTATAATACCATCTGGGAGTTCTCGGCGAGTCCGTCCAGTGTACCCAGTCTCCACTGAGCACCCGTATATCATCTCTGATGTCAAACACCAATGGATATGGGATCATCCATCGCCCATCTGTATGGGTCGAGAAGGTATACGCTAGTCTACTCTGGTATATCGATGCCCCATCTCGATATACCCACGACTAAGGACTTTAAAGGATGTACTTATGGACTACCATGTCCCCACTAGTATGATCCTCATCATAGTCCAGGTAGTCAAGTACACATCCTAAGGGCTTTACCAACATGTAACAGAGAGACAATCAGTGTACACGTTAAGGTAAAGATCAACCAGATAGCATACTATAATGTCGAGCAAGAAAGTCCTTCCTATATATGTCCAAGCATCCACTACAATATACATCCTATGTATAGTAATGGCCTCTAGGGCATACATATAACTAACAAGAACACTGCACTGTCACTAACGGTTCAAGTCGCACGAGCACGATTGATATGCTACACTCACACCGTTAGTGATTGCCATGACACTCACATTTAGGATTGCTATAAATCATATATCATACTGATTCTACCTTATTGATGTTGTCATGATTTGCCGCATACCAGCATATGTTATATCCATATTTGGGCACATATGCATCACATACCCCTACTGGTACTACATACACATATATTGATATCTTCATACCTGCGCACATGCACACTGTATACTCATATCTGTGCACACATACATTGATATCTTCATACCCACGCACATGCACACTGTATACTCATATCTGTGCACACATATATTGATATCTTCATACCTGCGCACATGCACACTGTATATTTATACCAGTGCACACATATATTGATATCTCATACTTGCTTAGATTACGCATTGAAATATGTTGTTTCCATGTTAATTCTGGATTTGGGGAACCGTGGATATTTCAAAGAGAATAGTTAATTATTTAAAAACCCGGTTTCCCTTGATATGATATTTCGGTGCGTCCACCATGTGTTTTCTCGGTACTAGAGTGATATATGTGAACCCGAATCGAGGAGTTGGATGAGGCCGATTACGGGTACATGGTGGACCCGGTATGGAACCCCGGGGCGAGAACGGTTTCGCTGTGTAGTAGACGGTGAGCCTGGCAGAGGGACTACTACCTACCGGTGATTGGTTGTTGGACCTGGCGGTTATCCGGAGGATACTGACCAGAGTCGATGGATGGATACGGGACGACTCGTACTGCCGGGGCCGATACCGCAGACAGAGCCCGTGGGCTGATCCGGACTGACGGATGCCCTATACCGGAGGATTTGCGTGTCGATGCTTGGCACGAGTATTTCTTGATATTTTGGGTGCCGATATTGGGCACTCACGATTATATGAGATTTACAGGATTGGAGGACCGAGGAGGATGACGACGCCTGAGTAGTATTGGGATTTGGGTGCATTGATGAGTACCGATTATACTTTCCACGATGACATTCCGTGTAGATGTTATATTTCCTATGCTCTGTCCACGATATCTCATCCTGTATCTATTGTACCTGATATAGTACACATTGCTATACCTGATCATTGCACACCCTGTTCATTCTATATAGGGTTGTTAGATTGCATTGCTGTAACTGATCATTGCACACCCTGTTCATTCTATATAGGGTTGTTAGATTGCATTGCTATACCTGATCATTGCACACCCTGTTCATTCTATATTGGGTTGTTAGATTGCATTGCTATACCTGATCATTGCACACCCTGTTCATTCTATATAGGGTTGTTAGATTGCATTGCTATACCTGATCATTGCACACCCTGTTCATTCTATATAGGGTTGTTAGATTGCATTGCTATACCTGATCATTGCACACCCTGTTCATTCTATATAGGGTTGTTAGATTGCATTGCTATACCTGATCATTGCACACCCTGTTCATTCTATATAGGGTTGTTAGATTGTATTGCTATACCTGATCATTGCACACCCTGTTCATTCTATATAGGGTTGTTAGATTGCATTGCTATACCTGATCATTGCACACCCTGTTCATTCTATAGAGGGTTGTTAGATTGCATTGCTATACCTGATCATCACAGTTCTTGCTCATCACATGGAGTTGTTATTAGAATGTACTTGTTGCATGTTTGAGCATCCAGTTCATCTTATAGTTGTTATCTGTTGATATAGGTTAGAGTATCGTTGCACGTGCATACTCGCGATTACCTTTATATGTTATCTTCTATTCACGAGTTGGCAACTCACCCCCGTTGTGTCACAGTGTTTGCAGGTTGCCCTTCGGAGTAGTCGCGGTAGGCTGCGTTCTTGCATCTTTTGACACAGATACCCCTACAGTTGGTGTATAGGTGGGTTTTGTGCGGTATCTGGTTATCTTTCAGTTATGTACATTGTTGTATCTAGTACTCTCCATCTACCACTTATGTATTGACTTAGAGACCAGTTGTGAGGACGATGTATATTATTTTTTATTCTGGTGTCGAGCTCGTTGTGAGCCAACTTTACTTATGCAGTTATTCTATCTGTGATGATTCCCACTTGTTGCTAATTTTCTTCGCTACGGCGTCGTATATTGTTATCTTGGTAATTGTCTACTTAGGGTTTCTTGACATCTTAGTATTTGGTTCTATCAAAAGCTTAAAACACTCTATACTTTTACTGGTTTGATTTCTGGGTTTTCGGCTTACTTAGTCGCGTTACGCCTGTAGACGTTACGTGGTTAAGTGCCGGTCACGGGCCAAACTTTGGGTCATGACAAAGTTGGTATCAGAGCGTAGGTTTTACCTTCGGAGTGTAGGATGACCCTGGTATGATGTAGTAGGTAGCTGCAGCAGAGTGGCGTAGCGTGCGTATGTTCCGCGGCATACTCACGACACGGTACTCCGCCTAAGCGACCTTAGGACTTATTGATTGAATTTCCTTCATGATCGTATACATCCTTGTGATTCGATTTTCGTATCCTCATCGAATCCTACCTTCTTTTCAGCCATTATGCCGCCAAGGACTACGAGGGTGCAGAGAGCGGTCGTGAGAGCCGAGGTTCGAGTTGATTCGTCTGAGACGAGGAATGATCCGAGTAGTACCCCTGTTGTACCAGGACATATTGTTTTCCCTACGACAGATCAGATCGCTAGACTAGTGGCAGAGATGCAGGGCTTGTGCCAGACGATGAGCTCATTGGTAGAGGTCGTTCGAGCGCAGCGACAGATGGTTGTCACCCCTGTTACCCAGTTGTTCCTTGCGATCATTATGCAGTATCCCGTCCCCTACATAGCACCGGTGGAGGCAGCCCCAGTTTACGAGACACGTCTTCCAGAGACCGTGAGAGTTCCAGAACAGTTGTGGAATCGTACTGGTGTATCAGCCCAGAGCAGAGGCTTAGGACGAGGACAGTCGTTTGGCTTCCATCCCCAGGCAGGACAGCATTCAGCGCGTAGGTGTTTACGATGCGGAAGCCTTCAACACCTCATCAGACAGTGTCCCTTCACACCACGTCAGGGTCGTATTCTGAGACGTCGTGGACGCGGGGGGTTCGCACAGAGTGGTCAGGCTAGTAGAGGAGGAGTTCGATCAGTCGCAGATGGAGGACAGGCCCAAGTTATTGCTTCGACTCATCGGGGCGCGAGGGCGTCCAATGCGGAGCCTACAGGTACTCTTTCAGTATGTCCTTTTGTTGCACACGTATTGTTTGATCCGGATTCATGCACTCGTATGTTTACACACTTCATGCCGAGTTAGGATGAGAGTCGTGCTGGGTAGATTAGCCGTTTGTTGTGTTAACTTCCGTCAGCAATCCTTTTGTTTTGCAACACGTACTTCGGTCTTATGCCCATCGGATAGGAGATAGAGATTCGTTTTTCATTTTGAACTTCCCAAAGATGCTGGATTTGGCAATCTCCTGGGCACGGACTGGTTAGCTACGTGCTAGGCGTTGTGGGCTACCGTGAGGAAACAGTTAGGTTTTGTTTTCCCGGGCAAGTCAGTTCTTGTTGTGCAGGTGGATAGTGGTGCCGCCTCTTATAGCTTGAATTCAGCCTTGTTCGCTAGTCGGCTCTGAGGAGATGTCGTGGATTCTTGGCGTTTTTCGTGATGCTGTAGCCATAGTTGGTTTGTTGGACCGGTTTTCTTTCGTGCGAGAATTTTTCCGACGTCGTTCCAGATGAGACGGCGAAGCTTAAGGAGCTAAAGATCTGCTGCAGAGTTGTTGTTGAGGGAGTTTGTGCGTCTGGGTGTTTCGCATTAGGAAGTTCCTTTTTCTGTTCGTCAAGAAAAAAAAAAGATGACAGATTGAGGTTGTGTATTGATGGATCGTCAATTGAACCGGCTTACGGTGCGGATAGGTATCCTGTACCTCGCATTGACGATTTCTTCGATCAGCGTCAGAGTGCGAGACTTGGTCTAAGTTCGTTTGGGATCGGGTCATCATTGTTGCGGGTCCGGAGTGATGACGTTCCGAAGACTGCCTTGTGCGTGCTACGGGCTTGTGTGTTTTGGGTGTGTCACTGGACTCACCAATGCTCTAGCAGCATTCGTAGGTGTGATGAACTGGTTTTCTTCGGGCCGTTCCTCGACTAGTTATTGTTGTGTTATTTACGAAAACCTAGTCTTTTTAGTGTGCCTTGAAGGTTAGGGTAGCACTTGAGGATCTGTTATACGGATACTGGAAGAGCCCCAGCGGTTTACTAGATTCTCGGAGTGTCCCTTTAAGCTTGTTGTGTTGACTCCTAGGTTTTGTAGTTACGGAGACGAATTGGTATGGTTTCGAGGAAGATCGTGGCCGTACAGCTTAGGCCCAGACTCGAGCAGGATGGAGATCCGCAGATTTTTGGCTTAGTAGGTTTTTACTGCCGTTTCTTCCAGGATTGCTAGTGTAATGCTGCACCGTTAACTAAATTGACTGGAATGGAGGTTTCTTTTCTTTGGACTGAGGCTTGTGTGCGGAGTTTCCGCAGTTGAAGACTCGGTTAACAACTGCTTCAGCCCTTTCCTTGCTTTTTGGTTCGGGCGACTTTGTGGTTTAACTGTGATGTTTCGTGAGTAGGACTCGAATGTGTACTGAGGTGACACAATGGAGTTATCGCTTTTGCTTCCCTACATTTGGAGGAAGTACGAGAAGGATATCCCACTCATGATCTGGAGATGGCCGTGATGGTTTTGCGTTGGAGATTAGAGACACCACTTGTTTGAGAGTCGTGTCAGATTTTCACGGACCACCAGAGTTAAATGTACATCTTCCTGCAGCGGGTTTTGATTGTTGTGATAGTCCTCCGTAGATTTACAGTTCTTGTGCGATCGTTGAGTACAACTTAAGTTCGTCTCTACTAAGGAGACAGCTGGCTCATGTCCGCGCCCGACCACTTTTCTTAAATCGCTTTCACGAGGCACTGCTGCCGACGCTCGTTCGTCAGAGATATTGGAGCCTACTAGGCTGGGTAATGCAAGGGTGTGCTAGGCTAGAGAGACACTTGTGTACCTAATGTTATGAGGAAGAGACGTGGAATCCTAGGGCAGGCACATCGGTCAACTCCCTGTATTCATTCAAGCCCCACCAACTATTAACGTGACTTGTAAGGTAGTTGCGGGTGGGCAAGGATAGAAAGAGAAGTCTTGGGATTCGTTTCAAGGTGTCTGTCTTGTTGTGTGCTTGAGTTGAGCAACTGAGACTGACGGGAGAGTTGCAACCTTTAACCGTTCCGAAGAGGGAACGAGAGCAGATCTCCCCGAAATTAGTTATGGTGTTCACCCAGGAGTTGTCAGGATGCGACTCCATTCGGATGTTTGTCATCCGGTGATACTCAGTTTGCTCAGTTGTTATTGTTAAGTTGTGCGTATGTAGAAATTGTTGTCGGCAGTTGGGGATCGTCGTTTGCCATCGATAGGGTTCTCCTTTGATAGCAGTTATCAGGAGACACTCCAATTGGTAACCTTTAGGTTTAGAAGTTAGGTCGTGTCGATCACCAGTCTGTTTTCCTAACTCCGTGTTATAGGATTATTGGACCTCAGCTAGTTTAGAAATTTCAGAAATGACTCGGTTGTTTTGGGTCAGGATGAGAATGGTCTTTTGCGGATAGAGATCAGATGCTGACCAAGAGGGTCGCAGATTCGAGTTCGCAATAGCAGATCATGTATTCCCACGGAGATTTCCGATAAATGACATGTTGAGTTTTGGGAAGCTTCCCAGGATAGCAAGTCTTTTTAGGATCCCTAAGGCGAGTTGGTTCGTTGCCTTAAGTTGGGCACTTCCACCCAGATTATTGAGTATTCACCCCGTATTCCCTATGTCGATACTTTGCAATTACCTTCATGACCTTTCTCATTGGATTCAGCACCAGACCATTTAGTTCGAGTGTGATCCTTCGTTCACCCAACAGCCAGCCGTAATATTGGATCGGCAGGTGAAGAAACTTCGACCGAAGGTCTTGCCATCAATGAAGGTATTTTGGTGCATCCCAAACGGTGAAGAGATCACTTGGGAGGCTGAGGGCGAGATGCGGAAGGAGTTCTCTCATCCCTCTGAAGGTATGCGTAGCCTTGTATTTTTAAATTCGGGGACGAATTTTCTTTAAGGGGGGAAGATTGTAACACCTTAGGTCGTGTTTAGGGGTTAATTATATTTTAATAGATAGTTTTTGGTAAAAAGTTTACCAAATTAAGTTTCTGATATTTTATTCTAATTAATGAATATTTTATTAGGATTTTTCTAGGCACACACACACTTGTGCATGTAAACTAGGGTTAAGAGATGGGGTTAAACCATGATTAACAAGCATGGTGGACTAACCATTCCCTTAAGCCATTTTAAGTTTTGTATTAAGTTGTTTTGGGTTTTAAATTGGTATGGTTGTTGTTCTCTTGTTTTTATTTATGGGTGTTATTCTTTTTTTTGTGTGTTGTTTTGTTTATTGAAATTCTTTTCTTTTGTTGACTTGGTAGGAGAGAGAGGGTATGGGCAATATGGCTTGAGCCATGCTCATTTAATGAGAGAGAGAGAGGTTGACTAGGGTGCCTCATTTCTTTCCTCATTATTCTCATAACTCTCTCACACACACACACACTCAGCTGAGAGAGAGAGAGAGAGGCAGCAGCTGCAGAAGAAGCCCCAGCAGCAGCAACTAGCAGCAGCAACAGCATCATCATCAGTAGCATCAGCAGCAGCAAGCAGTGGCAACAGCAACATCAGCAGCAGCCCCCAGCAGCTGCAGCAGCACTTCCCATCTTCTCCACCTCCTTTCTCCTTGCACCTAGGGTCTTGTAAGGTATAGAATCTGAGCCCAACTTCTTGTTTGCTTAACGTATGTGTAGTTTAACTTCGGTTTGTGTAAAAAGTGAGATTTTATGCTTGAAATGGTGATTTGTGTGAACTTATGGTTTAGTGCTGTTAGTATTGGTTAGCCTAGCCTAATTAGGTGTTATTAAGACCATGTAAATCTAGTTAGACCCCAGATTACACCAAAATAGCATAGGGTTTCTAATTGTGCAAATTTAGTGTTTTTAAGTGAACTTTTTGGATTTCTGTGATCTGCTTTAGTCCCGAGTAGTTCAGGTTGAAATTGAGTTAACTGGAGCTTGTATACAAGGTATAGACCACACCACCAGAGCCCGAGACCCCCACCCCATAGCGAGGCCGCCGGTTTATTCGTTCTGGCCGCAATTTGCGGCCAGATAGGGGAATTTTTGGGTGATGTTTGGATGGGTAGGAGCCTGTTGTTATTTCTAGGCCAGTGGTATGTATAGTTTTGTAAGTTGTTAGCCTGGGTAGAATCTGGGACGTTATATCGTATTTCTAGTACGTTAGGTTCGCGCGATACGCGCGATATGCGAGAGGGTTCCATGATTCAGCGTATCGCGGTGTGTCGGGGTTAGTTTTTGACGCGTGGACACGTTTAGCGTATCGTACACATGTGCGTTTAGTTCGCGACGCGAGCGTATCGTTTGACTTTGATATCGCGTTTTGCGAGATAGTTTCTTATATTTGGATTCTTGTGTAATTCCAGGTTCGCAGGCGGGTACGTCGGACGAAGCTAAGAAAGGGAAGCAGGTGGTCGGTTACGAGTAGCGCACGATCAGGTGAGTAGATTTAACATCTACGGGGAAATCGCCCGTATGGCGTTAAGCGTCAGGGCGAGTTAGGATATTAGATTGTAGATGTTCATATGGACTGTAGTAGCATACATTATTGTTGCATATAGAAATGATAGCATAGAACACTGCACTGTCACTAACGGTTCAAGTCGCACGAGCACGATTGATATGCTACACTCACACCGTTAGTGATTGCCATGACACTCACATTTAGGATTGCTATAAATCATATATCATACTGATTCTACCTTATTGATGTTGTCATGATTTGCCGCATAACAGCATATGTTATATCCATATTTGGGCACATATGCATCACATACCCCTACTGGTACTACATACACATATATTGATATCTTCATACCTGCGCACATGCATACTGTATACTCATATCTGTGCACACATACATTGATATCTTCATACCTACGCACATGCACACTGTATACTCATATCTGTGCACACATATATTGATATCTTCATACCTGCGCACATGCACACTATATATTCATACCAGTGCACACATATATTGATATTTTCATACTTGCTTAGATTACGCATTGAGATATGTTGTTTCCATGTTAATTCTGGATTTGGGGAACCGTGGATATTTCAAAGAGAATAGTTAATTATTTAAAAACCCGGTTTCCCTTGATATGATATTTCGGTGCGTCCACCATGTGTTTTCTCGGTACTAGAGTGATATATGTGAACCCGAATCGAGGAGTTGGATGAGGCCGATTACGGGTACATGGTAGACCTGGTATGGTACCCCGGGGCGAGAACGGTTTCGCTGTGTAGTAGACGGTGAGCCTGGCAGAGGGACTACTACCTACCGGTGATTGGTTGTTGGACCTGGCGGTTATCCGGAGGATACCGACCAGAGTCGATGGATGGATACGGGACGACTCGTACTGCCGGGGCCGAGGGCCGATACCGCAGACAGAGCCCGTGGGCTGATCCGGACTGACGGATGCCCTATACCGGAGGATTTGCGTGTCGATACTTGGCACGAGTATTTCTTGATATTTTGGGTGCCGATGTTGGGCACTCACGATTATATGAGATTTACAAGATTGGAGGACCGAGGAGGATGACGACGCCTGAGTAGTATTGGGATTTGGGTGCATTGATGAGTACCGATTATACTTTCCACGATGACATTCCGTGTAGATGTTATATTTCCTATGCTCAGTCCACGATATCTCATCCTGTATCTATTATACCTGATATAGTACACATTGCTATACCTGATCATTGCACACCCTGTTCATTCTATATAGGGTTGTTAGATTGCATTGCTGTACCTGATCATTGCACACCCTGTTCATTCTATATAGGGTTGTTAGATTGCATTGCTATACCTGATCATTGCACACCCTGTTCATTCTATATAGGGTTGTTAGATTGCATTGCTATACCTGATCATTGCACACCCTGTTCATTCTATATAGGGTTGTTAGATTGCATTGCTATACCTGATCATTGCACACCCTGTTCATTCTATATAGGGTTGTTAGATTGCATTGCTATACCTGATCATTGCACACCCTGTTCATTCTATAGAGGGTTGTTAGATTGCATTGCTATACCTGATCATCACAGTTCTTGCTCATCACATGGAGTTGTTATTAGATCGTACTTGTTGCATGTTTGAGCATCCAGTTCATCTTATAGTTGTTATCTGTTGATATAGGTTAGAGTATCGTTGCACGTGCATACTCGCGATTAGCTTTATATATTATCTTCTATTCACGAGTTGGCAACTCACCCCCGTTGTGCCACAGTATTTGTAGGTTGCCCTTCGGAGTAGTCACGGCAAGCTGCGTTCTTGCATCTTTTGACACAGATACCCCTACAGTTGGTGTACTAGCTCTTTTGCTGATAGGTGGGTTTTGTGCGGTATCTGGTTATCTTTCAGTTATGTACATTGTTGTATCTAGTACTCTCCATCTACCACTTATGTATTGACTTAGAGACCAGTTGTGAGAACGATGTATATTATTTTGTATTCTGGTGTCGAGCTCGTTGTGAGCCAAGTTTACTTATGCAGTTATTCTATCTGTGATGATTCCCACTTGTTGCTAATTTTCTTCGCTACGGCGTCGTATATTGTTATCTTGGTAATTGTCTACTTAGGGTTTCTTGACATCTTAGTATTTGGTTCTATCAAAAGCTTAAAACACTCTATACTTTTACTAGTTTGATTTCTGGGTTTTCGGCTTACTTAGTCGCGTTATGCCTGTAGTCGTTACGTGGTTAAGTGCCGGTCACGGGCCAAACTTCGGGTCGTGACAATCGGAGAATTTAATTTTGTTTTGTTATTCCGGATAATTTAGAAAGTGCTGAAATGTTCGAACGGATATCATTAACTCAATTTTTCCCGGCACGAAAAAGTTTCAAGTGTTGAATTTTTACCGAGTTTGAGTCTTTCGGAAAAACGTGCATGTGATGTGATGGACCCTCTAGAAGACAACAAACCTTAACTCGATTATGTGACCGTCTTGAACTGTCCTTTGAACCATAGGGTTGTTAGTTATATGTATGCCCTAGAGGCCATTACTGTACATTGGATGTATATTGTAGTGGATGCTGGGACATATATAGGTAGGACTTTCTTGCTCGACATGATAGTACGCTATCTGGTTACTCTTTATCTTAACATGTATACTTTCTGTCTCTCTGTTACATGTTGATAAAGCCCTTAGGATGTGTACTCGACTTCCAGGACTATGATGCAGATCATACTTGTGGGGCCTGGGTAGTCCATGAGTACATCCTTCAATGTTCCTAGTCATGGGAATATCGAGACGGGGCATCGATATTCCAGAGTAGACTAGCGTATATCTTCTCGACCCATGTGATGGGCTATAGATGATCCCATATCCATTGGTGTTTGACATCAGAGATGGTATGCGGGTGCTCAGTGGAGACTGGGTACACTGAACGGACTCACCGAGAACTCCCAGATGGTATTATACCTCACGTCAGATGGCAGTTCTCTGGTGACACTGGTACAGCTTAGTCTGTTGACCCGAGATCGTCATAGAGTCTTGTGTGTCTCCCACTGTGCTTTGATTTCCACCCTACCACGGCTCTACTGAGTCGTGCAAACAGGTGGTTTTTAGGTACAGTCCCGATTCACATGGAGGTAATGAGCGATAGGAGGGGATTCGTCTCTCCCGGTATTAGGGGTTGATGTTGCGCTATGCTCGACTGGCCATAACAGGAAATCCCTGGCCAGGGTTGCAGTGATCTATTGGTAAGTGTTATCAGTAGTTTCATGCTATGTTATGGACCGTATATCGGCATGACTTATCGAGCTACTGGGGTCTGACGTTTACCACCCCTAGACGAGATATGCGACATATCAGACGAACAGACCGGACTGTACGGTAAGTGTTACTGGTTGGATTCACAGGAGTGTGAGCGGGCTTGCTCGTTGATTTTCTGATCGCTCAATACCCGGGTGGCCGTTACGTTTAGCAGACCGCTTGCGGCTTATGGGTGTTTGATATGATCATCACCTGCTGCCGGCGTATTGACGAGTCTTTAGAGTCCTACACAGTGGTTTCCTGGTTCAAGCGAAACGAAATAGGAGCGCATATGAGATATGTACGGGACCGAGAATAATGCATGTATGTGATACCGTATTCTATTCTCGCGATGAATATATCGATTGGTTGTATGCAATATAACCTAGTTATCGAATCAAGGATTGATTCGATAAGCCGATACATTGGATATTAGTCGGTTATATGCGATATGACCGGATCGTTAAATGAAGTGTTGATTTAATGATTTAATGCATACTTATATATTTGATATGTTACTTTACATTAACTAGTATTTGTTCACTTAAAATGGATTTTCTCACTTGATGTGCACATTGTATATGTGATATATTTTTGTGCACTTGATTGTATCATGTTTGATGATACATGCATGTTTGGGTGTATGTTTAGTTTAAACCATGTTTAAGTGAATGGTTAGGGTTTTGTTTATTTACTTATTCATTTATTTATTTATTCATTAATTCATTTTTGGGCAAAAATGAAATGGTGGCTTAGTTTGTTTTGTTGTTGAAGCTTCATGAAGCTTTGAATAAGTCTACCATTTTGTCTTTTGCCTTAACCCTAACCATTCACCTAACCTTAGTTTATTCTCTACACTAAACCATGGTTGAATATATGATAAGTATCATTTTATTTTCTTTTTGAAATATACTTATCATATTCTTTTCTTCTTCTTCTTCTCCTTCTTCAAGATGAAGAAAAGCTTGCTACCATCAATGGTGAAATGAGAAAAAGAGTGAGAAATCCAATTCTAAAGTGAACCCACTTCCTATTTCTTCATCCTCTACCACTTGCCAAGTAGTATAGGGTGTTTTCTTCACAAGTTTCATGACTTGGTGAAGTTGGAGCTTGATCTTGAGTTGCCTCGACGTAGATCATCTTCGGCATCGAAGTCGACGACCTAGCCCGATCATTTCTCCGACGAAACTATCGCCAGAGTCCGGATTCCGATTGGTACAGCGGAGGGACGTCATCACGGAGCCAAGGAAGTGGAGGACCGGATCTACAAAGGTTGTAGTCACTTTCCTTTAGCAATAAAGTCGTTTACTTGCTTGCATCACCTTATCATCTTGTTAACGATCCGTATTAGGGTTTGTAGGCACATGAAAAAATTTGAATTGGGCATGTTTGATCTGTTGTGAGACCTCATTAGTGTGCCTAGGAACCTTACAGTGGTATCAGAGCCTAGCTAGAGCATTAGGCGATGCGTTAACGAAGTTAAAACTCCGATCGAACCCAAATACGACAAAATACACCCCTCTCTGGTCATTTTTTAAAATCTGGGGTTTTCCAGTATTAAAAATACCTGAAAAATTCAGCAGGGAAAAATAGGAATTATGGTGAAAAACGAACCCCTAATTCCTCAATATGGCCGCGGAACCGCGGCGATTACCCACCATTAGCGGTGGTTCCGCGGCAATCTAAGGGTATTAGGGACTGGTCTTTTCACAGTAATTCCTTTCTATGTGTTTACTATTTTATGGGTATTTTTAATCTGACACATGTGTTGTGCATTCTGGGGTTTGTTTTGTAATCATCGATTCGATCGGGAATTTTAAATTCGTTATTGTTTTTCCGGGTAAATTTTAGAACATGTTAAAAAGTTTGACCGGATAGAAATACCCACTTTTTCCCCTGTCAGGAAATTTCCAAGTGTTGGATCTTTCCGTAGTTTGATGACGTTCAAAGTAGTGCAAGTAATGCGATGGTCCCTCTAGAAGACAACAAACCTTAACTCGATTATGTGACCGTCTTGAACTGCCCTTTGAACCTTAGGGTTTGGGGCAGTACGGCGTGCCACATGTGAGGCGTTGGCTTGACCCTTCTACGGCTGGACCGTTGGTACTGAGGCATGAAATGAATGTTTTTAAACTTGTTTCATGTGTTGAGCTGTTTCGGGAAAGCTTGGGTGTTTGTATGTTCGATCGGAAAGTTTAACATTTTCTATTTATCCGGAATGTGATACAATAATTGGAATTCACAAGTAGTTATGAGATAACTGAATGAATGTTATAAACATAGAAGTTTAGTCTCACTTGATCGGTTGCCACGGAATTTTGATGTGATCAAAAGCCTGTCGCAATCACGTAGAGTACGCGGATACTCATCGGGTAAAACTTAATAGACAGCTACACCCCATAGCCCCGACCAAGTGAGTGTAGGAGAACCCCGTCACCGAAAGCATTCGTTCGGGTGCTCGCGGTAGCGGTGTTCCGCCTTAGTGCACTTCGTCGACGGTATCGGGGGTGCGGCCGTCTACTAAAGTTTGCGATGAGCATTCGATCAGAATTTCGGGAATCCTGTTGAATTGCCCGACTTGATATTGAAAAGTGTTTTCGATATAGAGACTAAAATGCGGGGTTTATAATTGTTAGGCATGCGATGTCTAAGGAATTCATTTGGTTAGGCATGCGATGTCTAAAGAGTTTGTGGATTCCAACTGTTGTAGTTTTACACTTTCTTTTCTGTGACCGTAAGTGTAATATGTGATATCGCCGGTTTCGTTGCTATATGTCAACGACAATTGGGATACGCATGTTTACTTATGTTGATGACATGTGATGTTATGTGTTGCTGGATATGTTATATTGGATCGTCGTGTTTGAATAGCCGGGGGTTTTTATGTGAGATGAGTGTTTTTCATTTTCATTCATGTAAAAACTTGTATGTAATATTCTTTTATTGGGGCACTTCCAGGTTGCGGATGATGTCACCATTTGTATATTATTTACTTTTCCGCACTAGGACAGACCCAAGGAGAGGAGCACAAGTAACCGGGTTCTAGGGTCCAGTGGGAGACCATCTCGAGGAGTCGAGTCCGGGTCTCCTAACCCTAGAATTGGTAGGGTTGCTTGCCTCTCTCGTAGGGGTCTAGGGGTGTGGGATTGGCTATTCACCACGACCGTGGAATCCGTGTTTTATACTGGCTCGTATTAAAAACACGGACGTCCTAGTATATCCAATATTTCATATGATATTTTCTGCTGCGTTATCTGTGATGTGATCATGTGATTTGTTCTGATAGATATGGTATATAGTATATATGATATATTATATAGACGTTGCTTATGTTTTTCACCCGCGCTAGACCTGCCTCGCTCTGGCGTTAGTTACCTAACCTAACGGTGCAGACGAGACATCGAGGCGAATGCGGATGGCATAAGCGTACGTTATATTTATCTGTGATGTTTAGGTGGACTTAAATGATGGGACATTCATTAATGAGATTAATGAAAGAAAATAAACCTAATTGATGTTTTGGAATCGAATTTCAAAATAAAACAGGTAGCTACAGTTCTTGCTTTGCATCGCGGTGTTCCTTATAGAACATCCTGCACCTTATTCGATAAGGAAAGGACCGAGATCCCTTCACCGGGAGTGACTCCTTTAGCAATAACTGGAAGATGCTACACACTCGGTTTGTCTTTTGATTGCTTCTATAGTTTCTGCTTTGCACAATGATATATATGATATATCCCGCACCTCATTCGACGAGGAAAGGGCCGACGATCCCTTCACCGGGAGTGACTCCTTTAGCAAAACTAGAAAAGCCTAAAAAACATTCCATTTAAAAACCATTTGATTCCGCAACGAGATCAAGTTCAAAGCGTTAAAGGTTTTCATAAAAACCATTCGCAACCCTCCATCATTTTAGGAAGTAGAGTACTTAGTATTCGTGCTACGTTTGTCGACCATAGCCGAGGCGTAGTGTACGGTAGCTAAGTGATGTCTTCGTACACCGCATATGATGCGATTAGTTAGGACAGTCATGTGGCTTTGTTGACCTTAGCCAAGGGTCATGTGGGTGGGTCTAACTAATCACGAAATGATGGGTAGAACTTGACTAGTGCTTATGATTTGTTGACCTTTACCAAGGTCATAGGTGCTAGGGGTGAAAACCATTATCGGGAGTTTCAAGTGTTGAAATTTGCAATGAGATTGCATACCTTCTATGTGATAGTTGGATCCTGATACCCACTGCGAGTAATTGTTACTCCTGGGAGAGTTTTGCACTTTACAATTAGCCGACCAAGTAGGTGTCTAGAAAGGTGTCAACGGGGTTACGCCTCTGGGAAAACGAGGTTTACTGTAATTAGGTCCGTGCGAAAGCACGGGGAACCTCCCTCAAAGTACCGACATTGGCCTGGCTGAAAGATTGGCGAAATTGTAGAGTGTAATTAATCCCGGCTAGTCTTTCCTTTTAGGGTTTGAAGGAAGATTTGATAAAAACAGTGGGAGCCATCCTGATTAGATAAAATATATAACCAATCTGATCTTGCAAGAGCGCACGCTGAGTGTTTTCTTCTCTCTCTCTCCAGGCAGCGACCATATCACGCCTTAATCAAGATAATAATATGGATGTATTGACCGAACCCGCTTGTTATACTGAGCTGGGGAACGTTGGTCCCGCTCCAACTTATAATTGTTATAAGACAGAGCAGGAAATAGGGGAATACCAGAATTCCTATGCCGCCCAAACGAAGAAAGTGCATATGATGCATCTCCTTCGGGTGTGTTCATCACACAGAACTGTTTCTAAATATCCTCTGCATCCTGGGTATTTAACACCGGATCAGGATCCCAGATATGTAATCTGTTACATAGGGCTACAGAAAGGCAGAGAACTGAGAACGGGTGATAAGTTTCATGAGACAGAAAATGGTGCAAGTGTTGCAGCCAAGTCTGTTGGTCACTGTCACCCTGTATCCCAGTACATTGATTCTGAACAAATGCTATTTGATACCGAACCTGATATACAAAATCATATCAGTCTCTTCATTAGTAAAGAAATGATAAAATTTTGTATTGATGGATAATGTTTTGAACATTTCCTATATCAAAAGTTGATCGGTTCAGGCACGTTATCTAAAAGCATTGACGTTCTAAATCAAACTACAGTTCCTAGTATACTGAACACACACAAGAAGAAGAGTTCAGAAATGAACGAATTCTTCTTGAGGTATTGTAGACTAGGCCATATCAATGCGACCCGACTAGCTGAAGTTACATTTTAGATGCATATTTAAATCAGTTTGAATTTACATCTTGTGAAACTTGCCAGTCATGTCACAAAGATAAGATGACCATAGCTCTGTTTATTGGAAACAGAGAAAGAGTTAGTGAACTCTTGGGACTAATACATGATGATGTATGTAAGGTCTCCTGTTTACACATGCCAGGGCCGGTTCTTTGTACTTCACTACATTCTCTGATGATCTCTCAAGATTCAGTCATATGTTCCTGTTGGAACATAAGTTAGAACCTTTTGAGATATTCACAGAATATAAGTTAGAAGTAGAGAACCAAAATACGGGTATAAGTATTATGTCCTATGATAAGATCAGGGAGGAGAATACTTGTGCATGGAATTCTTGGACTATTCTAAAGCAGAATGAGATTCTCTCTCAGTATTACTCCTCTGAATACACCACAGCACAACGGTGTATCAGGGCGGAGCAATCGCACCCTATATGATATGGCGTGCTCTATGATGAGTACTACTGAGTTACCTATTTCCTCTTGGGGTTATGCACTTAAGAAGTTGCATGCCTATTGAATTGGGTTCGAATCAAATCTGTGCCTACCATTCCATATGAGATATGGTATGGGAAGAGCCTATCTCTTAAGTATGTTAAGATTTGGGATTGTCCGGCCTATGTCAAAAGCAAAATCCGGACAAGATCGAGGCAAGGTCAGTTCTGTAGAACTGGAAAGGTTCCAGCTATACAAACTGCAGCTGATGATTTGACAGAACCAAAGGATTCAATAATCCCCGACGAACCTCAGCCTCTCCGCCGATCTGGTAGGGTTCCTCACCTGCCTGAGAGATACTTCGGTTTCTCGATGACAGTGGGAGCGAGGATTGCATCATGAGATGATGACCCAACTAGATTCGAGCAGGTCATCGAGAGTAGGGACTCTGTAAGAATGGCTGGATGCTTAGCGATCTGAGATGGAATCCATATACACCAACAAAGTATGGACTTTGGTTGCGATATCTGAAGGGTTAAATCCCCATCAGGAGCAAGTATATCTTGAGAAGATTACTTGGTGTAGATGGAAAAGTTGAGACTTTCAAAGCTAGACTTGTTAAAGGTTTTCGTCATCAACCAAGCATGGATAATGATGAAACCTTTTCCAGGGACTATGCTTAAGTCCATCCAGATCCTACTTACCATTGCTACATACCATGACTACGATATCTGGTGGTTGGGTGGCATGACTACTTTTCTAAATAATGATTTAGAAGAGAACGTCTATAAGAACACAGCCAGAGGGCTTCGTAAACAGTGGGAGCAGCGGAAATGTGTGCAAGTTGCTTTATAGATTAAAGCAGACATCGCGGAGTTGGAACATCTGTTTTGATGTGGTAGTCAAAGAGTTTGACTTCATCAAAATGGTAGATGAACCTTGTATGTACAAAAAGGTAGTATGGAGTATGGTGATGATCCTCGTAGAGTACGTGGATGACATACTCTTGATAGGAAAGGAGTTTCCTATGCTACGATCGGTCGATCTCCTCTTATCACATTGATTCTCCATATAGGATCAAAGTGATACCTCCTAAATCCTGGGTTTTGGATCTATGAGATAGATCTAAATGGATGTTAGGATTCTCACTAGTTGTAGTGAGATGGTATCAGTTGATCCTGGGGAGAATCACTGGAAAGGTTCCAGGGTGATAAGGATGACTGAATGTCAGTCGCAGGCATTGTCTTTACCCTCAGTGGAGGGACGGTATGTTGGAAGTGTTCCAAGCTAGATACCGTGGCAAACTAGACGATAAAGGCTGGTAACATTGCTATTAAAGATACTACCAAAGAGGTAGTTTGGGTGTATATTGGTTCATAAGATGAACTAGGTTCCTACCATTGTATGACAATGGAAGTGTGGCTTTGGCCCGGGAACCCTGGTCCCATCAGTGACCCAGACATATTCTGAGGCAGCATCACCTGATCATGGAGATAGTTGATCTCCAGGGTGATCGAGGTTAGGAGAGTAGACTCAGATGACAACACAGCGGATCCACTCACAAAGGCTTTTTCCCAGAGAGAGACTTATATGGGATGGTTGAGTATGTGATACTGCAACCACTGCTACAGATGGCCCTAGTGCAAGTGGGAGATTGTTAGTTATATGTATGCCCTAAAGGCCATTACTGTACATTGGATGTATATTGTAGTGGATGCTGGGACATATATAGGTTGGACTTTGTTGCTCAACATGATAGTACTCTATCTGGTTACTCTTTATCTTAACATGTATACTTTCTGTCTCTCTGTTACATGTTGATAAAGCCCTTAGAATGTGTACTCGACTTCCAGGACTATGATGCAGATCGTACTAGTGGGGCCTGGGTAGTCCATGAGTACATCCTTCAATGTTCTTAGTCGTGGGAATATCGAGACGGGGCATCGATATTCCAGAGTAGACTAGCGTATATCTTCTCGACCAATGTGATGGGCGATGGATGATCCCATATCCATTGGTGTTTGACATCAGAGATGGTATGCGGGTGCTCAGTGGAGACTGGGTACACTGAACGGACTCGCCGAGAACTCCCAGATGGTATTATACCTCACGTCAGATGGCAGTTCTCTGGTGACACTGGTACAGCTTAGTCTGTTGACTTGAGATCGTCATAGAGTCTTGTGTGTCTCCCACTGTGCTTTGATTTCCACCCTATCACGGCTCTACTGAGTCGTGCAAACAGGTGGTTTTTGGGTACAGTCCCGATTCACATGGTGGCAATGAGCGATAGGAGGGGATTTGTCTCTCCCGGTATTGGGGGTTGATGTTGCGCTATGCTCGACTGGCCATAACAGGAAATCCCTGGCCAGGGTTGCAGTGATCTACTGGTAAGTGTTATAAGTAGTTTCATGCTATGTTATGGACCTTATATCGGCATGACTTATCGAGCTACTGGGGTCTGACGTTTACCACCCTTAGGCGAGATATGCGACATATCAGACGAACAGACCGGACTGTACGGTAAGTGTTACTGGTTGGATTCACAAGAGTGTAAGCGGGCTTGCTCGTCGATCTTCTGATCGCTCAATACCCGGGTGGCCGTTACGTTTAGCAGACCGCTTGCGGCTTGTGGGTGTTTGATATGATCATCACCTGCTGCCGGCGTATTGACGAGTCTTTAGAGTCCTACACAGAGGTTTCCTGGCTCAAGCGAAACGAAATAGGAGCGCATATGAGATATGTGCGGGAGTGAGAATAATGCGTGTATGTGATACCATATTCTATTCTCGCGATGAATGTATCGATTGGTTGTATGCGATATAACCTAGTTATCGAATCAAGGATTGATTCGATAAGCCGATACATTGGATATTAGTCGGTTATATGCGATATGACCGGATCGTTAAATCAAGTGTTGATTTAATGATTTAATGCATAATTATATATTTGATATATTACTTTAAATTAACTAGTAATTGTTCACTTAAAATGGATTTTCTCACTTGATGTGCACATTGTATATGTGATATATTTTTGTGTACTTGATTGTATCATGTTTGATGATACATGCATGTTTGGGTGTATGTTTAGTTTAAACCATGTTTAAGTGAATGGTTAGGGTTTTGTTTATTTACTTATTCATTTATTTATTTATTCATTAATTCATTTTTGGGCAAAAATGAAATGGTGGCTTAGTTTGTTTTGTTGTTGAAGCTTCATGAAGCTTTGAATAAGTCTACCATTTTGTCTTTTGCCTTAACCCTAACCATTCACCTAACCCTAGTTTATTCTATACACTAAACCATGGTTGAATATATGATAAGTATCATTTTATTTTCTTTTTGAAATATACTTATCATATTCTTTTCTTCTTCTTCTTCTCCTTCTTCAAGATGAAGAAAAGCTTGCTACCATCAATGGTGAAATGAGAAAAAGAGTGAGAAATCCAATTCTAAAGTGAACCCACTTCCTATTTCTTCATCCTCTACCACTTGCCAAGTAGTATAGGGTGTTTTCTTCACAAGTTTCATGACTTGGTGAAGTTGGAGCTTGATCTTGAGTTGCCTCGACGTAGATCATCTTCGGCATCGAAGTCGACGACCTAGCCCGATCATTTCTCCGACGAAACCATCGCCAGAGACCGGATTCCGATTGGTACAGCGGAGGGACGTCATCACGGAGCCAAGGAAGTGGAGGACCGGATCTACAAAGGTTGTAGTCACTTTCCTTTAGCAATAAAGTCGTTTACTTGCTTGCATCACCTTATCATCTAGTTAACGATCCGTATTAGGGTTTGTAGGCACATGAAAAAATTTCAATTGGGCATGTTTGATCTGTTGTGAGACATCATTAGTGTGCCTAGGAACCCTACAAGGGTTTGGGGCAGTACGGCATGCCACATGTGAGGCGTTGGCTTGACCCTTCTACGGCTGGACCGTTACTACTGTGACGTATTCTGGAATTTTTGAAGTCCGCTCAAGTGTTGAGCTATTTAGGAAATCTTGGGTGTTTGATAATCTGTTCGGAAAGTTTAATACAGTCTATTTATCTGGAATGTGATACAATATGTGGAATTCATACCGTTAGGCATGAAATGCGAAATATGTGATATTTCGGATTTACGATGTCTAAAGAGATTATGGATTCCAAATGTTGTAGTTTTACACTTTCTTTTCTACGGCCGTAAGTGTAATATGTGATATCGCCGGTTTCGTTGCTATATGACAACGACAATTGGGATGCGCATATTTACTTAAGTTGATGACATGTGATGTTCTGTGTTGCTGGATATGTTATATTGGATCGTCGCGTTCCGAATAGCCGGGGGTTTTATGTGAGATGAGAGTTTTTTTTCCATTCATGTAAAATTAAAATGTATGTAATATTCTTTTATTGGGGCACTTCCGGGATGAGATTGATGTCACCTTTTGTATATTATTTACTTTTCCGCACTAGGATAGACCCAAGGAGGGGAGCACAAGTAACCGGGTTCTAGGGTCCAGTGGGAGACCAACTCGAGGAGTCGAGTCCGGGTCTCCTAACCCTAGAATTGGTAGGGTTGCTTGCTGCTCTCGTAGGGGTCTAGGGGTGTGGGTTTGGCTATTCGTCGCGACCGTGGAATCCGTGTTTTATAGAGGCTCAAAATAAAACACGGACGTCCTAGTATATCCAATGTTTCATATGTTTCTTCTGCTGCGATATCTGTGATAAATACTGTATATAGTATATATGATATATTATATAGACGTTACTTATGTTTTACACCCGCACTAGCCCTGCCCCGCTCTGTCGTTAGTTACCTAACCTAATGGTGCACGAGGGGACATCGAGGCGAATGCGGATGGCATAAGTGTACGTCGTATTTATCTGTGATGTTTAGGTGACATAAATGACGGGACTTCATTAATGTAATTAATGAAAGAAAAGAAACCTAAAAGATGTTGTAGAATCAAATTTTCAAATAAAAGGGTAGCTACAGTTTTGCTTTGCATAGCGGTATATATGATATACCCTGCACCTTATTCAATGTGGAAAGAGCCGAGATCCCTTCACCGGGAGTGACCTTTTTAGCAAAACTGGCAGATGCTACAACACTCGGTTTGACTTTTGATCGCTTTTGGAGTTTTGCTTTGCATAGTGATATATATGATATGTCCTGCACCTTATTCGATGAGGAAAGAGCCGAGATCCCTTCACCGGGAGTGACCTCTTTAGCAAAACTAATAAAAGCCTCAAAATCACTCCATTTCAAAATTTCACTTGATTCTATAATGATATCAAGTTCATTACTCAATAGGTTTTCAGAAAAACCTGTCGTAGCCCTCCGTCATTTCAGATAAGTCCTACTTAGTATTCGTGCTACGTTTGTTGACCTCCGTCAAGGCGTAGTGTGCGGTAGCTAACTAGTATTTATCCGCTTATGCATATGATGCAGATTGGATTAGGGTAGTCGTACGACCTTGTTGACCTCCGTCAAGGGTCGTGCGGGTGGGTTTGATTCAATCAAGAAATGACGGGTTGAACTTGACTTACACCCTATGGTTTGTTGACCTCCGTCAAGGTCATGGGATGCTTGGGGCAAAAATATTATCGGGAATTTCAAGTGTTGAGATTTGCAATGAGATTGCATACCTTCTATGAGATAGTTGGATCCCGATACCCACTGCGAGTAATTGTTACTCCTGGGAGAGTTTTACACAGGACAATTAGCCGATCAAGTAGGTGTCTAGAAAGGTGTCAACGGGGTTACGCCTCTGGGAAAATGAGGTTTACTTTAATTAGGTCTGTGCGAAAGCACGGGGAACCTCCTTCAAAGCACCGACACTGGCCTGGCTGAAAGATTGGCGAAATTGTAGGGTGTAATTAATCCGGGCTAGTCTTTCCTTTTAGGGTTTGAAGGAAGATTTGATAAAAATAGTGGAAGCCATCCCGATTAGATAAAATAATAACCAATCTGATCTTGCAAGAGCATACGCTAAAGTGTTTTCTTCTCTCTCTCTCCAGGTAGCGACCATTTCATGCCTTAATCAAGATAATAATATGGATGTATTGACCGAACCCGCATGTTATACTATGCTGGGGAACGTTGGTTCTGTTCTTTCTTATAAGAGTTATAGGACTGAACAGGATATAGGGGAATACTAGGATTCCTATGCCACCCGTGTGAAGAAAGTACATGTTGATGCATTTTCTTCGGGTGTGTTCGTTATGGAGAACTGTTTCTCCATTTTCTCTACGTCCTGGGTATTAGATACCGGGTCAGGATCCCATATATTTAATCAGTTACATGGGCTTAGAAAAGGTAGAGAACTTGGAGAAGGTGATAAAGACATAAGGGTTGGAAATGGTGCAATTGTTGCAGCTAAAACTGTCGGGGAATATCACCTTGTATTGCCAACTGGTAATTCATTGGTTATGAACGAATGCTATTACCTGCCGAACCTGATATGCAACATTATATCGGTTTCTTTACTAAGTAAAGAGGGATATAATTTTGTATTACAGGATAATGTTATGAACATTTTCCTTAACCAAAAGTTGGTTGGATCAGGCACGTTGTGCAATGGCATTTATGTTCTAAATGAATCAACAGTTCTGAGCATAATAAACACACACAAGAGGAAGAGTTCAGAACTGAACGAATCCTTCTTGTGGCATTGTAGACTAGGTCATATAAATGCGATACGACTAGCTAAGATGCATAAGGATGGATATTTGAAACCGTTCGAATTTTCATCTTATGACACTTGCCAGTCATGTCTCAAAGGCAAGATGACCAAGACTCCGTTTACGGGACACGGAGAAAGAGTTACCGAACTCTTAGGACTGATACATAGTGATGTATGCGGTCCCATGTCTACACATGCCAGGGATGGTTCTTCGTACTTCATTACATTCACTGACGATCTCTCTAGATTCGGGTATGTGTTCCTGATGAAACACAAATCAGAAGCTTTTGAGAAATTTAGAGAATATAAACAAGAAGTTGAGAACCAAACTGGGAAAAGTATTAAAATCCTTCGATCTGATCGAGGAGGTGAATACTTGAGCAATTAATTCCTGGACTTCCTAAAAGAGAATGGGATTCTCTATCAGCTAACTCCTCCATATACACCACAGCACAATGGTGTATTAGAACGGAGGAACCGCACCCTATTAGATATGGTGCGCTCTATGATGAGTATAGCTGAGTTCCCTATTTCCTTCTGGGGATATGCACTGGAGACAGCAGCATACCTACTGAATAGGGTTCCTACCAAATGTGTGCCTACCACCCCATATGAGATATGGGAGGGGAAGAGACCATATCTTAATTTTATCAAGATATGGGATTGCCCGGCCTATGTCAAAAGACAAAAACCGGACAAACTCGAGGCAAGGTCTGTTTTGTGTAAGTTTGTTGGATATCCCAAGCATTCGCGAGGGTATATCTTCTACCACAGTGAGGAACAAAGAGTGTTTGTTGCTCAACATGCCACCTTTTTAGGAAAGGAATTTCTTGCAAAAGAGATTAGTGGCTCTGAGGTAGAACTGGAAGAGGTTCCAGCTGTACAAACCACAACAGAAGATTTGGTAGAACCAGAGGATTCGGTAGTTCCCGATGAACCCCAGCCACTCCGCCGATCCAGTAGGGTTCCTCACCCACCTGAGAGATACTACGGTTTTCTCATGGATAGTGGGAGCGAGGATTGCATCATGGTTGATGATGACCCAACTAGCTTCGAGTAGGCCATCATGAGTGGGGACTCAGTGAAATGGCTGGATGCAATACGGTCCGAGATGGAATCCATGTACACCAACAAAGTATGGACTTTGGAAGTTGCTCCTGAAGGGGTAAAACCCATTGGGAGCAAGTGGATCTTCAAGAAAAAACTTGGTGTAGATGGGAAAGTGGAGACTTTCAAAGCTAGACTTGTTGCAAAGGGTTTTCGTCAAAGACCAGGTGTGGAATATGACGAAACCTTTTCTCCAGTGGCTATGCTTAAATCCATCCGGATCATGCTTGCCATCGCTGCATATCATGATTATGAAATCTGGCAAATGGATGTTAAGACCGCCTTTCTAAACGGTGATTTAGAAGAGTGCGTTTACATGACTCAGCCAGAGGGCTTCGTAGACAGTGGGAGCAGCGGGAAGGTGTGCAAGCTGCTTAAATCCATTTATGGATTAAAGCAAGCATCGCGGAGTTGGAACATCTGCTTTGACGTCGTTATCAAAGAGTTTGATTTCGTCAAAAACGTAGATGAACCTTGTATCTACAAGAAGGTAGCAGGGAGTAAGGTTGTCTTCCTCGTATTGTACGTGGACGACATACTCCTGATAGGAAATGACATTCCTATGCTGCAATCGGTCAAGCTCTTCTTATCACAAAGATTCTCAATGAAAGATCTTGGTGATGCTTTCTGCATATTGGGAATTATGATCTATAGAGATAGATCTAAAAGGATATTGGGATTGCTCCAATCCAGGTACATTGACACCATACTAAAGAGGTTTAGTATGGAAAAGTCCAAACGTGGGTTTTTACCCACAATCTCAGGGCTCACTCTCTCCAAAGAGATGTCTCCCAAGACTGATTTGGAGAGATCTCGCATGCAAGGGATACCCTATGCTTCGGCAGTAGGCTCTATCATGTACGCGATGCTATGTACCAAACCCGATGTAGCATACTCACTAAGTATAGTGAGTAGGTATCAAGCTGATCCTGGAGAGAGTCACTGGATAGCTGTGAAGAGCATTCTCAAGTACTTACGAAGGACTAAAGAGATGCTCTTGGTGTATGGTAACGGAGAACTCCAAGTGGAGTCCTTTACCGATTCGAGCTTCCAGAGTGATAAGGACGACTCTAAGTCGCAGTCGGGATTTGTCTTTACCCTTTACGGAGGGGTGGTTAGCTGGAAGAGTTCCAAGCAGGAAACCGTGACAGACTCGACGATGGAGGCTGAATACATCGCTACCAACGATGCTGCCAAAGAGGCTGTCTGGATCAAGAAGTTCATTACTGAACTTGGAGTGGTTCCATCCATTGAACATCCAATACCTTTGTATTGCGATAACAATGGAGCGGTGGCTTTGGCCAAGGAACCCAGGTCCCATCAGCGATCCAGGCATATTCTGAGGTGGTATCACTTGATCCGGGAGATAGTTGATCTCCGGGAGATCGAGGTCAGGAGGGTTGACACAAAGAACAACACAGCGGATCCACTCACGAAGGCCATTCCCCAGATACAGTTTGAGAGACTCTTCGGGATGCTCGGTATGCGATACTACAGCAGCCGGCCCTAGTGCAAGTGGGAGATTATTAGTTGTATGTATGCCCTAGAGGCCAGTATTGTACAGATGATGTATATTATATTGGATGCTTGGACATATATACAGAGGACTTTCTTGCTCGATATGATAGTATGCTATCTGGTTGCACTTTAATTTAACAAGTGCACTTATCTCTTTGTACTGTCCTATAGTTACATATTGGTAAAGCCCTTAGGATGTGTACTTGACTAACTGGACTATGATACGGATCATACTAGTGGGGACATGGTAGTCCATAAGTACATCCTTCTAGGTCCCTAGTCGTGGGTGTATCGAGACGAGGCATCGATATACCAGTATAGACTAGCGTATACGCTTGTCGACCCATGAGATGGGCGATGGATGATCCCATATCCATTGGTGTTTGACATCAGAGATGATATACGGGTGCTCAGTGGAGACTGGGTACACTGGACGGACTCGCCGAGAACTCCCAGATGGTATTATACCTCACGTCAGATGGCAGTTCTCTGGTGACACTTGTACAGGTTAGTCTGTAGACCCGAGATCGTCATAGAGTCTTGTGTGATTCCCACTGTGCTTTGATTTCTACCTTACCACATCCATGAGGGCGTGCAAAACGGTGGTTTTTGGGTACAGTCCCGAGTCACATGGAGGCAATGAGCGAAAGGAGGGGTTTCGTCTCTCCCGGTATTGTGGGTTGATGTTGCACTGTGCTCGATTGGCCGTAACAGGGAAGTGCCTTGCCAGGGCTGATTCAGAGATTTACTGGTAAATGTTACCAGTAGTTTCTCGACCCGTTATGAGCCTCACATCGGCATGACTTATCGGTTATTGGGGTCTGTGTTAGTTATATGTATGCCCTAGAGGCCATTACTATACATAGGATGTATATTGTAGTGGATGCTTGGACATATATAGGGAGGACTTTCTTGCTCGACATGATAGTATGCTATCTGGTTGATCTTTACCTTAACGTGTACACTGATTGTCTCTCTGTTACATGTTGGTAAAGCCCTTAGGATGTGTACTTGACTACCTGGACTATGATGCGGATCATACTAGTGTGGACATGGAAGTCCATAAGTACATCCTTCAAAGTCCCTAGTCGTGGGTATATCGAGACGGGGCATCGATATACCAGAGTAGACTAGCGTATACCTTCTCGACCCATGCAGATGGGCGATGGATGATCCCATATCCATTGGTGTTTGACATCAGAGATGATATACGGGTGCTCAGTGGAGACTGGGTACACTGGAAGGACTCGCCGAGAACTCCCAGATGGTATTATACCTTACGTCAGATGGCAGTTCTCTGGTGACACTGGTACAGAGTAGTCTGTTGACCCGAGATCGTCATAGAGTCTTGTGTGGTTCCTACTGTGCTTTGATTTCCACCTTACCACGTCCAAGAGAGCATGCAAAACGGTGGTTTTTGGGTACAGTCCCGAATCACATGGAGGCAATGAGCGATAGGAGGGGATTCGTCTCTCCCGGTATAGGGAGTTGATGTTGCGCTGTGTTCGATTGGCTATAACCGAAAATCCCTGGCCAGGGTTGCTGAGATTTACTGGTAAGTGTTACTAGTAGTTTCTCGAACTGTTATAGACCTCATATCGACACGACTTATCGAGCTGTTGGGGTCTGACGTTTACCACCCCTAGGCCAGATATGCGACATATCAGACGACGAGACCGACTGTACGGTAAGTGTTACTGGTTGGATTAACAGGAGTATGAACGGGCTTGCTTGTCGATCTTCTGATCGCTCAATACCCGGGTGGACGTTACGTTTAGCAGACCGCTTGCGGCTTATGGGTGTTTGATATGATCATCACCTGCTGCCGGCGTATTGACGAGTCTTTAGAGTCCTACACAGAGGTTTTCTGGCTCAAGCGAAACGAAATAGGAGCGCATATGAGATATGTGCGGGACCGAGAATAATGCGTGTATGTGATACCATATTTTATTCTCGCGATGAATGTATCGATTGGTTGTATGCGATATAACCTAGTTATCGAATCAAGGATTGATTCGATAAGCCGATACATTGGATATTAGTCGGTTATATGTGATATGACCGGATCGTTAAATCAAGTGTTGATTTAATGATTTAATGCATAATTATATATTTGATATATTACTTTGCATTAACTAGTATTGGTTCACTTTAAATGGATTTTCTCACTTGAACTTCACAAGTTGTATATGTGATATACTTTTGTGCACAAGTTTGTATCATGTTTGATGATGCATGCTAACTTGGGTTTGTGTAAAGATTAAACCATGGTTATATGAATGGTTAGGGTTTTGTTTTCTTATTCATTTATTTATTTATTTATTCTTTTTGGAAAATAATAAGCATAAAGAGAAAATGGTGGCTTTCTTTGTTTGTATATTGAAGCTTCATGAAGCTTTGAACAAGTCCACCATTTTTGTCTCATGCTTAACCCTAACCATTCCACTTAACCATGATTCATTCTCTACACTTGACCATGGTTGGTTTATGATAAGTATTCATTTATTTTCTATTTGGAAAATACTTATCATAATATTATTCCTTCTTCTTCTTCTTCTTCACAAGAAGAAAACCTTGCTTCCATCAATGGTGATTTGATGAAAAGAGTGAGAAATCCAATTCTAAAGTAAACCCACCTCCTATTTCTTCATCCTCTACCTCTTGCCAAGTAGTATAGGGTGTTTTCTTCACAAGTTTCATGACTTGGTGAAGTGGGAGCTTGATCTTGTGATGCCTCGACGTAGATCATCTTCGGCATCGTAGTCGATGACCTAGCCCGCCTATTTCTCCGATGAAGCCGACACTAGAGTCCAAGATCCGATTTTTACAGCGGAGGGACGTCTACACGGAGCTATGGAGGTGGAGGACCGGATCTACAAAGGTTGTATTTCCGTTCTTTTAGTTAAGTTGTTAACTAGTTGCATCATTCGCCTAAAATTCTAGTTAACGATCCGGATTCTGGTTTCTCGGCACTTGTAAAATTTGAAATTGGCATGGTTGATGCCTTGTGAGACCTCATTAGTGTGCCTAGGAACCCTACAGTGGTATCAGAGCCTAGCTAGAGCCTTAGGCGATGCGTAGACGAAGTTTGAAACCCGAACGAACCCGAAACCTTAAAATTTCACGCTCTCTGGACTTTTTTCAAAAACTGGGTTTTTTCCAGATTAAAAATGCTTAAAAAATTCAGCAGGGAATTATAAGAATTACGGTGCAAAATTTGACAAAAGATACTTCAAGATTGCGGCGGAACCGCGGCAGAAGCCTAGCTTCTGCGGCGGTTCCGCGGCAATAGTGTGACGTCACCCTCCCTATTTTGCACAGCAATTCCTCTTTCACAGTGCTGAGTTTTATGGGTATTTTTAATATTTATTCAGGATTTGAATTTTCTGTGGTTGTTTTGGGGATTCGATGATTCGATCGGATTGTCAAACTTTGTCTATGTGTTTTCCGGATAATTTTAGAATATGTTAAAAAGTTCGACCGGATATAAACACCCACCTTTTCCCCTGTCGGGAAATTTCCAAGTGTTGGATCTTTCCGTAGTTTAAAGACGTTCTAAGTAGTGCAAGTAACGCGATGGGCCCTCTAGAAGACAACAAACCTTAACTCGATTATGTGACCGTCTTGAACTGCCCTTTGAACCTTAGGGTTTGGGGCAGTACGGCGTGCCACATGTGAGGCGTTGGCTTGACCTTTCTACGGCTGGACCGTTGGTACTGAGGCACGAAGTGAATGTTTTTGAACTTATTTCATATGATGAGCTGTTTCGGGAAAACTTGGGTGTTCGTTTGTTCGATCGGAAAGGTTAACATTTTCTATTTATCCGGAATGTGATACAACAATTGGAATTCACAAGAAGTTATAAGATAACTGTATGAATGTTATAAACATAGCACTTTAGTCTCACTTGATCGGTTGCCACGGAATTTTGATGTGATCAAAAGTCCGTCGCAATCACGTAGCGTACGCGGATACTCGCCCGGTAAACTTAATAGACAGCCTCGCTCCATAGCCCCGACCAAGTGACTGTAGGAGAACCCCATCGCCGAAAGCATCCGTTCGGGTGCTCGCGGCAGCGGTGTTCCGCCTTGGTGCACTTCGTCGACGGTATCGGGGGTGCGGCCGCCTACTAAAGTTTGCGACGAGCATTCGATCAGAATGTCGGGAATCCTGTTGAATTCGCCGACTTAATATTGAAAAGTGTTTTCGATTTTGAGACTAAAATGCGGGGTTTATAATTGTTAGGCATGCGATGTCTAAGTATTTCATTTGATTAGGCATGTGATGTCTATGCAGGTTACGGATTCCAACTGTTGTAGTTTTACACTTTCTTTTCTGTGACCGTAAGTGTAATATGTGATATCGCCGGTTTCGTTGCTATATGTCAACGACAATTGGGATGCGCATATTTACTTACGTTGATGACATGTGATGTTATGTGTTGCTGGATATGTTATATTGGATCGTCGTGTTTGAATAGCCGGGTTTTTTTTTATGTGAGATGAGTGTTTTTCATTTTCATTCATGTAAAAACTTGTATGTAATATTCTTTTATTGGGGCACTTCCAGGTTGCGGAAGATGTCACCCTTTGTATATTATTTACTTTTCCGCACTAGGATAGACCCAAGGAGGGGAGCACAAGTAACCGGGTTCTGGAGTCCAGTGGGAGACCAACTCGAGGAGTCGAGTCCGGGTCTCCTAACTCCAGAATTGGTAGGGTTGCTTGCCGCTCTCGTAGGGGTCTAGGGGTGTGGGTTTGGCTATTCATCACGACCGTGGAATCCGTGTTTTATACTGGCTCGTATTGAAAACACGGACGTCCTAATATATCCAATATTTCATATGATTCTTCTGCTGCGATATCTGTGATGTGATCATGTGATATGTTCTGTGATGGATACTGGTTATTGTATATATGATATATTATATAGGCGTTACTTATGTTTTACACCCGCGCTAGCCCTTCCCCACTCTGCCGTTAGTTACCTAACCTAACGGTGCACGAGGGGATATCGAGGCGAATGCGGATGGCATAAGTGTACGTCGTATTTATCTGTGATGTTTAGGTACTTAAATGATGGGACTTCATTAATATGATTAATGAAATAAAAAGAAACCTAAAGATGTTGTAGAATCGAATTTCAAAAATAAAACAGGTAGCTACAGTTCTTGCTTTGCACAGCGGTATATGTGATATATCCTGCACCTTATTCGATGAGGAAAGGACCGAGATCCCTTCACCGGGAATGACTCCTTTAGCAATAACTGGCAGATGCTACAACCCTCGGTTTGTCTTTTGATAGCTTCTATAGTTTTTGCTTTGCATAGAGGTATATATGATATATCCCGCACCTCATTCGACGAGGAAAGGGCCAACGATCCCTTCACCGGGAGTGACCCCTTTAGCAAAACTAGAAAAGCCTCAAAAACACTCCATTTCAAAATCATTCGATCCTGCAACGATATCAAGTTCATTACGCAATAGGTTTTCAGAAAAACCTGTCGTAGCCCTCCGTCATTTCAGATAAGTCTTGTTTAGTATTCGTGCTGCGTTTGTTGACCTTGTCAAGGCGCAGTGTGTGGTAGCTAACCAGTATTTATCTGTTTATGCATATGATGCAGATTGGGTTAGGGTAGTCGTACGACCTTGTTGACCTTGTCAAGGGTCGTGCGGGTGGGTTTGATTCAATCAAGAAATGACGGGGTAAACTTGACTTACGGTCTATGGTTTGTTGACCTTGTCAAGGTCATAGATCGTTCGGGGCAAAATATTATCGGGAATTTCAAGTGTTGAAATTTGCAATGAGATTGCATACCTTCTATGAGATAGTTGGATCCCGATACCCGCTGCGAGTAATTGTTACTCCTGGGAGAGTTTTACACATTACAATTAGCCGATCAAATATGTGTCTAGAAAGGTGTCAACGGGGTTACGCCTCTGGGAAAATGAGGTTTACATTAATTAGGTTCGTGCGAAAGCACGGGGGACCTCCCTCAAAGTACCGACACTGGCCTGGCTGAAAGATTGGCGAACTTGTAGTGTGTAATTAATCCCGACTAGTCTTTCCTATTAGGGTTTGAAGGAAGATTTGATAAAACCAGTGGGAGCCATCCTGATTAGATAAAATAATAACCAATCTGATCTTGCAAGAGCATACACTGAGTGTTTTCTTCTCTCTCTCTCCAGGTAGCAACCATATCACGCCTTAATCAAGATAATAAAATGGATGAATTGACCGAACCCGCTTGTTATACTGAGCTGGGGAACGTTGGTCCCGCTCCAACTTATAATTGTTATAAGACAGAGTAGGAAATTGGGGAATACCAGATTTCCCGTGCCGCCCAAACGAAGAGAGTGTATGCTGATGCATCATCTTCGGGTGTGTTCATTATATAGAACTGTTTCTCAGTATCCTCCGCATCCTGGGTATGTGATACCAGATCAGGATCCCAGATATGTAATCTGTTACATAGGGCTACAGCTAGGTGGAGAACTGAGAACGGGTGATAAGTTTCATGAGGCAGAAAACGGGGCAAGTGTTGCAGCCAAGTCTGTTGGTCACTGTCACCCTGTATTACAAATACATTGATTTTGAACGAATGTTATTAGATACCGAACCTGATATACAAAATCATATCACTCTCTTTAATAGTAAAGAAATGATAAAATTTTGTTTAGTTGGATAATGTTTTGAACATTTCCTATATCAAAAGTTGATCGGTTCAGGCACGTTATCTAAAAGCATTGATGTTCTAAATCAAACTACAGTTCTTTAGTATACGGAACACACACAAGAGGAAGAGTTCAGAAATGAACGAATCCTTCTATAGGCATTGTAGACTAGGTCATATCAATGCGATCCGACTGGCTGAAGTTACATTTTAGATGCATATTTAAATCAGTTTGAATTTACATCTTGTGAAACTTGCCAGTCATGTCACAGAGATAAGATGACTATAGCTCCATTTACTGGAAACAGAAAAAGAGTTAGTGAACTCTTGAGATGATACATGTTGATGTATGTAAGGTCCCCTGTCTACACATGCCAAGACCGGTTCTTTTTACTTCATTACATTCTCTGATGATCTTTCGAGATTCAGACCTATGTTCCTGTTGAAACACAAGTCCGAACCTTTTGAGATATTCACAGAATATAAGCTAGAAGTAGAGAACCAATACGGGTATAAGTATTATGTCCTTTGATGTGATCAAAGAGGAGAATACTTGAGCACGGAAATCCTGGACTTTTCTAAAGGAGAATGAGATTCTCTCTCAGCATTACTCCTCCGTATACACCATAGCACGATGGTATATCGGGGCGGAGCAATAGCACCCTATGTGATATGGTGTGCTCTATGATGAGTACTACTGAGTTACCTATTTCCTTTTTGGGAGTAATGCGCTTGAGAAGCTGCATACCTATTGAATAGGGTTCAAATCAAATCAGTTGCCTACCATTTCATATGAGATATGATAAGGGAAGAGCCCATATCTTAAGTTGGTTAAGATTTGGGGTTGTCCGGGCTATATCTAAAAGCAAAATCCGGACAAGCTCAAGGCAAGGTCAGTTATGTAGAACTGGAAATGTTCCAGCTATACAAACTACAGCAGATGATTTGATAAAACCAAAGGATTCAATTGTTACCAACGAACCTCAGCCTCTCCGCCGATCTAGTAGGGTTCCTCACCCACCTGAGAGATACTTCGGTTACTCTATGACCGTGGGAGCGAGGATTGCATCATGAGATGATGACCCAACTAGTTTCGAGCTGGCCATCAGGAGTGGGACTCTGTAAGAATGGCTGGATGCTTAGCGATCTGAGATGGAATCCATGTACACCAACAAAGTATGGACTTTGGTTGCTATATCTGAAGGGTTAAATCCCCATCAGGAGCAAGTATATCTTGAGAAGATTACTTGGTGTAGATGGAAAAGTTGAGACTTTCAAAGCTAGACTTGTTAAAGCTTTTCGTCATCGACCAGGCGTGGATAATGATGAAACCTTTTCAAGTGGCTATGCTTAAGTCCATCCAGATCCTACTTACCACGGCTACATACCATGACTACGATATCTGGCGGTTGGGTGCCATGACTGCTTTTCTAAATAATGTTTTAGAAGAGAACGTCTATAAGTACACAGCTAGAGGGCTTCGTAGACAGTGGGAGCAGCGGAAACGTGTACAAGATGCTTTATAGGATAAAGCAGGTATCGCGGAGTTGGAACATCTGTTTTGATGTGTTAGTCAAAGAGTTTGACATCATCAAAATGGTAGATGAACCTTGTATAAACAAAAAGGTAATAGGGAGTATAGTGACGATCCTTGTAGAGTACGTGGATGACATGCTCTTGATAGGGAAGGAGTTTCCTATGCTACGCTCGGTCAATCTCCGCTTATCACAATGATTTTCCATATAGGATCAAAGTGATACCTCCTAAATCCTGGGTTTTGGATCTATGAGATAGATCTAATTGGATGTTAGGATTCTCACTAGTTGTAGTGAGATGGTATCAACCGATCCTGGGGAGAATCACTGGAAGGGTTCCAGGGTGATAAGGACGACTGAAAGTCAGTCACAGGCATTGTCTTTACCCTCAGTAAAGGGACGGTATGTTGGAAGAGTTCCAAGCTAGATACCGTGGCATACTAGACGATAAAGGCTCGATACATCGCTACTTGAGATGCTACCAAAGAGGCAGTCTGGATGTATATTTGTTCATGAGATGAACTTAGTTCCTCCCATTCTGTGACGATGGAGTTATGGCTTATGCCAAGGAACGTCCGTCCCATCAGTGATCCAGACATATTCTAAGGCAGTATCACCTGATCATGGAGATAGTTGATCTCCAGGGTGATCGAGGTTAGGAGAGTAGACTCAGAGGACAACACGGCGGATCCACCCACAAAGGCCTTTTCCCAGAGAGAGACTTTTATGGGATGGTTGAGTATGAGATACTAAAACCACTGCTATCAGATGGCCCTAGTGCAAGTGGGAGATTGTTAGTTATATGTATGCCCTAGAGGCCATTACTATACATAGGATGTATATTGTAGTGGATGCTTGGACATATATAGGGAGGACTTTCTTGCTCGACATGATAGTATGCTATCTGGTTGATCTTTACCTTAACGTGTACACTGATTGTCTCTCTGTTACATGTTGGTAAAGCCCTTAGGATGTGTACTTGACTACCTGGACTATGATGCGGATCATACTAGTGGGGACATGGTAGTCCATAAGTACATCCTTCAAAGTCCCTAGTCGTGGGTATATCGAGACGGGGCATCGATATACCAGAGTAGACTAGCGTATACCTTCTCGACCCATGCAGATGGGCGATGGATAATCCCATATCCATTGGTGTTTGACATCAGAGATGATATACGGGTGCTCAGTGGAGACTGGGTACACTGGAAGGACTCGTCGAGAACTCCCAGATGGTATTATACCTTACGTCAGATGGCAGTTCTCTGGTGACACTGGTACAGAGTAGTCTGTTGACCCGAGATCGTCATAGAGTCTTGTGTGGTTCCCACTGTGCTTTGATTTCCACCTTACCACGTCCAAGAGGGCGTGCAAAACGATAGTTTTTGGGTACAGTCCCGAATCACAAGGAGGCAATGAGCGATAGGAGGGGATTCGTCTCTCCCGGTATAGGGAGTTGATGTTGCGCTGTGTTCGATTGGCTATAACCGGAAATCCCTGGCCAGGGTTGCTGAGATTTACTAGTAAGTGTTACTAGTAGTTTCTCGAACTGTTATAGACCTCATATCGACATGACTTATCGAGCTGTTGGGGTCTGACGTTTACCACCCCTAGGCCAGATATGCGACATATCAGACGACGAGACCGGACTGTACGGTAAGTGTTACTGGTTGGATTCACTAGAGTATGAGCGGGCTTGCTCGTCGATCTTCTGATCACTCAATACCCGGGTGGCCGTTACGTTTAGCAGACCGCTTGCGGCTTGTGGGTGTTTGATATGATCATCACCTGCTGCCGGCATATTGACGAGTCTTTAGAGTCTTACACAGAGGTTTCCTGGCTCAAGCGAAATGAAATAGGAGCGCATATGAGATATGTGCGGGACCGAGAATAATGCGTGTATGTGATACCGTATTTTATTCTCGCGATGAATGTATCGATTGGTTGTATGCGATATAACCTAGTTATCGAATCAAGGATTGATTCGATAAGCCGATACATTGGATATTAGTCGGTTATATGTGATATGACCGGATCGTTAAATCAAGTGTTGATTTAATGATTTAATGCATAATTATATATTTGATATATTACTTTGCATTAACTAGTATTGGTTCACTTTAAATGGATTTTCTCACTTGAACTTCACAAGTTGTATATGTGATATACTTTTGTGCACAAGTTTGTATCATGTTTGATGATGCATGCTAACTTGGGTTTGTGTAAAGATTAAACCATGGTTATATGAATGGTTAGGGTTTTGTTTTCTTATTCATTCATTTATTTATTTATTCTTTTTGGAAAATAATAAGCATAAAGAGAAAATGGTAGCTTTCTTTGTTTGTATATTGAAGCTTCATGAAGCTTTGAACAAGTCCACCATTTTTGTCTCATGCTTAACCCTAACCATTCCACTTAACCATGATTCATTCTCTACACTTGACCATGGTTGGTTTATGATAAGTATTCATTTATTTTCTATTTGGAAAATACTTATCATAATATTATTCCTTCTTCTTCTTCTTCACAAGAAGAAAACCTTGCTTCCATCAATGGTGATTTGATGAAAAGAGTGAGAAATCCAATTCTAAAGTGAACCCACCTCCTATTTCTTCATCCTCTACCTCTTGCCAAGTAGTATAAGGTGTTTTCTTCACAAGTTTCATGACTTGGTGAAGTGGGAGCTTGATCTTGTGATGCCTCGACGTAGATCATCTTCGGCATCGTAGTCGATGACCTAGCCCGCCTATTTCTCCGATGAAGCCGACACTAGAGTCCAAGATCCGATTTGTACAGCGGAGGGACGTCTACACGGAGCTATGGAGGTGGAGGACCGGATCTACAAAGGTTGTATTTCCGTTCTTTTAGTTAAGTTGTTAACTAGTTGCATCATTCGCCTAAAATTCTAGTTAACGATCCGGATTAGGGTTTCTCGGCACTTGTAAAATTTGAAATTGGCATGGTTGATGCCTTGTGAGACCTCATTAGTGTACCTAGGAACCCTACAGTCTGACGTTTACCACCCCTAGACTTGATATGCGACATATCAGACGAGGAGACCGGACTGTACGGGAAGTGTTACCGGCAGGCTTTTTACAGGAGTTGGAGCGGACTTGCTTGCTGATCTTCTGATCGCTCAATACCCGGGTAGCCGTTACGTCCAGCTAGTACTGCTGACGGCTTGTGGGTGCTTGATGTGATCATCACCTACTGCCGGCGTATTGACGAGTCTTTAGAGTCCTACATAGAGGTTTTTCTGGCTCAGGCAAAACGAAATAGAAGCACATATGTGATATGTGCGGGGCCGAGAATAATGCATGTATGTGATACCGTATTTTATTCTCGCGACTTTTTGTATCGGTCGGTTATATATGATATGACCGGGTTATCGAATCAAGTGTTGATTCGATAAGTCGATACGATGTATGTTAGTCGGTTATATGAGATATGACCGGATTATTAAGTCAAGTGTTGATTTAATAATTAAGTGTATAATTGTATATTAGATATACTAGTTTACATTTACTAACACATGTTCACTTAGGGTTTTTTCTCACATGTACACATTTTTACTATATATGATATATATGAAAATGTGTTGTATTTTTGTATCATGGTTGATGATACACTATACATGGGTGTATGAGACTTACACTATGCTAATTTTTATTTAGGGTTTTTAATATCTAAAGTAATTACAAAATCAAGTGGAGGATTAGAAAATGCATGAAGCTTGTGGAAGCTTGTGGATGCATTGACTAATTCAACTTGGTTTTGTTTTTACTATGGATATTTCTTAACCCAACCATAAAGATTAGCCTAGGGTTAAGTCTCTACAAGGGTTAGTATATGATACTCACTCACCATGATTAGCCTTCTCACTTGATCATTATCCTTTCCTCTTTCTTTTGTTCATCTTCTTCATTGAACAAAAGAGAAAGAAAACTAGGGTTTTGAAAAGAGAGCAAAACTTTGTGAGAATTAAAAATCCAAAGAGAACCCACTTCCTATTTCTCCATCCTCTACAAGACTAGCACTCTTGTATAGGGTGTTTGCTTCACTAATTCTCAAATTAGTGAAGTAGTAGCTTGAGTCGGAATTCCCTCGACGTAGATCATCTTCGGCCTCGGAGACTTCAAGCAAGGTCGCACCTTTCGCCTCGTGAAGCCATGCAAGGGTCCGGGAGATCCACGATCGCAGCGAAGGGACTTCAACAAGGAGCAAATGAAGTGAATGACCGATCTACAAAGGTTGTATTTTGTATCCCTTTAGAGTAAAGTTGTTTACTTGCTTTATGTTTCGCCTAAACTCTAGTATACGATCTTGCTTAGGGTCGTTAGGCACATAAAAATTTTAATTTGGCATGGTCGATGCCTTGTAGAGCCTTGTTAGTTTGCCTAGTAACCCTACACTCCACAGTCCGGCGTTAGTTTTAAGACATCACGGTCAAGGTTAACGACCTCATAGTCCATGAGTTTAAGGACCCCACAGTCCGTATCAAGGTATGGTCATCGGGACCCGCCACCTCTTTGAAGACATTGAGGAATTACAACGCCAAGTATCGAAGGAGTGAAGAGATGTACCCTTGAACCAAGGTAGATTAAATAGTCTTCAGCCCAATTTGGGACCAAGACCAATTAATTATGTTATGAGCCCATTAGTCCAGTTACGTTTGAATTGAGGACTTATGGCCAGCTTGGGCTAAGTCCAATCATGTTTAGAATATTGGCTTCCTGTTGGTCCATTGAAGGAGAGGCTTTGCCTTTAGAAACTTAGCCAATTGGGCTAAAGTTAGTGTTATACACTAAAGACCAACAGTGTTGAACACTGGGAGTGAGATTGACAAGTTAGCGTTTAACATTAAAAGATAGTTAGTGTTAAACACTAGCAACAGGGATTTCAAATTAGTGCTTATACACTAAAGCAGATCAGTGTTAAACACTGGCAATGGAGATTTCAAATTAGTGTTTAACACTAAGGCAGATCAGTGTTAAACACTTGAAATAGGGTCTTCCAAGTTGGTGTTCAACACTAAGAAAGTTAGTGTTAAACACTGGATACAGAGTTTCCAATTTTATTGTTAAACACTAAGGCAAGAGGGGTCACGTGGTAGCACGTGAGAGCGCCCTTCTTCTCTTTGTTTTGTTCTACAGATAAGTGTTTAACACTTTTAGCTCTGAAAGCCATCACGTGCGGGCACGTGATGGGGGCCCATGCTCTGGTTTATTAGAATACTCATTAGGGGTCATGTGGTAACACGTGATGGCGCCCTAGAGTCCCTGCTTATTTCGCTGTTCCTTTATGTGCTTCAGGGATCACGTCGGGCACGTGAGGCATTGCCTCAAAGTTCTCTTTTATATATCTTCGCAGGAGTCACGTGGTAACACGTGAGATGTCTGCTTCAGAGTTCTATTCTGTTGGTCTTTGCAGGGGTCACGTGGTAGCACGTGACTCTGCATGTTTTTAAAGTTCTGTTCATAGGGTTAAACCCTAAACTTTAGAGGAATTAAATTCCCGTTTTCTTCTGAAAAATTATATTCTTAATAGGGTTAAACCCTAATTTCTTTTCTTAAGGGAATTAAATTCCTGTGAGTTTGAGAGAATTATATTCTCAATTACGGTTAAACCCTAGTTCCGTTCATTTTGAAGGAATTAAATTCCCATAACATAGGGTTAAGCCCTAACTTTATCTCAAAGGAATTGAATTCCTATCATTTTGTGAGAATTAAATTCTCTGAACTCAGTTCCTCCTCTGTGTTTTGGATCTGCATGGCAGGATCTCAACCCAATGAGAATTAAATTCTCAATTTATGGGGAGATGTGCACTTTGCAGATCCTCGACCAGAGAAAGTACTAAGTTCTTCTTTTTATATAAGAGTTAAACTCTTTGAGAATTAAATTCTCTTTTTTAAGCCTCTCCCTTCTTACCTAAGGTTTTCTTTTGCAGAGGATCAAATTCTTCCCAAAATCTCAAGGCTCTCTTTCTCTCTCTTTGTATGTCTCTATATATCTCTGTATCAAAAGAAAACGTCCCAATGTCTCCAAAAAAAAGGTCCCTCTCTTCTTTTCTTGGCTCCTATTTATAGGAGGAGGAAAAGAATCAATCTGCTAAGTAAATCTCTCATTGAGAGATTTGATTTATATTTATCATTAATCTGGGCCTTTAGATTGTTAGGTGAATTTTATTCACCATTGGATTTTAAATCCAAAGATATCTCTTTGTTATTTCGGTTAGATTTAGGGGGAAAATCTTTCTAAGTCCAAGATTTTTCCATAAATTGGTGATATTTAATCACCTTTAGATCTTTAATCCAACGGTTCCAAATAATCATTCTCTTTTGGAAAGATTTGAATGCTCTTCAGAATTTAATTCTGTCATAGAAATAAGGCTCTTGAGGCCGGTCACATGTGGCCACGTGACCGTTGGTCAAGTGTGCGCACGTGACCACTGGTCACGTGTAGGCACGTGACCCCCCCTGAAATGGGCTTCCCTTCCTTCTGCGCTCTGTTCTTTGCCGCTGCTTAGCCATCACGTGTCAACACGTGACTGCTGGTTAGGTGCTAGCATGTGATGCTTCCTCCGGAGCTTCTTCTTGACTTTTAATCAGGGAATGGAAGTGCTTTGTGCCGCTGCTTTTAGATGTCATGTGCCAACACGTGACCAATGGTCACGTGCTAGCACGTGATGCCTCCTCCGTAGATTTTCCTGATTTTAAATCAGGAAAAAAATTCCCCCACAGCGTTGTTCTCACGTGTCTGCACGTGAGTGCAACGCTGTCACTTTGGTGACCGTTGGATCCATCTAGGGAATCGGGGAGATGAAGCGTTTCCATCACATCCTATAAATATAGGGGTCATTTCAGAGACGCCTCCACTTTGCTCATCTTCTTCCTTTGAGAACTTTTTCTTTGAGAATTTAATTCTCGTCTTCCAGAGCTTAGTTCTCTGCCTTGAAACATTTTCAGAGTTTAATTTTGTTCAAAAAGAATTCTTTTCTTCAGGTAATGCTCTTTAATGAACGATGAACTTTCACATTCCTCTGGATTTTAAATCCAAAGCAAGGGTTTTTACCCTTTTTAACAGGAACCCATTCTTTCTTTGAGCTTTTCAACCAAAATATGAAACCATTTAATCTTCAACAGTAGATCTTTTAGGGCTCATATGATCTTTAGGGAGATGATGATGGCGGTTCAAATCCATGGAATTTAATTCCATCCCAAAAATGTTTCTAGGAATTTAATTCCCTTTTCTCAGTAAGGAATTTAATTCCTATGAAGAACTCAGTTTCTTCGCATGGAGGCTTCTTAGGGTCTCTTGCCCTGGGTTGTCCTTCTGTAGTCAATGAAGAAGAAGCTTTGTAACAATTCTCATGACCTTTATTTCAGATATTATGGATGCCCATATGTATGATCTTGACGAAATCATTTCATATGGGAACATTCGTGCACTGGGCCACAGTCAGAACCAGGAGTTCACCAATGCTCAGTGCGCTGAGATCATGAGCCGCTTCGATGAGTACAACCATCGGCTACTCCCTCGTCACTCTTCTCTTCTGAGACTCATCGTGCTGGCGATCTGGGAGGCGCTCCCTCTTTTTTACACCAGCGTGCCGCTTGGGGCATTGGATGCCGCCGAGGATAAGGTGCATTCGGTATACCTGATGAGCCTGATTTCAAACAGGAGGCGAGACGACCTCATTGAGCTCTTGCACCAGGCTTTTCAGCAGTCAGCCATACTTGCTGCCTATCGGAGGGTGGAGGACATTCGTGAGGACCCCGATGCTTGTGACCACGAGAGAAAGCATACCAGGATGGTTCGAAATGCCTAGAAGATCTTGGACAAAGTTACATTCGAGTTTCTCAATCCATGCCCTGCGTCCGAGGTCTTACCGTTGTAATCGTTTCTTTTTTTTGTTTTGTATGAACCTTTTAAAATATGAATGATAAATCTTATTGTAGGGTTCCTAAGCACACTAATGACGTCTCACAAGGCATCAACCATGCCAAATTCAAAAATTTCTGGTGCCGAGAAACCCTAATGCGATCGTTGACTAGAGATTAGGCGAAACAACAAGCTAGTTAACATCTTAACAACTAAGTGAACGGAAATACAACCTTGGTAGATCCGGTCCTCCACCTCCATAGCTCCGCGTTGACGTTCCTCCGCTGTGATCATCGGATCCCGGACTCTAGTGTCGGCTTCATCGGAGAAATGGGCGGGCTAGGTCGTCGACTTCGATGCCGAAGATGATCTACGTCGATGCAACACAAGATCAAGCTCCAACTTCACCAAGTCATGAAACTTGTGAAGTAAACACCCTATACTACATGGCAAGTGGTAGAGGATGAAGAAATAGGAAGTGGGTTCACTTTAGAATTGGATTTCTCACTCTTTTTCTCACTTGACATTTTTGTAGAAAGCTTTTCGTTCTTCATCAAGAAAAAGAAGAAGAAAGAAATGAAAAAATGAATTAATTCCAAAAAGAAAAAAGAAGTGATGGTTATCATAATGCAACCATTGGTGAGGCTAACTCATGTAGAGAATGAACTAGGGTTTAGGTAAATGGTTAGGGTTAAGGAAAGAAACAAAATGGTCAAGCTTTCTCAAAGCTTCATGAAGCTTCAACAAAATCCAAACAAAGCGACCATTTTATTTCTAGCCAAAATGAATAGATAAATAAATGAATAAATAAATAATTCAAATGAAACCCTAACCATTTACTAAACATGGTTTAAATCAAGCATACACCCAAGTTTGCATGTATCATCAAACATGATACAAACAAGTGCACAAAAATATATCACATATATAACTTGTGCACATCAAGTGAGAAAGTTAATCTTAAGTGAACAAATACTAGTTAATGTAAATTAATATATCAAATATATAATTATACATCAAAACATTAAATCAACACTTGATTTAATGATCCGGTTATATCGCATATAACCGACTAATATAAAGTGTATCAATGTATTGAATCAACACTTGATTCGGTAACCCGGCTATATCATAAATAACCGTCCAATGATACAAATCGCGAGAATAGAATACAGTATCACATACTGGTATTATTCTCGGTCCCGCACATATCTCATATGCGCTCCCATTTCGTTTCGCTTGAGCCAGGAAACCTCTGTGTAGGACTCTAAAGACTCGTCAATACGCCGGCAGCAGGTGATGATCATATCAAGCACCCATAAGCCGCAAGCGGTCTGCTAAACGTAACGACCTCCTGGATATTGAGCGATCAGAAGAACGACGAGCAAGCCCGCTCACACTCCTGTGAATCCAACCAGTAACACTTACCATACAGTCCGGTCTGTTCGTCTGATATGTCGCATATCTCGCCTAGGGGTGGTAAACGTCAGACCCCAATAGCTCGATAAGTCGTGTCGATATGAGATCTATAACAGTTCGAGAAACTACTGGTAATACTTACCAGTAAATCTCAGCAACCCTGGCCAGGGATTTCCGGTTATAGCCAATCGAATACAGTGCAACATCAACTCCCTATACCGGGAGAGACGAATCCCCTCCTATCGCTCATTGCATCCATGTGATTCGGGACTGTACCCAAAAACCACCGTTTTGCATGCCCTCTTGGACGTGGTAAGGTGGAAATCAAAGCACAGTGGGAATCACACAAGACTCTATGACGATCTCGGGTCTACTGACTAACCTGTACCGGTGTCATCAGAGAACTGCCATCTGACGTAAGGTATAATACCATCTGGGAGTTCTCGGCGAGTCCGTCCAGTGTACCCAGTCTCCACTGAGCACCCGTATATCATCTTTGATGTCAAACACCAATGGATATGGGATCATCCATTGCCCATCTGTATGGGTCGAGAAGGTATACGCTAATCTACTCTGTTATATCGATGCCCCGTCTCGATACACCCACGACTAGGGACCTTCAAGGATGTACTTATGGACTACCATGTCCTCACTAGTATGATCCGCATCATATTCCAGGTAGTCAAGTACTCATCCTAAGGGCTTTACCAACATGTAATAGAGAGACAATCAGTGTACACGTTAAGGTAAAGAGCAACCAGATAGCATACTATCATGTCGAGCAAGAAAGTCCTCCCTATATATGTCCAAGCATCCACTACAATATACATCCTTTGTATAGTAATGGCCTATAGGGCATACATATAACTAACAATCTCCCACTTGCACTAGGGCCATCTGATAGCAGTGGTTGTAGTATCTCATACTCAACCATCCAATAATAGTCTCTCTCTGGGAAAAGGCCTTTGTGAGTGGATCCGCCGTGTTTTCCTCTGAGTCTACTCTCCTAACCTCGATCTCCTTGGAGATCAACCATCTCCATGATCAGGTGATACTGCCTTAGAATATGTGTGGATCACTGATGGGACGGACGTTCCTTGGCATAAGCCATAACTCCATTGTCACACAATGGGAGGAACTAAGTTCATCTCATGAACATATATACATCCAGACTGCCTCTTTGGTAGCATCTTAAGTAGCGATGTATCCTGCCTTTATCGTCTAGTATGCCACGGTATCTAGCTTGGAACTCTTCCAACATACCGTCCCTTTACTAAGGGTAAAGACAATGCCAGTGACTGACATTCAGTCGTTCTCATCACCATGGAACACTTCCAGTGATTCTCCCCAGGACCAATTGATACCATCTCACTACAACTAGTGAGTATTCTAATATCCAATTAGATCTATCTCATAGATCCAAAACCCAGGATTGAGTAGGTATCACTTCGATCCTATATGGAAAATCATTGTGATAAGCGGAGATTGACCGAGCGTAGCATAGGAAACTCCTTCCCTATCAAGAGTATGTCATCCACGTACTCTACGAGGATCACTACCATACTCCCTACTACCTTTTTGTATATACAAGGTTCATCTACCATTTTGATGATGTCAAACTGTTTGAATAACTCATCAAAACAGATGTTCCAACTCCGCGATGCCTGCTTTATCCTATAAAGCATCTTGTACACGTTTCCGCTGCTCCCACTGTCTACGAAGCCCTCTGGCTGTGTACTTACAGATGCTCTCTTCTAAAACATCATTTTAGAAAAGCAGTCATGACACCCAACCGCCAGATATCGTAGTCATGGTATGTAGCCGTGGCAAGTAGGATCTGGATGGACTTAAGCATAGCCACTGGGAAAAAGGTTTCATCATTATCCATGCCTGGTCGATGACGAAAACCTTTAACAAGTCTAGCTTTGAAAGTCTCAACTTTTCCATCTACACCAAGTAATCTTCTCAAGATATACTTGCTCCTGATGGGGATTTAACCCTTCAGATATAGCAACTAAAGTCCATACTTTGTTGGTGTACATGGATTCCATCTCAGATCACTAAGCATCCAGCCATTCTTACAGAGTCTCACTCCTGATGGCCAGCTCGAAACTAGTTGGGTCATCATCTCATGATGCAATCCACGCTCCCACTGTCATAGAGAAATCGAAGTATCTCTCAGGCGGGTGAGGAACCTTACTAGATCGGCGGAGAGGCTGAGGTTCGTTGGTAACTATTGAATCCTTTGGTTCTTTCAAATCATCAGCTACAGTTTGTATAGCTGGAACATTTCCAGTTCTATATAACAGACCTTGCCTCGAGCTTGTCCGGATTTTGCATTTAGACATAGGCCGGACAACCCCAAATCTTAACTAACTTAAGATATGGGCTCTTCCCTTTCCATATCACATATGAAGTGTTAGGCAACTGATTTGATTTGAACCCTATTCAATAGGTATGCAGCTTCTCAAGCGCATAACTCCCAAAAGGAAATAGGAAACTCAGTAGTACTCATCATAGAGCACACCATACATATAGGGTGCTATTGCTCCGCCCCGATATACCATCGTGCTATGGTGTATACGGAGGAGTAATGCTGAGAGAGAATCTCATTCTCCTTTAGAAAAGTCCAGGAATTCTATGCACAAGTATTCTTCTCCTTGATCTCATCAAAGGGCATAATACTTATACCCTTATTGGTTCTCTACTTCTAACTTATATTCTGTGAATATCTCAAAAGGTTTGGACTTGTGTTTCAACAGGAACATATGACTGAATCTTGAGAGATCATCAGAGAATGTAATGAAGTACAAAGAACCGGTCTTGGCATGTGTAGACAGGGGACCTTATATACATCATCATGTATCAGTCCCAAGAGTTCACTAACTCTTTCTCTGTTTCCAATAAACGGAGCTATGGTCATCTTATCTCTGTGACATGACTGGCAAGTTTCACAAGATGTAAATTCAAACTGATTTAAATATGCATCTAAATGTAACTTCAGCCAGTCGGGTCGCATTGATATGACCTAGTCTACAATACCTCAAGAAGGATTCGTTCATTTCTGAACTCTTCCTCTTGTGTGTGTTCTGTATACTAAGAACTGTAGTTAGATTTAGAACGTCAATGCTTTTAGATAACGTGCTTGAACCGATCAACTTTTGATATAGGAAATGTTCAAAACATTATCCAACAATACAAAATTATATCCTTTCTTTACGAATAAAGAGACTGATATGATGTTGTATATCAGGTTCGGTATCTAATAACATTTGTTCAGAATCAATGTATTTAGAATACAGGGTGACAGTGACCAATAGACTTGGCTGCAACACTTGCCCCGTTTTTTGTCTCATGAAACTTATCACCCGTTCTCAGTTCTTTACCTATCTGTAGCCCATGTAACAAATTATATATGCGGGATCCTGATCCGGTATCTCATATCCAGGACGTAAAGAATACTGAGAAATAGTTCTGTATAATTAACACACCCGAAGATGATGTATCAGTATGCACTTTCTTCGTTTGGGCGGCACGGGAATCCAGGTAATCCCCAATTTCTTGCTCTGTCTTATAACAATTATAAGTTGGAGCGGGACCAACGTTCCCCAGCTCAGTATAACAAGCGGGTTCGGTCAATATATCCGTATTATTATCTTGATTAAGGCGTGATATGGTCGCTACCTGGAGAGAGAGAGAAGAAAACACTCTGCGCGCGCTCTGTCAAGAATAGACTGGTTATTATTTTATCTAATTAGGATGGCTCCCACTGTTTTTATCAAATCTTCCTTCAAACCCTAAAAGGAAAGACTGGCCGGAATTAATTACACGCTACAAGTTCGCCAATCTTTCAGCCAGGCCAGTGTCGGTACTTTGAGGGAGGTCCCCCGTGCTTTCGCACGAACCAAATTAATGTAAACCTCGTTTTCCCAAAGGCATAACCCCGTTGACACCTTTCTAGACACCTACTAGATCGGCTAATTTTAATGTGTAAAACTCTCCCAGGAGTAACTCTTACTCGCAGCGGGTATCGGGATCCAACTATCACATAGAAGGTATGCAATCTCTCAACACTTGAAATTCCCGATAATATTTTGCCCCTAGAGTGCTATGACTTTGACGCATGCCAAACAACCCATAGTCCGCTAGTCAAGTTCAACCCGTACATTTCTTGATTGAATTAAACCCACCCGCACGACCCTTGACGCATGCCAAACAACGCCGTGCGAATACCTTAATCCAATCGCATCGTATGCTAGTAGATAAGCACTAGTTAGCTACCGCACACTACGCCTTGACACATGCCAAACAACCGCAGCACGAATACTAACTAGTACTTATCTGAAATGACGGAGGGCTACGACAGGTTTTTTTGAAAACCTATTGCGTAATGAACTTGATATCGTTGTAGAATCAAATAATTTTAAAATGGAGTGTTTTTTAGGATTTTCTAGTTTTGCTAAAGGGGTCACTCCCGGTGAAGGGATCGTCGGCCCTTTCCTCGTCGAATGAGGTGCGGGATATATCACATATATCACTGTGCAAAGCAGAAACTATAGAAGCTATCAAAAGACAAACTGAGGGTGGTAGCATTTGCCAATTATTGCTAAAGGAGTCACTCCCGGTGAAGGGATCTCGGTCCTTTCCTCATCGAATAAGGTGCAGGATATATCATATATACCGCTGTGCAAAGCAAGAACTGTAGCTACCTGTTTTATTTTTGAAATTCGATTCTACAACATCTTTAGATTTCTTTTATTTCATTAATCACATTAACGAAGTCCCATCATTTAAGTACCTAAACATCACAGATAAATACGACGTAAAATTATGCCATCCGCATTCGCCTCGATGTCCTCTCGTGCACCGTTAGGTTAGGTAACTAACGGCAGAGCAGGGCAGGGCTAGCGCGGGTGTAAAACATAAGTAACGCCTATATAATATATCATATATACTATATACAGTATCTATCACAGAACATCACATGATCACATCACAGATATCGCAGCAGAAGTAACATATATGAAATATTGGATATACTAGGACGTCCGTGTTTTAGTACGAGCCAGTATAAAACACGGATTCCACGGTCGCGATGAATAGCCAAACCCACACCCCTAGACCCCTACGAGAGCGGCAAGAAACCCTACCAATTCTAAAGTTAGGAGACCCGGACTCGACTCCTCGAGTTGGTCTCCCACTGGACTCCAGAACCCGATTACTTGTGCCCTCCTCCTTGGGTCTATCCTAGTGCGGAAAAGTAAATAATATACAAAAGGTGACATCTTCCGCAACCTGGAAGTGCCCCAATAAAAGAATATTACATACAACTTTTTACATGAATAAAAATGAAAAACACTCATCTCACATAAAAACCCCCGGCTATTCAAACACGACGATCCAATATAACATATCCAGCAACACATAACATCACATGTCATCAACGTAAGTAAATATGCGCATCCCAATTGTCGTTGACATATAGCAATGAAACCGGCGATATCACATATTACACTTACGGTCACACAAAAGAAAGTGTAAAACTACAACAGTTGGAATCCGCAACTTCTTTAGACATTGCATGCCTAATCAAATGAATTACTTAGACATCGCATGCCTAACAATTATATACCCCGCATTTTAGTCTCAAAATCGAAAACACTTTTCAATATCAAGTCGGGCAATTCACCAAGATTCCCGACATCCTGATCGAATGCTCGTCGCAAATTTTAGTAGACGGCCGCACCCCCGATACCGTCGATGAAGTGCACTAAGGTGGAACACCGCTGATGCGAGCACCCGAACGGATGCTTTCGGCGACGGGGTTCTCCTACAGTCACTTGGTCAGGGCTATGGGGTGAGGCTGTCTATTAAGTTTACCGGCGAGTATCCGCGTACGCTACGTGATTGCGACGGACTTTTGATCACATCAAAATTCCGTGGCAACCGATCAAGTGAGACTAAACTGCTAGATTCATAACATTCATTTTAGTTATCTCATAACTATTTGTGAATTCCAAATATTGTATCACATTCCAGATAAATAGAAAATGTTAAACTTTCCGATCGAACAATCAAACACCCAAGTTTTCCCGAAACAGATCAACACATGAAATATGTTTAAAAACATTCACTTCATGCCTCAGTACCAACGGTCCAGCCGTAGAAGGGTCAAGCCAACGCCTCACATGTGGCACGCCGTACTGCCCCAAACCCTAAGGTTTAAAGGGCAGTTCAAGATGGTCACATAATCGAGTTAAGGTTTGTTGTCTTCTAGAGGGTCCATCGCGTTACTTGCACTACTTAGAATGTCTTTAAACCACGGAAAAATCCAACACTTGGAAATTTCCCAACAGGGGAAAAATTGGGTATTTATATCCGGTTGAACTTTTTAACATATTAAAAAATTATCCGGAAAAACACAGACAAAGTTAAAGATTCCGATCGAATCGTCGAACTCCAAATACAACCCAGAAAACTTAACACTTGAGTGTAAATTAAAAATTCCCAGAAAATACAGCACTTAAATATAGAAATTACTGCGCAAGCCACGTGGAAAGATTCATCAATTAGGCCGAGGAATCGCCGCCCTTGCCAGGGTGGGGCCGCGGTTCCGCGGCGCTTTAGACGACTTAAGGGTTCCGTTTTGTACAGTAATTCTTATAAAACCCTGCTTATTTTTCTGCATATTTTTAATTCACAAAAATCCCAAATTCCAGAAAATGTCCAGAGAGTGGTTTGAGTTTGGGTTTCGGTGTTCGTTCGGATTTCTAACTTCGTCGACACTTCGCCTAAGACTCTAGCTAGGCTCTGATACCACTGTAGGGTTCCTAGGCACACTAATGAGGTCTCACAAGGCATCAACCATGCCAAATTCAAAAATTTCCGGTGCCGAGAAACCCTAATGCGATCGTTGACTAGAGATTAGGCGAAACAACAAGCTAGTTAACATCTTAACAACTAAGTGAACGGAAATACTACCTTTGTAGATCCGGTCCTCCACCTCCATAGCTCCACGTTGATGTTCCTCCGCTGCGATCATCGGATCCCGGACTCTAGTGTCGGCTTCATCGGAGAAATGGGCGGGCTAGGTCGTCGACTTCGATGCCGAAGATGATCTACGTCGAGGCAATTCAAGATCAAGCTCCAACTTCACCAAGTCATGAAACTTGTGAAGAAAACACCCTATACTACATGGCAAGTAGTAGAGGATGAAGAAATAGGAAGTGGGTTCACTTTAGAATTGGATTTCTCACTCTTTTTCTCACTTGACATTTTTGTAGAAAGCTTTTCTTTCTTCATCAAGAAGAAGAAGAAGAAAGAAATGAAAAAATGAATTAATTCCAAAAAGAAAAATGAAGTGATGGTTATCATAATGCAGCCATGGGTGAGGCTAACTCATGTAGAGAATGAACTAGGGTTTAGGTAAATGGTTAGGGTTAAGGAAAGAAACAAAATGGTCAAGCTTTCTCAAAGCTTCATGAAGCTTCAACAAAATCCAAACAAAGCCACCATTTTATTTCTAGCCAAAATGAATAGATAAATAAATGAATAAATAAATAATTCTAATGAAACCCTAACCATTTACTAAACATGGTTTAAATCAAGCATACACCCAAGTTTGCATGTATCATCAAACATGATACAAACAAGTGCACAAAAATATATCACATATATAACTTGTGCACATCAAGTGAGAAAGTTAATCTTAAGTGAACAAATACTAGTTAATGTAAAGTAATATATCAAATATATAATTATACATCAAATCATTAAATCAACACTTGATTTAATGATCAAGTCATATCGCATATAACCGACTAATATAAAGTGTATCAATGTATCGAATCAACACTTGATTCGGTAACCCGGCTATATCATATATAACCGTCCAATGATACAAATCGCGAGAATAGAATACAGTATCACATACTGGTATTATTCTCGGTCCCGCACATATCTCATATGCGCTCTCATTTCGTTTCGCTTGAGCCAGGAAACCTCTGTGTAGGACTCTAAAGACTCGTCAATACGCCGACAGCAGGTGATGATCATATCAAGCACCCACAAGCCGCAAGCGGTCTGCTAAACGTAACGGCCACCCGGGTATTGAGCGATCAGAAGAACGACGAGCAAGCCCGCTCACACTCCTGTGAATCCAACCTGTAACACTTACCGTACAGTCCGGTCTGTTCGTCTGATATGTCGCATATCTCGCCTAGGGGTGGTAAACGTCAGACCCCAATAGCTCGATAAGTCGTGTCGATATGAGGTCTATAACAGTTCGAGAAACTACTGGTAACACTTACCAGTAAATCTCAGCAACCCTGGCCAGGGATTTCCGGTTATAGCCAATCGAACACAGTGCAACATCAACTCCCTATACCGGGAGAGACGAATCCCCTCCTATCGCTCATTGCCTCCATGTGATTCGGGACTGTACCCAAAAACCACCGTTTTGCATGCCCTCTTGGATGTGGTAAGGTGGAAATCAAAGCACAGTGGGAATCACACAAGACTCTATGACGATCTCGGGTCTACAGATTAACCTGTACCAGTGTCACCAGAGAACTGCCATCTGACGTAAGGTATAATACTATCTGGGAGTTCTCGGCGAGTCCGTCCAGTGTACCCAGTCTCCACTGAGCACCCGTATATCATCTCTGATGTCAAACACCAATGGATATGGGATCATCCATCGCCCATCTGTATGGGTCGAGAAGGTATACGCTAGTCTACTCTGGTATATCGATGCCCCGTCTCGATACACCCACGACTAGGGACCTTCAAGGATGTACTTATGGACTACCATGTCCCCACTAGTATGATCCGCATCATAGTCCAGGTAGTCAAGTACTCATCCTAAGTGCTTTACCAACATGTAACAGAGAGACAATCAGTGTACACGTTAAGGTAAAGAGCAACCAGATAGCATACTATCATGTCGAGCAAGAAAGTCCTCGCTATATATGTCCAAGCATCCACTACAATATACATCCTATGTATAGTAATGGCCTCTAGGGCATACATATAACTAACACTTATCGTGTCTTTCTGTGTTTGCATGCCCCCCTTTTTTTGTGGGATTTTGTCATATATATATATATTATTGTTGCTGCTGATGTGTTTAGTTGTGCAAGGCATTGTTTCACTTTCTAATACACACCAAGCATGATGCTCACGTGCTTTGCACGTGGGGTCCCTTCGATGGGGCTGTTCAACTTTCCCTGCCCTATCTTTTTTGCATGGCATTAGATGCAGAAAAGGAGCCTTGGAAATAGTTCCCTTTCTTTGATTTCCAATGCTTTCCTTTTTTTAGGCCTCGGAAATAGTCCCCTCAAGCAATATTCCCCGTGCGCGGCATTTAATGCCCCTCTTTATAACCCGAGGCCATGGCCTTCTTTTTCTCTTCACAGAGAAATTTATTCTCACTTTAGTGCGATTTATCTTGAGGAAATAACTGAGTGCCATGGCCTGCAACCGCCCCCATGCTCGTCGATAGCCATGGGAAGTTCCTATCGAGGAGATGATCCCTCGCTTTGCCGCATGATTGGTGGATCCCCTCCTTACCGACGACGAGTGCGACTCAGCGGCATATGAACTCTCGATCCGCAGGGGGTCTCCCCTCCCAATGGGCTCCCTCTGGCTCCGGATGACTCTTGCCGCCGTGCTTGCCGATATCCCTCCTCACCCGGCGGGGATAACCCTGGCGATGCTCGACGCGGCTGAATAAAAGCTCGAGGGTTTTCATGAGGCATGCCTGATTACTCAGGCCTTGAAAGATCGCTCGGTTCACCTTTTGAGCGAAATAAGAGCCCGGCGGGCTGTTATGTCTGCTTTTGCGGACGAACATGGCGCCAATCGGGGGGGGGAGCGACTTCTCGCGAGAACCATCGCTTTAACGTGTTGGAGAGAGCAGAGAGAGATGGAGAATTTCGCTCTTTATTTTGTTAACCCCTGTGCTACTGATCCTTTGTTTGGTGACCTTCTTCCGCTAGCGTAGTATATTCAAATTAGTTTTCGCATGCTTTACGTTGAACTTTCATGTACGCTGGACACTCGCATGTGTATTTCTGCTTGCACAAATGAACTTTGTATTCTTCCCGTGGGAACTTTCTTTAATTACGAACACTATCACCATGTTGCATGCACATCATAGCTTCGAGTATTATTTCTTCTCGGATATTCATATAGTTGCAGATGCATGCTTGATAGGATATACATCGGAAATTTTCTTGTTACTTTCCATACTCGATGATGTGCGCGTGCTTTAGATCGACTATTGCCACCAACAGTCCCGAGCGTACCCCTCCTATTTCAGAGGCTGCGGTCATGACAGCAGACTTGCGTGATCTGATAGAGCGATGGTGTCGTGCAAGAAGAGGCTCGACCGTAAATTCTCGGAAAGGGAACTGGCCTCTAAAGCACTGAGCGAGCTTCATACCAGCTTCACAGCCAAAGCCAATAAAGCGTATGAACTCTGGCGGGTACTTCAAAAGTCTATCAGAGAGGTGGTGGCTCTTGATAAAGTTGTCGTGTTCACTTGCGAGAGGGTCGAGGCTCACAAGGCCACTGAGAAAGAGCTTGAAGGCCGGCTCGCTTCGTATCAGGCCCAGCAGGCTCAAGCGGGGGCTCGTCTCCTGGAGATTCTGAATCATGAAGCCGTGACTCAGCAAAAGAAAGATGAGCTAGTAAAATTGCTACATCGCCCGCCGGCTTGAAGACTTGTATCTTTTCCTTCTTTTTTGTTCATACTCCTGGATGAGAGTATATTCTTTTCGCCTTTTTATGAATTGTACTTTGTATCCATTTTGGCTATGAATAAAAGACATATATTTTCTTCTCAATGATGTGTCTCTTTTTATTGAATGCGCTCTGTGGACAATTTTATCTTGGTCTCCTTGCAGGATAGCGATGACTTAGGATTCAGGGTTAAGATCTGCTTCTTAAGACTTTTGAGCTTTACGAGCCGTGAGGGTCTCATAAAGAGTTTCTCCCTACAGGTCGAGAGGATCCTGTAGGTGTAAGTTCTTCTTAAGAATCGTGAGAATTCTTGAGCGGGTTTTCCCTTGAGAGTCGTAAGGATCTCACAAGAGAGTTTTCTTCCTTACAGGTCGTGAGGACCTGCAAGTGCTGGGTGTGGTCATCCTTATTCGTGTTTCACGGGGTCAGGGGTTGCTTTGGGATGTTTTTCAAGGTATCGTAGTTTAAAGACGTCGCGGTCAAGGTTAAGGACATCATAGTCCGTGGATTTAAGGACTCTACAGTCCGATGTTAGTTTTAAGACATCCCGGTCAAGGTTAAGGACTTCATAGTCCGTGGATTTAAGTGTAAGCCCGCGGGGGCGCCCCGGCCGTCGAACGGACGCCGGAAACGCGGAAAACAAAAACTTTGCGAACTTTGCAAAACGGCACCACCGCGGACCTTTTACCCGGATCGGGCCATTAACCTAGCTAGCTAGCAAAAAGAAAAGAGTAGAGAAGTTATACCAAGCGATCCGTGTCCTTCGGTCTTCATCTCCACTCCGATCTTCCGCGGAATCTCCGTCACCTCCTCGCTCGTCGGAAAGGGCACCACGTAGCCGGAATCTTTTACAGGCTCCCGCCTCTTGACCGAGGCAACTCGGGCGTGAAGTTGGCTAGCCGACGCGTCCAAGGCTTGCTATAGAATAGTGTAGTAAACTTGTCTCTTTTGGGGTTTATGAGGTTGCCATGGTTGGAGGAATTTTAGCACAAGAATTTCATGGATCAAAGATGGAGAATGGAGTATGCAATCACAAAGAATAAGCATCTCCCAAAAGGGAGCTCGGCCAAGACTCTTTTTGCCTCTCACTGGAAAATTTTGTGAGTGGAGTTCCCTTCATATATCAAAACCATGCAAAGGAAATTAATCTTCTTAAAACAACAGCACACACACATACACACTACAAAGAGGGGTCCACCAAATTAGCATGTAAAGAATTTTCCTTTGCACAAATTAAACCTCTCTCCACTCAAAATAAAAAACACTTCCTGCTCTCCCCAACAGTGGCCGGCCATGAAAAAGAATTGGTGGGAAAATGAAAACAATTAATTCAAGGAGATAAAGAGAAGATAAAGATCATAAACCACATCCACTTCAAATCAATAACCATCAAAGTATCTCATCTCATAAATGCAAGTGAATGACCATAAAAGAATATCATGATGAGGCTAGTCTCATCAAAAAGCAACATATGCAAGGAAGCCCCTCACAACAAAGTTAATTGCAAACTTGCAATTAACCCCCTCCAACGAAAAGTCCGGCCGAGAAGGAAAAAGGGAAAACCGGCCGGAACGGAATACAAACTGGCAACCCCAGAAAAACCGATCCCGTAATAAATTACAGGAAAACCCCGCTACTGCAAATACATGCCCGCATTTGTATTCCCACTGAACACAAATGTAAAGAGACAAAACTACACTATCAAATACTAGAATCCGGCTTAAGCCAAAGCCGGCTAGTAAAAACTGTCCGATCACGATCCGTGCAATACCGCACGTATCTGATCGAACCCTGCCATATCTCCATACGGCCTCTACAGCGTTTCGCCCGAAACTTGAGTAACTGTCTGTGTGGTGGACTCTAAAGACTCGTCAATACTATGGCTGTGGATTTAACCACTAGCACGTCAGAGGTATTAGCCATACGTGACGGGCCACCAGCTATTGACCAAAAGGGACGTCAATGAGCGAACTCATCCTGACACCCTACTGAGCCTGTCAGCGACAATATCCGTACAGTCCGGTCCGTTCGTCTATGAGCATCGCATGGCGGGCCTAGGGGGTTGGTAAAAGTCAGACCCCCAAAAGCGGTACAAGTCGTGTCGGAGTGTAGCCCAGAACACCCTGAGATACTACTGGAATACCTACCAGCAAATCTCCTGCCTTGGCCAAGGACTTTTCATGTTCTGGCTCTCCTAGACACAGCACGACCTCACCCCCAATACCGGGAGAGACGAACCCCTGCAGATCCGCTCACTGTCTCCATGTGGCTCGGGACTGTACCCAACTAAAACCTGTTTGCACGACTCCTTTGAGCCGTGGTAGGGTAGTAATCAAAGTACAGTGGGAACTCACACGAGACAAATGACGATCCCAGGTCGATGAACTAACCTGTACACATGTCACCTGGGAACTGCTATCTGACGTCTGGTATATCCCAACTAGCAGGTTCCCGGCGAGTCCTGTCCGGTGTACTCATAACCCAATGAGCACCTGTATACATCTTAGGTGAACCAACTGACACCAGTGGCTTGTGAGACCGGCCACCGCCCCTTGTCGGGGTCTCGACTGTATACACTAGTCTACTCTGGAGAAACGATGCCCTGTCTCGAATCTCCCACGACTAGGGACCTTTTAAGGATGTGCTTATAGACCCCAGCTCCCACTTATATGATCGCCCTCATACTGCTGGAAGTCAAGCAAGAATCCTAGGGGCTTTATCAACGTGTAATAACGACTCGTAAGGTCACCTAAAGCAGTACACGATGATAAAGATAAACCAGATAGCAAACTATCATCTCGAGTAAGACTGTTCTACCGGGATAGGTCCTCCCTCAATCATTGCAATCACGTGCCTGTGATCCAATAATTGACTCTGAGGGCACTATCTCCAACAATCTCCCACTTGCACTCAAGGCTATTATTGCGATGTCGCATACTCACAGCCCGTGTGATACCGAACACCCAACTCCTCTACTAGTCAGTCTCACAAAGCTCGTTTGCGAAACTATTGCGTTCGAGGAATAGCCTCAGTGAGTGGATCCGCTTTGATGTTCCTTTCTATGTCTCTCTATATCTCATGTTCGCAGAGAAAACTATCTCCCGAAATGAGCAATACCTGTCTTAGAATGTCTGGATGTCTGATGGGACCTAGCTCATAAGTGAACTCCAAATCCAAACTTCTTAGACTGTATCGCTAACTGAACTTAATCAGTATCCTGCGCCATGCCTTCCCTCAGTATCCACCTGGACCACCAGTCCAAAATACTGCCCCTCGTCAGAGGGAAAACTATAACTCTGACAGCCACTCTGCCATCCAGGTCACCTTGGAAGCCTGGAATAATAACCGTCTCCTTAAGGAGGCTACTGTTATTATATCCCTAGAACATCCACTTATGTTCTTAAACTGCTTCCGAATGTTTCTTCAGGATTGGATCAATATCAACTTATTGCACCTACTGCAAGAACAACATCTGGTGTGGTACTTGACATCTTATAGAATGCTGTCCAAGTACCCTGATTGGGAAACCACCCAAATCTAGATCTAAAACCATAGATCTAGTAACCAGAATGTCTGATATAATATCCAAATCCTATGTGGAGAAACTACCGTGTGACGACCAAAGTATAACCGATCGTAGTATAGGAATATCACTTCCTACTCTGTGTATGTCATCAAACACCAGGACATCACACCCTACTACCTTTTTAACAGATCCATCCCTTATTCTGATGAAGTCAAACCTCTGACTGTCACATCAGAAATAGATGATCTATCTCCGCTATATCTGCTTAAGTCTATAAATAGACATAAGCCTGATATCCACCAATGCTTCCGCTGCTCCCACTGACTACGACAACCCTCTGGCAGAGTCATATAGGCGTACACTTCTAAAGCTAGTTTAGAACGACGCTATACTCATTCTCCCGCCGGGTCTCACAGTCTGGAACAACAGCAATGGCAAGTCTGGGTAAACAAGAACCTCCCTGCCACCGTCCTTGAGCATACCGAAGTACCTCTCGGGTGCTTGAGGTTACCCACTTTATCTGCGGAGTGGCCAATGGAATGTCAAACCAGATTGAATCTTTAGGTTCTTATTAAATCTTCAGTAATCGTTTGTGGTTCTGGAATCACTTCCAGTTCTACCATACTCCCACTACTGTTTTCTGAAAAAATCCATTTTTGATAAAACTGTGGCGAGTCAAGAACAATATCACTATTGATCTTCCAGATGGTAGAAAGTCAACCCTCGTCATAGCCCGGGTCAACCCACAAACAGCCACTACTGAAACGTGCCTTGAGTTGTCCAGAGTCTGGTTTTAAGCATAAGCCGGACAACTCCCCGTATCTTAACAATGTTAAGATATGAACTGTTCTATATCCAAGAAACAGAGGCACTGATTTAATTGAACCAGATTCAAATCATGCAGCTGTCTCCAGTGCATGTCAAGTAAATGGAAGAGAGGCCGATCAGCGTAACTCAACTTAGGAGTACTTCCAATTATGAGTAACCTGAAAGAGAAGCTAGTTCTCTTAATCATTACTATCAACTGAATACTATTCACAAGTATCTACATCTTCAATCTCGTTGAAGAATCCCGATACTTGCAACACATGGTTCTCTACTTTATTCTTATACCTATAACTTCTCAAAACTTCGACCCTGTGTTTCTACGAAACACCTGTCTAAGAATTAGAGAAGTCATGAGTAAACAGAATACAGTACGAGGACCAACCCCTCTGTCCTCATGGACACTGGACAATATACAATACTCTGTATAAGTCCCCTGAGTCGAATGACTCATTCACTGTGTGTCGTAGGTTGAAAACTGTACTTTTGGTTAAGAAGAATCACACCGTTGTTCAATGCTCCTTACCTAACCATCCACTGGTATAGGTAAATGTCATAGACATAATTTCAAAAAAATATGTCTCACTCTATAAAAATAGACGTACAGATATATCAATTTGAAATTGGTGCACAACAACGGATATTCAAAACCAAATATTTGCCGACCGGCAAACAACCCAGGTGGCTTCCTCAAATATCACCAATTCCAACGAATCCCGATATAATGAGGATGGTCACCTAATTCCCAATAACTTACTCTCCTTCATCATCTGTAAAACCATACAGATGTGAGACTCATACCTGGTAAATACATACCCTGGAGTAAGTATCTAATCGGAAAATCAGTTTTCTTTTAACAGTACACAGTGAAACTGAAACATTGAAATGTTTCGATGGGGTATCCTGGTATTCCTAGTAATGCCTCTTCCATTATCCAGATTCACAACTATAACCGTATAATTCTTTGCCACCTCTCCAAATCCCTTTACATGTCTTTAGTCATTACCTTCTGTACACCCCTTTAGGCCAAAAGGTTTTCTTCCTTCCCTACCGTTCGGCACCAGCCCATGGTTTGGAAGAAGACTATCCAAAAGGCATAATGGGTGTACTGTCCTAATCCGAGGAGCACTCGCAATGCGAGAGAAGGTGAGGATAAAAGACAACCGAATGTACTTAATTCATAGGTGATTTAGGATTGACAAAGAAGTACATGGTTTGGTCGTGAATAGCAGTCGCAATTTACTTTGCCCTCTTACTAATCCCTTGCTTTGTCTGAACTTAATACCTTCTGTACACCGTTTAGGCTAATTGGCTTTCTTCATTCCCTACCGTTCGGCACCAGCCTAAGGTTTGGAAGAAGACTATCCAATTTGCGTAATAGGTGTACTACTCCTAAACCAAGGAGTACTCGCAACCTGAGAGAAGGTGAAAAGAAAAGACAACTGAATGTACTTTATTCCTTTTTCTCCAGAACCAGAAACCATCCTCGAAGTCCTTCGAGTTCGTATATAACCATACGATGGTTTTGTCCAATGGAAGTGGACGTTCGTAGTAATACGGGGTGTCCCGGAGAAAAGGGTAAAAGTAGGAGTGGCAATGAGGTTCGCAACTCTGACAATCCAAAAGCCAGTGTTAAGAAGGTTCGGTCAACTTGGTCACTGAGTCATAGTCTAGGGTCGGGTCAATGGTCGCTGCCAAAGAGAGAGAGAAAAGAAACACTCAGCGTGCACTCTAACCTAGATCAGAATGGTTGTCACTTTATCTAATCTGGAAACCTCCCACTGTACCTCAAATTCTCCTCCAAACCTGAAAGAAGAATTAGTCGGGGTCACCCGAGGAGTAAACCAACTCATCAGTGGGAATCGGGATCCAACTCTCATCGCATGATAACGTGACGGAATCCGCTCACGGTATCACACTCCAGAAGGTATGCGCATATCTGGCAAGTTTCAGTACTTTTGAAACTCCCGATGTGGATTTCTACCCCATGCTCTTATGACCTTGACTTTGGCCAACATATCATAAGTCACATGTCAAGTTCTACCCGTCATTTTCCTGGTTAATTTGAACCCACCCGTACATACCCTTGACTTTGGCCAAAATGGCAGTACGACTGTCCCAAACCAACGCATCTATCTATGCTGCATATGAATACCCAACAGCTACCAAACACTGTGCCTTGACTTTGGCCAACATACACAGCTTGAATACTATTGACCATCCATATGAAATGACGGAGGGCTACGAATGGTTTCTGGCGAAAACCTTTAACGTAATGAACTTGATATCGTTGAAGGAACTGATAGCTTTATAAAAATATAGTGACGAAAACCTTTGCTAAAGAGGTCACTCCCGGTGAAGGGATCTCGGCTCTTTCCCCGTAGAATGAGGTGCAGGATATTCCAACTGAATACCACGGTGCAAAGCAAAAGTAATCGGCTATAATGAAGTTACTGCCCTGACGCAAACTTCTGTCCAAGGGGTCACTCCCGGTGAAGGGATCTCGGCCCTTGCCTCGTCGACTGAGGAGCAGGATATTCCAACTGAATACCACTGTGCAAAACAAAAGAGAACGCCCTTGCAATAACAGCTTTTTGAAAAAGTGTTCCAACAACATCAGAATAGGTTTGTTTAACTTACATTGATCCGAATCAATGCAGTCCCATCAATTGATCACACCACAAAGAACGAAAATATACTGACGTACGTATATGCCATCCGCATTCGCCACTGGGTCCCGTCATCACCCGTTAGGTTAGCTAACTAACGACAGAGCGGGGACTGGACTAGTGCGGATGTAAAACATATACAACATCTACTAATATATATGATATATAATTTTCGCTCAAGGCGTGATAAAAAGCAACACAGAAATGTATAGCAACACAGATCAATACAGATATCTGGGATCCCCGGGTTTCACAGAGCCGCTGAAACCCGACGTTCCCCTGGTCGTGTGGATAGCCTGTGCAATGAAAATCCTAGACCCCTACGGGCGCGGCAAGTCACCCGCCAAAACCTGAAGCGAGGCAGCCCCTTTCAGCAACGTGAATGGACCACCCAGCACTTCACGGAATCCGGTAACTTGGGCACCCCTCCTGGGTCAACCCTATACCCCCTACGAGTGCGGCGAATAGCCCGCCAATCCTAGAGTGAAGCCCCCTCCGTCTCAACGCCATGAGATGCGGGCTTGTTGCCCTCCAGAATCCGGCTATCCGTGCACCCCTCCGCGGGGTAATCCTAGTACAGAAAGTAAAATATACATACAACGGGTACATCGACCGCAAGCAGGTCGTGCCCCAAAAGAATAATACAAACTGGCAGTGACGGCAGTCCACATGTCGGACGCTCGCCCCGCAACATCAAATGTACATATAAAACAGAACTGTACTACCACTGCAACCAGGCTATCCCCCACGACCGATCCGCAACAACACAGTACAATCACAGAACATCAACGTGAAAGTCACGTTCGCAAATCCGTCTAACCGGGCTATAGCAGTTAGACCGGATTTACCGATCGAGTGACATTCACGGTCGCAGATATAATGTAAAAACTGTGAACTAGCATGTTTAAAATATCCGATCGAACAAATATTATCAAGTGGGCCCCAAATACTACTGTAGCACTTACAGAAAAACTGGGCCCAAATAAAATATCCCAAAAGCCCTATTTCCAAGTCCAAAGCCTACTGAGAAATTTTGGTGCAGTGATAAAACATTTCCACCGCGGAAGAGCGGCTAAACCATGGGTTTGGCCGCGCTTCCGCGGCCGTACTAGGAGATCAGTGTATGAAAATTTCCCAGAAGTCTTAGAATTGTCCACACATGTTTCTGAGATGGCCTAAAAAATTTTCTGAGACAAAATAAAATCGACAGAAACCTGAAGCATGTGAAAATACGGTTTTTGGGGTTTTTCGTTCGATCGAGTACTAAACATACTAGAGCAAGCTAGGGAAGGTTAACGGCGTGGCTCTGATACCATTGTAAGCCCGCGGGGGCGCCCCGGCCGTCGAACGGACGCCGGAAACGCGGAAAACAAAAACTTTGCGAACTTTGCAAAACGGCACCACCGCGGACCTTTTACCCGGATCGGGCCATTAACCTAGCTAGCTAGCAAAAAGAAAAGAGTAGAGAAGTTATACCAAGCGATCCGTGTCCTTCGGTCTTCATCTCCACTCCGATCTTCCGCGGAATCTCCGTCACCTCCTCGCTCGTCGGAAAGGGCACCACGTAGCCGGAATCTTTTACGGGCTCCCGCCTCTTGACCGAGGCAACTCGGGCGCGAAGTTGGCTAGCCGACGCGTCCAAGGCTTGCTATAGAATAGTGTAGTAAACTTGTCTCTTTTGGGGTTTATGAGGTTGCCATGGTTGGAGGAATTTTAGCACAAGAATTTCATGGATCAAAGATGGAGAATGGAGTATGCAATCACAAAGAATAAGCATCTCCCAAAAGGGAGCTCGGCCAAGACTCTTTTTGCCTCTCACTGGAAAATTTTGTGAGTGGAGTTCCCTTCATATATCAAAACCATGCAAAGGAAATTAATCTTCTTAAAACAACAGCACACACACATACACACTACAAAGAGGGGTCCACCAAATTAGCATGTAAAGAATTTTCCTTTGCACAAATTAAACCTCTCTCCACTCAAAATAAAAAACACTTCCTGCTCTCCCCAACAGTGGCCGGCCATGAAAAAGAATTGGTGGGAAAATGAAAACAATTAATTCAAGGAGATAAAGAGAAGATAAAGATCATAAACCACATCCACTTCAAATCAATAACCATCAAAGTATCTCATCTCATAAATGCAAGTGAATGACCATAAAAGAATATCATGATGAGGCTAGTCTCATCAAAAAGCAACATATGCAAGGAAGCCCCTCACAACAAAGTTAATTGCAAACTTGCAATTAACCCCCTCCAACGAAAAGTCCGGCCGAGAAGGAAAAAGGGAAAACCGGCCGGAACGGAATACAAACTGGCAACCCCAGAAAAACCGATCCCGTAATAAATTACAGGAAAACCCCGCTACTGCAAATACATGCCCGCATTTGTATTCCCACTGAACACAAATGTAAAGAGACAAAACTACACTATCAAATACTAGAATCCGGCTTAAGCCAAAGCCGGCTAGTAAAAACTGTCCGATCACGATCCGTGCAATACCGCACGTATCTGATCGAACCCTGCCATATCTCCATACGGCCTCTACAGCGTTTCGCCCGAAACTTGAGTAACTGTCTGTGTGGTGGACTCTAAAGACTCGTCAATACTATGGCTGTGGATTTAACCACTAGCACGTCAGAGGTATTAGCCATACGTGACGGGCCACCAGCTATTGACCAAAAGGGACGTCAATGAGCGAACTCATCCTGACACCCTACTGAGCCTGTCAGCGACAATATCCGTACAGTCCGGTCCGTTCGTCTATGAGCATCGCATGGCGGGCCTAGGGGGTTGGTAAAAGTCAGACCCCCAAAAGCGGTACAAGTCGTGTCGGAGTGTAGCCCAGAACACCCTGAGATACTACTGGAATACCTACCAGCAAATCTCCTGCCTTGGCCAAGGACTTTTCATGTTCTGGCTCTCCTAGACACAGCACGACCTCACCCCCAATACCGGGAGAGACGAACCCCTGCAGATCCGCTCACTGTCTCCATGTGGCTCGGGACTGTACCCAACTAAAACCTGTTTGCACGACTCCTTTGAGCCGTGGTAGGGTAGTAATCAAAGTACAGTGGGAACTCACACGAGACAAATGACGATCCCAGGTCGATGAACTAACCTGTACACATGTCACCTGGGAACTGCTATCTGACGTCTGGTATATCCCAACTAGCAGGTTCCCCGCGAGTCCTGTCCGGTGTACTCATAACCCAATGAGCACCTGTATACATCTTAGGTGAACCAACTGACACCAGTGGCTTGTGAGACCGGCCACCGCCCCTTGTCGGGGTCTCGACTGTATACACTAGTCTACTCTGGAGAAACGATGCCCTGTCTCGAATCTCCCACGACTAGGGACCTTTTAAGGATGTGCTTATAGACCCCAGCTCCCACTTATATGATCGCCCTCATACTGCTGGAAGTCAAGCAAGAATCCTAGGGGCTTTATCAACGTGTAATAGCGACTCGTAAGGTCACCTAAAGCAGTACACGATGATAAAGATAAACCAGATAGCAAACTATCATCTCGAGTAAAACTGTTCTACCGGGATAGGTCCTCCCTCAATCATTGCAATCACGTGCCTGTGATCCAATAATTGACTCTGAGGGCACTATCTCCAACATTAAGGACTTCACAGTCCAATGTTAGTTTAAAGACATCACGGTCAAGGTTAAGGACTTCATAGTCTATGGATTTAAGGACTCCACGGTCCGGCGTTAGTTTTAAGACATCACGGTCAAGGTTAAGGACTTCATAGTCCGCGGATTTAAGGACTCCACAGTCCGGCGTTAGTTTTAAGACATCACGGTCAAGGTTAAGGACCTCATAGTCCGTGGTTTTAAGGACTCCACAGTCCGATGTTAGTTTTAAGACATCACGGTCAAGGTTAAGGACTTCATAGTCCGTGGATTTAAGGACTCCACAGTCCGATGTTTGGTTGCGGGGACCCGTCACCTCTTTGAAGACGTTGAGGAATTACAACGCCAGGTATCAAAGGAGTGAAAAGATGTACCCTTAAACCAAGGTGGAATCAGTACAGAATCAGGGTGGTTGATCGTTAGTTTTAAGACATTACGGTCGAGGTTAAGGACATCATAGTCCATGGATTTTAAGGACTCCACAGTCCGGTGTTTGCTCTGGATGCTTCACACGGGTTCACTGCCGTGCTTGGCGAGGACCAGGCTCCGCTCTGGGCGTTTTCCGCGGGGTCAAACAGTGACATTATCCACGTTCCATGTGACCAGGAATTTTGCACTAGATGCTTCACACGGGTTCACTGCCGTGTTCGGCGAGGACTAGGCTCCGCTCTGGATGCTTCGCACGGGTTCACTGCCGTGCTCTACGAGGACCAGGATCCGCTCTGGACGTTTTCCACGGGGTCAAAGAGTGACATTATCCGCGTTCCACGTGACTAGGAATTTTGCACTAGATGCTTCACACGGGTTCACTGCCGTGTTCGGTGAGGACTAGGCTCCGCTCTGGATGCTTCACACGGGTTCACTGCCGTGCTCTGCGAAGACCAGGATCCGCTCTGGACGTTTTCCACGGGGTCAATGAGTGACATTATCTGCGTTCCACCTGACCAGGAATTTTGCACTAGATGCTTCACACGGGTTCACTGCTGTGTTCGGCGAGGACTAGGCTCCGCTCTGGATGCTTTACACGGGTTCACTGCCGTGCTCTGCGAAGACCAGGATCCGCTCTGGACATTTTCCACGGGGTCAAAGAGTGACATTATCCGCGTTCCACGTGACCAGGAATTTTGCACTAGATGCTTCATACGGGTTCACTGCCGCGTTTGGCGAGGACTAGGCTCCGCTCTGGATGCTTCACATGGGTTCACTGCCATGCTCTGCGAGGACCAGGATCCGCTCTCGTTTTCCACAGGATCAAAGAGTGACATTATCCGCGTTCTACGTGACCAGGAATTTTGCACTAGATGCTTCACACGGGTTCACTGCCGTGTTCTGTGAGGACTAGGCTCCGCTCTGGATGCTTCAAACGGGTTCACTGCCGTGCTCTGCGAGGACCAGGATCCGCTCTGGACGTTTTCCAATGGGTCAAAGAGTGACATTATCCGCGTTCCACGTGACCAGGAATTTTGTTGATTGTATCCGTATTCCACGCAATTGGGATTTGACTTTTCGGTGATCAGTATATCACCGAGCCATGGAACTGGGAGTTGCCGCTGTTCCGTTTCGCTTGAAGTTGTGTCCGTCGTTACGAGACGAGTGTTGAGATGATCTCTAGATCACTTGTGGCCCGTCAAGATTTGGCTTCTTTCTTTAATGAAACCTGGGGGAGGGGTATGATCACTTCTTTGTTTACGCCCTTGGATTGTATACAGGGATTGATGTAACATCACCTGTAGGGCATAAATTAAATTTTCTTATTTTATTTCTTTTTCCGCGATGCTCTATCATTTCAGCTTTTATATCACGAAGGTCGCGATTGCCCTATCATTTCGGCTATTTTTCGCGGTGTCCAATCATTTCGGCTATTTATTTCATTTTTACTCGCTGCTTTTTATTGCGAGTTGCCCCATCATTTCGGCTATTTTGCGTGCATACATTTTTACTTGCTGTATTTTATTGCAAGTTGCCCCATCATTTCGGCTATTTCGTATGCACGTGTGACCTACTGGTTTTTCGCCATAAACCTGAATTTAGACACCGATTTCGGCATCAGCACCGCTACAACTGAGATATTGCCAGGAGCGAATCATCATTTGCCTCTGTCGATGTCGAACAAAGGTGACTTAGCGAACAGGGTTAGGGTCCTGTCGACTAAGGCTTTTGACTTCATGAGCCGTAAGGGTCTCACAAAGGTATTTCTCCCTACAAGTCGTGAGGATATTGCAGGCGTATTTTCTCCTTAGGAATCGTGAGGATTCCTAAGTGTATGTTCCTCTGTAAGTCGTAAGGATCCTACAAGAGGGTTTTCTCCTCCTAAGTCGAGAGGACTTGCAAGAGCTGTCCACCATATGGATATATCCCTAGTCATGGGTGGGACCTTGCTGGGGAAATATTTATTCGCGCCCGTGGATTGTATACAAGGGTTAGTATTGAGCCACTTGTAGGGCAGTATCGAAGGTTGTGGGGGTTGCTTAAGCACAGGTTTAGATCTCTGTAACTTAAGACTTTCAAATCTTATGAGCCATGAGGGTCCCATAAGAGAGTTCTCCTTACGAGTCGTGAGGATCTCGCAAGTGTATTTTCTCCTTAGGAATCGTGAGGATCCTTAAGTGTGTTGCTCCCCTGTGAGTCGTAAGGATCTCACGTGGGTGATTTCTCCTTATAAGGTCGTGAGGACCTTGTAAGTGTCCTTAAACGAGGTTGCGCCCTTTCGGGTTTTCACAAACACTCGCCGGTAGTCCTGCTGTTTTTACTCACGGAGCCCTTTCGGGTTTTCATCCGTGCCCTTTTTGCTTATGGACATACCGTTTTTTTAATTCTTTTAATTCTTTTTTTTTACGAGGTCGCGCCCTTTCTGGTTTTCACGAACACTCACCGGTAGCCCTGCTGTTTTTACTCACGGAGCCCTTTCGGGTTTTCATCCGTGCCCATTTTGCTTATAGACATACCGTTTTTTATTTTTATTTTTAATTTTTTTAATTTTTTTATCATGTCAGCCTGAGGATGCTGCGGTAGTAGTTTTAAAGACGTTTCGGTCCGTCGTTAGTTTAAGGACGTTTCGGTCTGTCGTTAGTTTAAGGACGTTTCGGTCCATTGTTAAAAGGGCCAGCTACTACTTGTAGAGCTTGAGTTTAGGAAGATAGCAAGCGGACATAGTCGTCGTCATCTATCATTGACCTAGGCCGTGGCTCATTAAGCGTAGTATTTCTTTAGGAAGCGGCCGTTTATTGGCCTGAAAGGCCTTTCACCGTGCATATCCATGAGTAGATAGGTTCCACCCTGGTAGACCTTGTCTATGATGTACGGGCCTTCGTAGTTCGGCTCGAATTTTCCCTGCTTGGCGCGATTGGGGATCATAGGCCTTTTGACCACTAGCACAAGTTCGCCTTGGCGGAATGCCCTCGGTCGGGTCAATCTTTCGTATGAGCGCGTCATCTTCGCTTTGTAAGCCTCCAGATTTTGTTGCGCTATGAGCCGGGTTTCATCAAGGGCGTCAAGCTCCTCAAGCCGAAGGCAGGCATTTTCTTCGTCCGTCAACTTGCAGTGGACTGCCACTCGTAGAGAAGGTAGCTCTATCTCGAGGGGGAGTACTGCTTCCGTACCGAATACCAATGCATATGGCGTTGTGTTCGTGGCCGTCTTGAACGTAGTTCGATACGCCCAAAGAGCCTCTTGCAGTCTCTCGTACCAGTCCTTCTTATTTCGGGACACCGTCTTTTTCATGATCTTTGTCAAGGTCTTATTGAAGGCCTCAGCTAGACCGTTAGCTCGCGGATTATAAACCGAGGAATATCTCCAGTCTATATTGTGTTGTTGCGTGAAGCGACTGATCTTGTGTCTTCTGTAAGCTGGCCCGTTATCGGAAATGATCCGTCACGGAGTTCCAAATCGATAAATGACGTGCGTCTTGAAGAAATGGAGGATATTCTCCGTCTTCACTTTCCTCAGCGGTACTGCTTCTGCCCATTTGGAGAAGTAATCATTCGTCTCCAAGATGAAACGATGTCCCCTGGACGATGCTGGTTCGATGGGGCCGACTATGTCAGTCCCCCACATTTCGAACGGCCAGCTAGCCACCATTGGATGTAGCGGATTTGGATGCTGGTGAATAAAGTCCCCATGGATTTGGCATGAGTGGCATTACTTCGCATATTCGAGGCAGTCCTGAATCATCGTGGGCCAGTAGTAGCCCAACCGCTTGATTTTCAACTTCATCTTTGGGCCTGCTTGGTGAGAACCGCAGAGTCCGTCGTGAACTTCCTGAACGACCCTTTTTGCCTCTTCAGGTCCTAGGCATCTCAGCCACAGAGAGTCAAATGACCTCTTGTACAGAGTGTCGTTGACGAAGGCAAAAGACAGAGATCGTTTTATAAGCTGATGTTTTGAAGACGCCTCTTCGGGCGCTCGACGGTATTTGAAGTAGTCTATAAAGACTTCTCTCCAATCCTCGGCCTTTTCCCGGTCTTTTATTTGCAAGGTCATCTGCTCAGTTGCTTCCTTTTCTTCGGATGATTCCGGAGATATTTCTGCTGGGGCGAGGACCCGACGGCTTTGTACCACGATTCTTATGTCGTCGAGGTTTTCATCAGCCAGTTCCTTAGCTAGCTTGGCCAACACGTCTGCTTTGCTGTTTTCCGCGCGCGGTATGCTTTCCAAAGTATAGGAAGGAATTTGAGTGAGCAGTTGTTGTACTTTCTCGCCATACCTCACCAGCTCGGGTTTGCACGTTTGGTAGTCGCCATTTACTTGACTAACGACCAGCTGAGAGTCTCCGTAGATGAGGAGGTTCTCAATCCCCATGTCGATGGCGATCTTGAGGCCTGCTATCAAAGCTTCATACTCGGCTTCATTGTTCGTCCTCGGTTCTGTTAAGGAGAAAGCAAAGCGCATTATCCCTCCTTGGGGAGTTACAAAGATGAGTCCTACCCCCGATTTGATTATCGGGGTACTTTGTTTGCTCTTCTTCATGGAAGATGCTCCATCAAAATAAAGTTCCCATTGGGTATCACCACCATTTATCGTGTCAAACGCATGTTCGTCTGGCAGATCGCAATTCAGAGGAGAACCGGCAGGTACTGGATGCTCAGCAAGGAAGTCGGCGATGGCTTGGCCTTTCACTGCCTTGAGAGGCTGATAGGTTATCGAGAACTCTATCAAGAGCAGGGCCCATTTAGCGAGTCTCCCTGTCAATATGGCCTTTGACATTAGATATTTGAGGGGGTCCACCTTCGAAATGAGACGAACTTCATGCGCCAACGCATAGTGCCGGAGTTTCGTTACCGCGAAGATCAACGCCAGGCAGTGCTTTTCGATGGGGGAATAATTGCTTTCTGCCCCCAGTAAGACTTGGCTTAAATAGTAGAGCGCTCTCTCCTTCCCTTGGTCGTTCTCTTGTGCCCATAATGCGCCTAAAGAACCTTCGAGGGCTGTGGTATAAAGAATAAGAGGTTTTCCCTTAACCGGAGCAGCCAACATCGGAGGGTTCTGCAGGTACTGCTTGATCTCGTCCAGTGCGCTCTGGAATTTTTGATCCCAGACGAATAGAGTTCCCTTCTTCATCAGGTGGCTGTAAGGACGGCACTTGCCTGACAGGTTGGCGATAAACCGTCGGATGTACGCGAGCTTCCCTTGGAGAGACCGCAACTGTTTGAGAGTTCTCGAAGGAGCCATTTCCATGATCGCCTTGATCTTAGATGGATCTATTTCGATACCTCAGTGTCGGATGATGAATCTCAGGAATTTACCCGAGGAAACTGCGAATGCGCATTTGAGGGGATTCATCTTCAAATTGTATTGCCGAAGGCGTTGAAATACGGTCTTCAGATGCTCTAAGTGCTCTTCGTATGACATGATCTTCACTACAAGGTCGTCGATATAGCATTCGACGATTTCATTTATAAGATCGTCGAAGATCTTTGTCATGGCCCTCTGATAGGTGGCACCGGCATTCTTTAAACCAAAAGGCATAACTTTGTAGCAGAATATACCCATAGGAGTCCGGAAAGCGGTGTGCTTCTGGTCTTCGGGATGCATCTTTATCTGATTGTACCCTGATGAACCGTCCATGAAAGAGAAAACTTCATGAGTGGACGTATTATCTATCATCAGCTCGGTGACTGGCACTGGGAAATCGTCTTCGGGCAGGCTTTATTGAGATCTCGGAAGTCCACACATATGCGTACTGTCCCATTTTTCTTCATTACCGGGACGATGTTGGCAACCCAGTAAGGATACTGTACCTCCTGGATAAACCCAGAATCGATCAGCCTCTTGACTTCGGCGTTAATGTTCATCTTAAGCTCGAGCCGCATTCTTCTCGGCGCATGTTTGACTGGCTTGATATCCGGGGATATTGCTAATTTATGCACAGCAATCTCTGGGTCTAATCCCGGCATTTCGGAATAGTTCCATGCGAAGAAATATCTATGCTGTAGAAGCACGTCCTTTAACGCAGCCACCCTTTCTTCAGATAGCAGCTCGCTGACGAATGTCGGTCGCGGGTCATCTTCCGACCCCAACTCAATCTTCTTGAGGTTATCTGCAGTAGTATGTATGCCATCTTCTAGTTCTTTCGGAGCTGGTGGAAATTCTGAGATCACCTCATTGTTATTGTTTTCGAAGCACCAAGGGAGGTCGTCCCTATCCTCGGGCCGTTCTCTAGATATCGTTATCATATGACAGGTACGAGCTCGCTTCCAAGACCGTCGTGGATCTGGTTCTGCTTTTATGGCTTTGGGTTCGTGCTTTTGTGGCGGCGTCATCCTCCAACTGCTGGATAAAGCAAACCTGCCTTGCTGGTATAGGTCTTCCACCTAGTCTTTAAAGGTGAAGCAGTCTTCGATAGGGTGTCCTATGGCTCGGTGATAAAAGCAATAGCCCGGATGAGTGACCTCGTTAGCTTGCTCAGGGTGTTTAGACTCCGGAAGTGTGATCATTCGGTGCTTCACAGCGAGATCGAGTATTTTCTTCGTCTTTTCTTGAGGGAAGGAATACGCTCGACTCATCTTCTTCATGAGGGACGAGTCCGGACTGCGCAATACCGGATCACATGACTCTTTAATCCTGCGTCGTTACTGTCGGCTCCTTTTTCCGCCTTTTGACTTATTCCTACCTCTGCGTCGGGCCTTTTGCGCAATGGGTCGACAGGGAGGAGCATCTTCGTCTTTTGCAGCCTGTTAAAACAGACGTTGCGTCCTGGCTTTCTCGTAGACGGCCATTTCGCGCCTATGGTCGTCTCGAGCTTTTTGACCCGCTTTCCTGATAAGCTTGTCCATTCGTTCTTCAAACGACGGACTCGGCACTTCGCTCGCGGGATCCAGTTTTGACGAGAGGTTAGCATCTCCCGACAGGGCGTCCTCTTCCTCATCGAAGTTATATATGGCGTAGCTACCGTGGGCTCGCTCCCGTTTCCCGGATCTCACATATCCAAACCCGAGCGTTTCCATTCTCCCGTTGGGCAATTTGCGCTGGGTCCCAGGAACATCCCAAATCCTGTTGTAGAATCGAGCTTGTCGGATAGTCTGTTTTAAGGGTACCCCTTGGCGCTTCAATAGTCTTTTCAACCCGTCTGTGTAGTATCTGGGCAAACGGATGGGTTGGAGCCTGTCGAGTGTAGAATCCACGCCATGCCAGGTTTCTTTCTCTACTCTTGCTTCCATGGATCGGTAGAATAGGATCGCCTTTTCACCTTTTCGCCTGGGAGGGACGTAAAACACCTGCAGGTCCTGCACATTGTAAGCTTCAAGTGCGTCAAGGTCTTTGTAGTGTCCCCGCGGCACCATGGTGATTTGTAAACTCTGATCATCGCCAGAGGATGCTTGTATTGACGGCCGATTGGAGAACACGGCATTAACCTCATCTTCCGAGTCACTTCCGAAGATCAACATGGGGGCGGACGGTCCCGGGTTGTTACGTCGAGACGGACCAGCGTAAACTATCTCTTCTTCTTCTTCGGTATCGCTTCCGAAAACAGGGATGGTGGCGGCGGCTTTGTTCTCCGGCTTGCGACACCTTTCTGTATCCTCGAAGTCTGGCAAAAAGTACTTTGCATCTTCGTACTTGCGGACTTCATTCACGGAGAATGGGTTCAGCTCACCTGTTACGGTATACTCAAAACCATCCTTAAAGTACTTCATACACTGATGCTGTGTAGAAGGGATGATGTTGTACTCGTGTAACCAAGGACGACCGAGCAAGGCGTTGTAGCAGGTCTTGGCGTCAATGACATGAAACTTGATGTCCGTGACGAGTAATCCGAAGCGTAATGTTAATATCACAGATCCGAGAGTTCGTGATGACTGGGAGTCGAAACCGGAGATGGTAATTTTATCACGAGCGAGGTGCTGCACGCTCATTGAGATTTCCTTCAACACCCGAACATTAAGGAGATTGACGGAGGATCCATTATCAACCAGGATTTTGCCTATCTTGATATCATGGCAATATCCGGAGACGTATAGGGGACGGTTGTGGTCGCACGTCCTGGGGAGAAGGTCTTCGTCACCGAAAGTGATGTCGGCCGTGTGCACTTCTTCCAGTTCATCCTTCATCCTTTCTTCGGTGAGGAAGGCTTGGAATTGTTCGGGCTCTTGTAACGCCTTGATTAATGAATCTCTCGCTTCCTTTGATAATAGGAGGGCGTCGAGAATGCTGAGCGGTGAAGGTAGTTTCCTTAGGTGTGCTAGGATGTTATAGTCCACCTTACCCTTCTTGGGAGGGTCTTTGGCAGTCAACTCTTTCATGACTTGGTCATCTAAGGTGATATCCTCAGCGACCTTCTCCTTTCCCTTATCTTTTCTATTCGCGGGTCCGAGATTCTTTTCCGGGAGCGTGCGATTGCGCAGCTGAATGTTTTCGCAGGCCTCTGGTTCTTCCTCTCTCCCTAAGACGGACTCTTTAAAGAGAGGGCCCAGAGCCATTTCCTCATCAGAGTCGCTCCCAAAGGTGAGAAACTGTGATCCTCCGGTGTTAACCATGCGACAGTTGCCGGTAGTTCTTTTGTGCCCGCCGGTAGTTCTTTCTTGCTCCCGACGAGTTCTGTGTTTCATGCGCTTAAAATGTTGCCGGTGAGCAACATATCCTTGCCACCATATCTTAAAAGCGTCGCACTCTTCGTAGGGTGTGAAATCTTCCGATGATATGAGCAATAATTAGGGTGCTTCTCCACCCCATTGAGCGTGTTTTCTTCCGAGGGTGGTAGCTTCATTCCCATTGACATGGCTTTGGAAAACCTTTTCCTCGTCTTGAATATGTTTTTTTCCGCATCGGACGTCTCTTGATCTGGCGAGAGTGCTTCGACTCTTTCATTTAGTCGCTTGCGTTTGGCTCCTTCCGATGCGGCCATCTCACGCTCCCGATCGGCTTTACTTTTCAAACGAATCTCTTCTAGAAAGGCGTCGATCATTTCATCTGTCGGCCATACAAGTTCTGGCTCAGGGTGTGCCCCCAGTTTCTCAGTGCCAGGAGTTTTTCCATCGTCCGTAAATGAGTGGGATATCACATGACAACTCGCCACATATCCCTCGGATTCATCCAACGAGCTTTCTCCATCATCTTCCTCCTGAAAGACATGGTTGAGGAACTCTTGCAGTGTGACGGGAGTCCGCGCCTTTTGATTGTACTCCTCCAGCGCATCAATCTGTTTCTGCAAATCCATGCGCTTGTCTCCAGGCTTCACGGGCTTCTTGGATTTCTTCTTCTTTTTCTTCAAAGATTTTGACGGCTGGGTGTGAGTACTTGGGCCATCACCACCGCTCTTTGTAGTTGGACGCGGCTTCAGCATCCCTTCGATGATTTGAGGTTCAAGCGGGTTCTTCTATTCGACTGCTGGGCACGCATGAAGATCACTCAGCATCCTTTTGGTTTTAGCTGATAGCACGACCTCCCATGGAGCTTCTTCAATAAAGGAACAAGTTGCCCCTGGTGCGTCTGTCTTCTTAGGAGTATGCGGCTGTGGCGGGTTCACCTTCCACTTTTCGGACAGCGCAAACTTTCCCTGGAGGTATTGATCCTCAATCTATCCTTTGAAGACGAAGCAATACTCAATCGGATGGCTTACCGTTTGATGGTAAGGGCAATAATTGGGGTTATTCACCTCAGTGGGTTATGACGGTCGCCTAGGGTTTAGCAAGTTGATAAGCCTGTTGCGTACGGCCAGCTCAAATAACCGTTTTGTCTTATCCCGTAGGAACGAGTAGGGGCGCTTCATCTTCTCATTATAATACCGGCGTCTTTCTTCCAGTTGATCCGCCAGCTTTGGGGCACTGGGTTGCTGCTGAGCATTCGCGACGAAGGTTGCCTTCCCTTTACCCTTGTCACTCCGAGGCTCTGGCTTCGGGGGAGACGGTCTATGACCCATCTGATCCATCTGGGCCAACTTGTCGATTAAAGCCTGGAACGTGGTTGGCTTAAAGAACATCATGAACTGGGAGATAGTTGCATGAGGGTCTAGGGTTCCCACAAACATGCCCACCGCGGGCGCTTCCTCAATGCGTTGTTCGCATTTCGACCATAAATTTCGCCAGCGTATAGCGTACTGGACCCACATTTCGCCTGGTTTCACCCTGGCATTAATTAATGCTGTTATCGGAGTGCGTTCGCTGGCGCTTGCGAATCGCTGAGTGAATAGCAATTCCATTTCAGCGAACGTCTTGATGGAATCGTTCGGGAGTTCCGAATACCATTCGAACGCTGTTTCTGATAAGCTGCTCACGAACTGGCGAAGCAACAGTTTATCATCACCGCCGGTGTTACCGCAAAGGGCCCTGAACTGAGCAGCATGCTGATGGGGATTGCCTGTCCCCTTATAGACATGGAATTTCGGTATTGTATAACCCGGCGGATATTTGATTTGGTCGTACCAGCTTGGATACGGTCGCCCTGTTTTTACGACTTGACCAGCTGCCTCAGTCGCCTGATGAACCCGGATCTGCTGGGCCATATAGTCGTCCAAGTCAGCTTTGGAGATTGTCTCCTCCTTGGCCGTCGAAAGAACCGGTGGTGGATTTGACGTTTCTCCTCTATCATCTTCGAGGACGATCGGGGGATCTTCAGCGGGAGGATCTTGTTGAATCATCATCCCAACCATGTCTTGAAATAAGTGGGCTATTTGCTTTATATTGGCCGCTTGTTCCGCAGCCTCTTTATCTTTCTTTTCCAATATCCTCCGAAGGAACTCAGCGTCGGTTTCCTGTTCTTATCGCTGATCCGAGGATGCTTCGGGCTTTTCTTTCGGCCCAGTAAGCGCGGCCATTGCGATCATCATTTCCTGGAGCTTCTGTTGTTGCTCCTGAGCTTTGGTCACCGACCGTGTAAGCAGCCTATGCCTTGTAGACGCGCAGCTATCTTCCTTTCCCGACGCCATGTATACAGTATGGACCATCATGCCCCCAGACTTAGGGTGTCTGGGCTCAGCGCCTTTAGCTTTCATCGCAGGCCCGGGGATCTTCTCCGGCCTCCTCTTTTTATGAGCAGTGGAAGTTGAGGGGGCCGTTGAGGTGGGCACCCATACAGCTTTTCGTGGCTTAGTGTGATGACTGACTTCCTGTTGGATTTTCAGCTTCTTGTGCTGGCGGGAGAAATTTGGATCGATCATCGAGTCTCGGGTCTGCCGCTAGACTTTATAGATTTTGGAAGACAGCCGTTGAGGAGATTGGGGATGTTCTGGCTCTATTTCCGCGGCCCTTTTCAGCGGAGGGGGAGACCTCTTTAGCGCCGCGGCAGGAGAATTCCTACGCACCTTATTCAACATCTCAAAGCTGTTCTTAGTTGGAACAGCAGCATTAACTTCTGTCGTCGGGGCTGGAGGAGTTAGCCCAGAAGGGGAGTTGCCTCCGGCCTTCCTCACTCGGTGCCAGTAGCGACGTCGAGCGTGCCGTGCTGATGGAATTGGCTCAGTGAGGGCGATAGCCTCGTCTTGCCCCCTGTGTAGGTGGGGGGTCGCTGCTGGTGTCAGCCTGTTAAACACCGATGTCCTTTGGGTAGCAGGAGCGGGAGCTGGAATAGTCAATCTTGTAAAGACCGACTTTTTGGCAGGAGAAGCCGTCTTGATGACTTCAGGAGCAGGACTGGTTATTTTCTTAGGAGCAGCCTTCTCTGGGATTGTTGGCCCTATTCGCCTCAGGAGTTCTGGCCCTGTCTGAAGAAGACCGAGGCGCTGGTGTTGGGCGAACCGTTGAGAGGGGCCGTGGTAGGTGTAAGCCGATCAAAGACCAATTTCTTGGGAGCTTCTGGTGTCAGCACAGGAGCGGTGAAGCTCGTTGGCGGGAGCATGGTCCCGAAAAACAACCCGGTGGTGGCTTGAGTGACCTGTTCTACGGGCATTATGAACAGCGAAGCAGCTTGGGGCCCGTAGGCTATACCTCCTGGCGAGGCAGAGTGCCGGTTGCAGTTGCAGTTAGAGCATTTCGCACAAGTGGAAGCCATTAATTCTTTGCTTTCTGCAATAAGCAAAACGCCAAATCTTAGTACCTTGAAACCCAAGGGCAACCATTAGCGAGCCGTGTTTGGTTCGCGAACACGACACACGAAGTGTGGAGTGGAAAGAGGAAAAGGTCCCACCGGGCGTGCCAGAATCTGTTCCCCTCCGAAAGACGGCGCGACGGACGTCTCGCCTGAAATTCGGGGCAGATGCTAATAGGTGCTATCCGTCCACCTCTCCGAAGATGCCAAGTTGATATATGGCACCATGTATCGAAGGTTTAAACGGATGCGGCCGATGTAGCAGACTTCGTCAGATTCCCCCTCGCTTGAGGGTTTTTTGATTGTGGGGACGCTCTTCCCTGCAGGCGCAAGCCCCTGCAGTTAATTACGCTACCGCATTGCGGTAACAACTTTCTCCTTCTCCATGTGGTCGCTTCGTGTCGTGTTTTTTTTTTTTGTGTTTGGTTGCCCATGGATTGTATACGGAGACTGAGTTATGCCGTCGCCCGTAGGACGTGGACTAGTCCAAATCCGTATTATCTTAGATTTGGGTTTGAGGGTTTGGGTTTAAGGATACGTTAGTCTCGTTTGAGACTAAGATCGACTTAAACGTTTGTTAAGGATACGACAGCCTAGTTTTTAGAGTAAGATCAACTTAACGGGATCGTTTAGATCCAACAAGAGAGCAATTAAGGGAGCCCTGTTGTTTAGTTTAGTGACATTGCGGTCGATAGGTAGTTTAAGGACATTGCGGTCCAATGTTAGTTTTAAGACGTTGCGGTCAAGGTTAAGGATATCATAGTCCGTGGATTTAAGGGCTCCACAGTCCGGCGTTAGTTTTAAGACATCACGGTCAAGGTTAAGGACCTCATAGTCCATGGATTTTAAGGACTCCACAGTCCGACGTTAGTTTTAAGACATCACGGTCAAGGTTAAGGACCTCATAGTCCATGAGTTTAAGGACCCCACAGTCCGGCGTTAGTTTTAAGACATCACGGTCAAGGTTAAGGACCTCATAGTCCATGGATTTAAGGACTCCACAGTCCGGCGTTAGTTTTAAGACATCACGATCAAGGTTAAGGACCTCATAGTCCATGAGTTTAAGGACCCCACAGTCCGTATCAATGTATGGTCATCGGGACCCGCCACCTCTTTGAAGATGTTGAGGAATTACAACGCTAAGTATCGAAGGAGTGAAGAGATGTGCCCTTGAACCAAGGTAGATTAGATAGTCTTCGGCCCAATTTGGGACCAAGACCAATTAATTATGTTATGAGCCCATTAGCCCAGTTAAGTTTGAATTGAGGACTTATGGCCAGCTTAGGCTAAGTCCAATCATGTTTAGAATATTGGCTTCCTGTTGGTCCATTGAAGGAGAGGCTTTGCCTCTAGAAACTTAGCCAATTGGGCTAAAGTTAGTGTTAAACACTAAAGACCAACAGTGTTGAACACTGGGAGTGAGATTGACAAGTTAGTGTTTAACACTAAAAGATAGTTAGTGTTAAACACTAGCAACATGGCTTTCAAATTAGTGCTTATACACTAAAGCAGATCAGTGTTAAACACTGGCAATGGAGATTTCAAATTATTGTTTAACACTAAGGCAGATCAGTGTTAAACACTGGAAATAGGGTCTTCCAAGTTGGTGTTCAACACTAAGAAAGTCAGTGTTAAACACTGGATACAGAGTTTACAATTTTAGTGTTAAACACTAAGGCAAGAGGGGTCACATGGTAGCATGTGAGTGTGCCATTCTTCTCTTTGTTTTGTTCTACAGATAAGTGTTTAACACTTTTAGCTCGGAAAGCCATCACGTGCGGGCATGTGATGGGGGCCCATGCTTTGGTTTATTAGAATACTCATTAGGGGTCACGTGGTAACACGTGATGGCGCTCTAGAGTCCCTGCTTATTTTGCTGTTCCTTTATGTGCTTCAGGGATCACGTGGGGCACGTGAGGCATTGCCTCAAAGTTCTCTTTTATATATCTTCGCAGGAGTCACGTGGTAACACGTGAGATGTCTGCTTCAGAGTTTTATTCTGTTGGTCTTTGCAGGGGTCACGTGGTAGCACGTGACTCTGCATGTTTTTAAAGTTTTGTTCATAGGGTTAAACCCTAAACTTTAGAGGAATTAAATTCCCGTTTTCTTCTGAAGAATTATATTCTTAATAGAGTTAAACCCTAATTTCTTTTCTGAAGCGAATTAAAATCCTGTGAGTTTGAGAGAATTATATTCTCAATTAGGGTTAAACCCTAGTTCCGTTCATTTTGAAGGAATTAAATTCCCATAACATAGGGTAAAGCTCTAACTTTATCTCAAAGAAATTGAATTCCTATCATTTTGTGAGAATTAAATTCTCTGAACTCAGTTCCTCCTCTCTGTTTTGGATCTGCATGGCAGGATCTCAACCCAATGAGAATTAAATTCTCAATTCATGGGGAGATGTGCACTTTGCAGATCCTCGACCAGAGAAAGAACTAAGTTCTTCTTTTTATATAAGAGTTAAACTCTTTGAGAATTAAATTCTCTTTTTTAAGCCTCTCCCTTCTTACCTAAGGTTTTCTTTTGCAGAGGATCAAATTCTTCCCAAAATCTCAAGGCTCTCTTTCTCTCTCTTTGTATGTCTCTGTATATCTCTGTATCAAAAGAAAAAGTCCCAAGGTCTCCAAAAAAAAAGGTCCCTCTCTTCTTTTCTTGGCTCCTATTTATAGGAGGAGGAAAAGAATCAATCTGCTAAGTAAATCTCTCATTGAGTGATTTGATTTATATTTATCATTAATCTGGGCCTTTAGATTGTTAGTTGAATTTTATTCACCATTGGATTTTAAATCCAAAAATATCTCTTTGTTATTTCGGTTAGATTTAGGGGGAAAATCTTTCCAAGTCCAAGATTTTTCCATAAATTGGTGATATTTAATCACCTTTAGATCTTTAATCCAGCGGTTCCAAATAATCATTCTCTTTTGAAAAGATTTGAATGCTCTTCAGAATTTAATTCATCATAGAAATAAGGCTCTTGAGGCAGGTCACGTGCGGCTACGTGACCGTTGGTCACGTGGGCGCACGTGACCGTTGGTCACGTGTAGGCACGTGACCCCCCCTGAAATGGGCTTCCCTTCCTTCTGCGCTCTGTTCTTTGCCGCTGCTTAGCCATCACGTGTAAACACGTGACCGCTGGTCACGTGCTAGCACGTGATGCTTCCTCCGGAGTTTCTTCTTGACTTTTAATCAGGGAATGGAAGTGCTTTGTGCCGCTGCTTTTAGATGTCACGTGCCAACACGTGACCAATGGTCACGTGCTAGCATGTAATGCCTCCTCCGTAGATTTTCCTGATTTTAAATCAGGAAACATTATATATTTACCAGGTTTCATTCTCATATCTGTATGGTTAAGATGATGAGTGGGAGTAAGTTATTGGGAGTTAGGTGATTATCCTCATTATATCGGAATTCGTTGTAATTGGTGAATTTGAGGAAATCCCCTGGGTGCAGTTTTCAACCTATGATACACAGGTTTTGAGTTATTCAACTCAGCGGACTTATACAGAGTATTGTATGTTGTCCAGTTCCCGTCAGGACAAAGGGATAGGTCCTCGTATTATGTTCTGTTTATTTATGACTTCTCTAGTTTTTTGGCAAGTGTTTCGTAGAAATACAATGTCTAAGTTTTGAGAAGTTGTGGGTATAAGAATAAAGTAGAGAACCAGGTATCGCAAGTATCGGGATTCTTCAAAGAAATCGAAAATGTAGATTCTTGTGATTGGTATTCAGTTGATAGTAATGGTTTTGATAAACTTGTTTCTCTTTCAGGTTACTCATAATTGGATGGATTCCTAAGTTGAGTAATGTTGATAAGCCTCTCTCCATTAAGTTGATATGCACTGGAGGCAGCTGCATGATTTGAATCTGGTTCCAATTAAATTAGTGTATCTATTTCTATATTGTATATAGAATGGTTCATATCTTAACGATGTTAAGATACGGGGAGTTGTCCAGCTTATGCTTAAAACCAGACACTGGATAACTCAAGGCACGTTTCTGTAATGGCTGTTTGTGGGTTGACCCTGGCTTTGACGAGGGTTGATATTTCTACCATCTGGAAGATCAATAGTGATATTGTTCTTGACTCGCCACAGTTTTATTAAAATGGACTTTTTCAGAAAACAGTAGTGGGAGTATGGTAGAACTGGAAGTGATTCCAGAACTGCAAACGATTACGGAAAATTGAATAGGACCTATATATTCAATCAAGTTTTGACATTCCAATAGCCACTCCACAGATATGGTGGGTAACCTCAGACACCCGAGTGGTACTCCGGTACCCTCAAGGACGGTGACAGGGAGGTTATTGTTTACCCAGACTTGACACTACTGTTGTTCCAGACTATGAGACCCGGCAGAAGGATAAGTATAGCGTCGTTCTAAACTAGTTTTAGAAGTACACGTATATATTATTCTGCCAGAGGGTTGCCGTAGTCAGTGGGAGCAGCGGAAGCATAGTGGACAAGTAGCTTATGTCTATTAATAGACTTCAGCAATTATAGCGGAGATAGATCATCTAATTTTGATGAGACAGTCATGGCTTTGACTTCATCAGAATAGGGGATGGATCTGTTGAGAAGGTAGTAGGGTGTGATGTCCTGGTATTTGGATGACATACACAGAGTAGGAAGTAAAATTCCTATACTACGATCGGTTGTACTTTGGTCGTCACACAGTTGTTTCTCCACAAAGGATATGGATATAATATCTGACATTCTGGTAACTAGATCTATGGTTTTAGATCTAGATTTGGGTAGTTTCCCAATGTGGGTACTTTGACAGTATTCTAATAGTATTTTAGAATAGATGATTCCTGGCATGTTGGTGTACCTGCAGGTGATGGAGTCACCCTCTCTAAAGGTGTCTTATAGACTAAATGGGAGAGGGATGTGCATGATTGGCAGATCACTTGCTTAGGCAATTGAGTCAATCATGAGATGTCAAGTACCATACCAGATGTTGTTTTTGCACTAAATGCGATAAGTTTATATTAATCCAATCCTGGAGAAACATAAGGAATCGGTCTTAGAACATAAGTGCATGTTCTATGGATTTGATGACGGCAGCCTCCTTCGGGAGACGGTTGTCATTCCAGGCTTCAAAGGTGACATGCATGACAGACTGATTGTCAGAGTTATAGTTTTCCCTCTGACGAGGGACAGTATAGTGGACAGGTGGTCCAAGAGGATACTGTGGGAGGCATGGTGCTGGATACTGATTAGGTTCAGTTATCAATACAGTCTAAGAAGTTTGGATTTGGAGTTCATTTATGAACTAGATCCCATCAGATATTCAGACATATTCTAAGACAGGTATTACTCGATTCGGGAGATGGCTTCTCCGCGAACTTGAGATTAAGAGAGACATAGAAAGAAACATCAGGGCGGATCCACTCACTGAGGCTATTTCTCGAACACAAGAGTTTTACAAACTAGCTTTGTGAAACTGATTAGTAGAGGAGTTAGATGTTCGGTATCACACGGGCTGTGAGTATGCGACATCGCAATAATTAGCCTTAAGTGCAAGTGGGAGATTGTTGGATATAGTACCCTCAAAGTCAATTATTGGATCGCAGGTACGTGATTGCAATGATTGAGACATGACCTATACCGATATGACAGTCTTACTCGAGATGATAGTATGCTATCTGGTTTGTCTTTGTCCTCGTATACATGCTTTAGTTCACTATTGCATGATGATAGAGCCCATAGGCTTCTTGCTTGACTGCCAGCAGTATGATGTCGATCATATACGTGGGAGCTGGGGTCTATAAGCACATCCTTAAAGTGTCCCTAGTCGTAGGAGTTTCGAGACAGGGCATCGATACTCCAGAGTAGACTAGTGTATACAGTCGAGACCCCGACAAGGGGAAATGGCCGGTCTCACAAGCCATTGGTGTCAGTTGGTTCACCTAAGATGTATACAGGTGCTCATTGGGTTATGAGTACACCGGACAGGACTCGCCAGGAATATGCTAGTTGGTATTATACATATCGTCAGATAGCAGTTCCCTGGTGACATGTGTACAGGTTAGTTTGTCGACCTGAGATCGTCATTTGTCTCGTGTGAGTTCCCACTGTGCTTTGATTCCTACCCTACCACGCTCAAAGGAGACGTGCAAACAGGTATTTCTTGGGTACAGTCCCGAGCCATATGGAGGCAGTGAGCGGATAGTCGGGGATTCGTCTCTCCCGGTATTGGGGGTTGATGTCACACAGTGCACGGGTGGCCATCATTAGAAATCCTCGGCTGAGGTAATGGAGAATTACTGATTTGGATCAGTAGTTTCTCAGTTGGTGATAGGCTTCATGCCGACACGATTTATCGCGTTATTAGGGGTCTGACTTTATTCACCCCCCTAGACTCGATATGCGATACTTTTTAGACGAACGGACTGGACTGTATATATATTGTCACTGTTGGGCTCAGTAGGGTTTATGGATGAGTTCGCTCGTCAGCTTCCCTTCAAATCAATACATAGGCAACCGTTACGTACAGCTTGTACCTCTGACGTGTTAGAGGTTATACCCAGTGCCAGTATATTGATGAGTCATTAGAGTCTCCCACAGACAGTTTCCCAAGTTCGGGCAAAACGTTGTAGAGGCCGTATGGTTTTATGGCAGGGTTCGGAAAATGCACGTGCGTTTTCGCACGTGTCATTTTTCGGGCAAATAATACTGGTAGGCTTTGGTTTAAGCCGGATCCCAGTATTATACTGTATAGATATAATATCTTTGTCTCAGTTGCATTTGTATTCGGTCGTAATACAAATGCGGGTATGTTTATACTGTTACGGGGTTATCCTGAAATTCGTTTCAGGATCACTTTTGGAAGTTGCCAGTTTCCAGTTTTCTATCGCCCGTCTTTAACATTCGGTTAAAAACAGATTTATCTTTTCTTGAGATGAGTGTGGAAGTTTCTAAATGGTGACTAGGATGGTGACTAGGCTTGTGAGTCATTAGTGCATTGATTATTGCATTAATGGTTTTGGTGACTTGGTTGATGATTCATCCTTTGCTTTAAATGAGTTCATACAAGGTGTATCATGACTCATTCTTTCATTCATGGTAATGGTCACCCCCCTCTCCTACACTCACCTCCCTCATCCTCTATATATGGCCGGCCCTCCCCTCCTCTTCTCCCTCACTCTCACTAGGGAAAAGATTATGATAGATTTGTGTATGGAAATTTCATATAGCTTAAATTCTTATCACCCGATTCCAAAAAAAAGGCAACTTCATTAACCGTTCGTTCATAGCTTTGGACGTAACGAGACAAAGTGTTCTACTCATTCTCTTCATCATCTTGGTCGTCTCTTTTAGCAAACTTGACGACCGAGTTGCCTCGGTTCAGAGGCGGGAGCCCGTTTAAAGATCCGTCGACGTGGTGCCACCTGGACGAGAAGATTGGAGATTCAGGAGATCGGAGTAGCCGCAACGAAGTGCGGGATGATGGTTGAAGACCGAAAGACTCGGATCATTCGGTATAACATTTCTTCCCACTTTGTAGTTTGTTAGTTTAGCTTTAATGGCAGATCCGGGTTATAGTACGCGATAGCGCCAGTTTGTAAAATGTTTTTGTTCCGCATTTGGCGTCTGTTAGACGTCCGGGGCGCTACCGTGGACTTACATACATATGATCTATATTTGAATTTACAAAACTACCCTAAGAAAGCCAGGTCAAAGCACCGACACCCACCGACACGTGCACCGACACGTGCACTGCACGGCCGCTGTTCCGCGGCAGAAAGCCATGTTTGGCTGCGGTTCCGCGGCCATATTATGGGCTCTTGGGCTCAATTCTTCAGTGATGCTTCATGTTGCTTTTTCCTTCTTTTTTCTTCACTTGGTTCCTCAGAATTTTTTCCATTTTCTTCCAAATTTCCAACAGTGCAGAATTATGTGGACTTTTACCGTGAGCTTCGCGTTGAAGTCTTGAATCTTGTGCTACTCTTGTGCTTTGGGTATTGAACTGTCTACTGATCTTCATTTGTTCCTTGAATTGGTAGGCGGTATCATATGGATTCATCTATTGTTGGTCGTAGTCTCACATTTGTAACGTCTTTTCATGAATTTCACTGTATTGATCTGAGAACCTGTAACCTGCAACTATTTATCAGACATGGATCAAAAGCACCTATTTATTTGTAATGTGATTAAGAATGGGCGATATAATAATGCAAAATTCTGATATGAACAAATACCCCCAAACTTATCTTTTACTCGTCCCGAGCAAAGCCAATTTTATTCTCAAAAAATCCTAACCTCTCTTTCGCAGGGAATGCAATTGCACTGAGCTCTTGCAACAAGCCGTTAAACCTCTAGGTGTCCCTAGTAGGAGGAGCGTTGTCACCTGAGGGTTTTCAGCGGATACTACCCACATCCGATCAATTTGGCCTGTTGATTTTCATTCTTCAATTTGGTTTTCTAGCAAGAAATTCTATTACCTTCAACTTAGAAATCATTAACCCGTATTTTTCACACTCATTTTTCATTTAACTTAAGATCGTATATGTTCTGCAAATTTATTAAGTTTTCAGCATCTTTTGAATTTTCCTTCTAAGGTTCCATCTCAACTTAGGAATTTTTATCATCTTTACTGAAGGTATAAGCTCTATCTTTCATTCCTATATCTCATCCAAACCCTAATCATATACCCCTACATGTTCTTTTATTTTATCTTTTTATTCATACTTGTTCTTTTATTTTATTTTCCTTCATACCAAGGATTTTAGACAAGAGCATTTCAAGGTATCCTCTACAATCCCAAGTTTCATACTTGTAGGGTATATATTTTCAGAATTTGGACTTAAGCTTCGGAATTATTTTTCAGACTTACACTTCAATAAAAATTTCAATACTCTTCCCTTATTTTGACTTAGCCCAAGAACTGAACTCAAAATTTGCCTATTTCTAAATAAACTACAAGGACATATATTTTCTACAGTTAAACTTTAAGAAAGACTATTTTTAGGGCTTTTAATTTACTAAGTTTAGGATCTAGGTTTTCCCTACTTTTCAACCGTCTTGTCGAACATAAGTCTAATATGGCCAAAATTGAATTTTTTCAATTTTTAAAATTTTAAATTTTTTATTTGATTTTTTATATATATATATATTTTTATAAAGATGCAATGCGGAATTAAATATGCAAAGAAAGAAAAAAAAAATATGTACAAAAATAAAAAATATGCAATGCAATGATAACTATTTACAAACCACCTCCACCCCCAAACTTATCAAAGCAGTGCCCTCACTGGTCATGCCCATGCCGTCCCCTTGAACGTGAACGGGAACGTTCCTCTCTCGCCAGTAGGGTGGTCATAACGTGTTCTATTTCTGTCACTTGCTGATCCAGGTTGGCCACCATCCCTATCAATCTGTCTATCCCCCTAGTGGCTTTCCTAAGTAAACGTGCATGTGCTGCGGGGGTAAGCTCTTCCTCGCTCGCGGTCGAGCTGGAGCTGGGTGTCTTAGAGGGTACATCCTCGGCCGGCTCGGTGCGCGACCATACATCATTTAAGCGTGTGCAGGACGTGGATACGCCCTCGAGAAAAGGTCTAATAGGGATGCCTCCATGCATATAAAACTCAAATTCCTCCACAGGGAGGAAATGGCTACACAGTTGTGTCACCAACAAAGAGCATGGGTAATTGACAGCCCTCTTGCCCGCACCAATCGAATGAAGTAATACCGTGCACATATCATAGCTGGGGTTCCTAGTCATCAAGGTGTGCACGATATGAAGGGATGGTGTGAAAAATGTCGTATTGTGCGAACTACCAAAAATGTTATTTTGTGCCCAACGGCATACAGTTAATACGTTCGCAAAGAGGGTTCTAGACTGGATGCCCTTGCGTAGCTCCCTCGAACAATCATCACCCATTAAGGGTAGGTAATCCTCGAATTGGAGGGGTTGGTCATGAGTAAGTAGTCTAGGTATTAAGTTGACTTCATGAATGAAGTCCCTATCGATTATTATTTCTCTATCCCCCAAATTAGCCTAATATATCCGTGTTGTGAGAGGCAACCATCTTCCATGCACTCGTAAAATCGGGTGACAAGATCTGGAAGAGCGAAGGAGTTTGGATGGTCAAAAAGTAAGAAATTCCACCCTCGCCTTCGGATCTCTTCACCGAAATAGTTACCGTAGATCGTGTGTGCAAACATTTGTGAGAAGTCCCTTTCAAATTGCAACGTAGGTGCCATCACAGAGAGCAATATATCAAAATATGAAATCAACAGAGAGGGAAAAAGGAGTGCAAACCTCCTCTGAAAAATTTCAGAGGGTGATGAAGCAGAGGCGCGGCGGTTGCGCGACACAGAGGCAGCTTCTGCGGCGGAAGCGCGGCGCTCTGGAGAGATCTCTTTCCTCTGGTTGCTGCGGCGGCTAGGGTTTTTAGAGAGGAATACTTTAGGGTTTGGTAAAATGCAGAAAGGGGTCGGGTTCAATTTATAGGGGGTGTTTTGGTTATTTGCAAAAAAGGACCTTTTAAAAAGAGGAAATTATTTGTAAATAAAAAATTTTATTTATTTTTTTCCTGAAATTTTACAAAAATACCCCCAAAAGTTAGAATTTTTTTTATTTATTTTCAATTTTTTCAATTTTGTTTTTATATAATTTCAAGTGTGACATACCCCCAAAATTATTTGAAATAGTGTTTCCACTGTTTATGGCTGGATAACCGAAATTTGGGGGTAAATGGAGAAAGATCAGTCAATGTAATTTGGCTCCTGCAACAGCAGGAGCTCCTCCGAAGGATCCACGGTGAGGAACGGTTTAAGTCTATGTCCGTTCACTTTGAATAGTGAACCGTCCTCAGGATTTTTTTAATCGACCGCACGTGCAGATATACGGTGCGTACAAAAAATGGCCCTCTCCATCGAGATCTGAACTTGCCGGGATGGAAATGTAGCCGGGTGTCGTAAAGTAAAACCTGTTGACCAGGTTTGAATGATTTGCGCATAAGGTGTTTATCGTGAAACACCTTTGTTCGGTTTTTGACGACAACCACGTTCTCGTAAGCTTCATCTCGAAGCTGGTTCAATTCATTTAATTGCAGCTTTCTATGGCTGCCCGCATCTCCTAGAGACAGATTCAACTCTTTTATTGCCCAAAATGCTCGATGCTCAATTTCAACTGGAAGGTGGCAAGCCTTTCCATAAACAAGCCTATATGGAGACATGCCAAGATCGGTCTTATAGGCAGTTCGAAATGCCCAAAGGGCATAAATAAGTTTTGAAGACCAATCTTTACGGTTTTTGGAAACCGTTTTCTCCAATGTCTGTTTAATTTGCCGATTTGAAATCTCGGCTTGCCCATAAGTTTGGGGATGATAAGGCGTTGATAGCTTGTGATTAGTGGAATATTTCCACATTAAGGACTCGAAAGTCCTATTACAGAAATGAGTTCCATTATCGCTGATGATTGCACGGGGGTGCCCAAACCGAGAGAAAATATTTTCTTTGAGGAATCTAACAACAACTTTATTGTCATTAGTTCGGCTGGGCACAGCCTCGACCCACTTTGAAACATAATCAACAGCGAGGAGAATATACATGTTCCCAAAAGAATTTGGAAACGGTCCCATAAAATCTATCTCCCAAACATCAAAATTTTCAACAACCAATATTGGTTGTTGCGGCATTTCGTTTCTCCTAGATATCCAGCCTAAATGTTGGCACCGGGAGCATGTCTTGCAGTAATCATGTGCATCTTCAAAAAGTTGTGGCCAGTAGAAGCCACACTGCAAGATCTTTTTGGCTGTCTTTTTAGGGCCAAAATGCCCACCACACGCTTGATCATGGCAGAATGACAGCATGCTCTTAAACTCATTTTCGGGGACACACCGACGAATGATTTGGTCAGGACAGTATTTGAATAGATATGGTTCATCCCAGTAAAAATGTTTTACCTGGGATAGGAATCGGAGTCTGTCCTGATTCGACCATTCATTTGGTATAAGTCCGATGGCCAAATATTTCAAAATATCTGCGAACCAAGGTTCGCATGATACAGTCAAGAGCTGCTCATCTGGAAAAACATCTTTTATAGGAAATTGAAGCGTCGGTGAAGAAGGGAGGCGTGAAAGATGGTCGGCGACTATGTTTTCGCATCCTCTCTTGTCTCTGATGACAAGGTCAAACTCTTACAGTAAGAATATCCAACGTATCAACCAAGATTTAGCATCCTTCTTCGCAAAAAGATGGCGAAGAGCCAAATGTTCAGTGTAAACGATGACTGGAGAGCCGATTAAATAGGGCCTGAACTTTTCTAATGCAAACATAACAGCTAAGAATTCCTTCTCGGTTGTTGTGTAATTTAATTGGGCCCCGTTCAATGTTCGGCTAGCGTAATAAATCACATGCGGCATCTTATTGATGTGCTATCCAAGGACAGAACCAATGGCAAAATCAGATGCATCGCACATAATTTCAAATGGATGCGTCCAGTCATGAGATGAAAGAATGGGAGCAGAAGTAAGTGAGTTTTTCAATGACTCGAACGCCTTCATACAACTCGAGTCAAAATCAAACGTGGTGTCCTTGGCCAACAAAAAAGTCAAGGGTCTAGCTATCTTGCTAAAATCCTTGATGAACCGTCTATAGTAACCGGCATAGCCAAAGAAGGCTCGAATGTCTCAGACGCATTTGGGAGGAGGAAGATTGGAAATGACTTCAATGTTAGCTTTATCTACCTCAATGCCATTTTGCGAGATGATATGTCCTAAGACAATACCTTCTTATACCATAAAGTGGCACTTCTCCCAATTTAAAGTAAGGTTCTTATCCTTACACCGGGTAAGGACTGGGTCGAGATGTAGCAAACACTCATCAAAGGAGTCGCCGAAAATGGAGAAATCATCCATAAAGATCTCCAAGAATTTTTCCACCATGTCTGAAAAAATATCCATTATACACCGCTGGAAGGTAGCGGGTGCATTGCATAACCCAAAGGGCATGTGACGGTAAGCAAACGTACCGAAAGGACAAGTGAATGTGGTCTTGTCTTGGTCCTTTTCGGCGATGGGAATTTCATTATAACCGGAGTAGCCATCCAAAAAGCAATAGTATTCGTGCCTAGCTAATCGTTCTCGTATTTGGTCAATGAAAGGTAATGGAAAGTGGTCTTTCCGTGTCGCGGCGTTGAGTTTTCTATAATTGATGCATACTCGCCACCCAGTTTGGGTGCGAGTAGGGATTAACTCATTCGCCTCATTAGTTATGACCGTTATGCCCGATTTCTTTGGGAAAACTTCAATAGGGTTAACCCACTGGCTATCAGATATAGGGTAAATGATACCACTATCTAGACATTTTACAATCTCGTTTTTAACAGCCTCCTTCATTACTGGGTTGAGTCGTCTCCGTGGATCCCTTGCTGGCTTGCCTTCATCTATCATATGAATATGATGTTCAACTATTAGGGGACTAATTGTAGGGTTCCTAGGCACACTAATGAGGTCTCACAACAGATCAAACATGCCCAATTCAAATTTTTTCATGTGCCTACAAATCCTAATACGGATCGTTAACTAGAGGATAAGGCGATAAAGATGCAAGTAAACAACTTTAACTTAAAGGAAAGTGACTACAACCTTTGTAGATCCGGTCCTCCACCTCTCTAGATCCGTGATGACGTCCCTCCGCTGTACCCATCGGAATCCTAGACTCTTGCGGTGGTTTCATCGGAGAAAAGATCGGGCTAGGTCGTCGACTTCGATGCCGAAGATGATCTACGTCGAGGCAACTCAAGATCAAACTCCAACTTCACCAAGTCATGAAACTTGTGAAGAAAACACCCTATACTACTTGGCAAGTGGTAGAGGATGAAGAAATAGGAAGTGGGTTCACTTTAGAATTGGATTTCTCACTCTTTTTCTCAAGTTGCCATTGATGGAGGCAAGTTTTTCTTCTTGTTGATGATGAAGAAGAAGAAGATAGAATATGATAAGTCTTATTCAAAATAGAAAATAAAATGAATACTTATCATATAGCAACCATGGTTAGGTGTAGAGATTAAACTATGGTTAGGTTGAATGGTTAGAGTTAAGCATGAGACAAAAATGGTGGACTTGTTCAAAGCTTCATGAAGCTTCAACAAGCAAACAAAGAAAGCCACCATGACTTATTTTGCAAAAATGAATAAATAAATAAATGAATAGATAAGTAAACAAAACCCTAACCATTCATATAACCATGGTTTAATCATACACACAAACTCAAGTTAGCATGTATCATCAAACATGATACAAACAAGTGCACAAAAGTATATCACATATACAACTTATGTACTTCAAGTGATAAAATCCATTTAAAGTGAACAAATACTAGTTAATGCAAATTATTATATCAAATATATAATTATGCATTAAATCATTAAATCAATACTTGATTTAACGATCCGGTCATATCGCATATAACCGACTAATATCCAATGTATCGGCTTATCGAATCAATCCTTGATTCGATAACTAGGTTATATCGCATACAACCAATCGATACATTCATCGCGAGAATAGAATACGGTATCACATACACGCATTTTTCTCGGTCCCGCACATATCTTATATGCGCTCCTATTTCGTTTCGCTTGAGCCAGGAAACCTCTGTGTAGGACTCTAAAGACTCGTTAATACGCCGGCAGCAGGTGATGATCATATCAAACACCCACAAGCCGCAAGCGGTCTGCTAAATGTAACGGCCACCCGGGTATTGAGCGATCAGAAGATCGACGAGCAAGCCCGCTCACACTCCTGTGAATCCAACCAGTAACACTTACCGTACAGTCCGGTCTGTTCGTCTGATATGTCGCATATCTCTCCTAAGGGTGGTAAACGTCAGACCCCAGTAGCTTCATAAGTCATGCCGATATAAGGTCCATAACATAGCATGAAACTACTGATAACACTTACCAGTAGATCACTGCAACCCTGGCCAGGGATTTCCTGTTATGGCCAGTCGAGCATAGCGCAACATCAATCCCCAATACCGGGAGAGACGAATCCCCTCCTATCGCTCATTGCCTCCATGTGAATCGGGACTGTACCCAAAAACCACCTGTTTGCACGACTCAGTAGAGCCGTGGTAGGGTGGAAATCAAAGCATAGTGGGAGACACACAAGACTCTATGACGATCTCGGGTCAACAGACTAAGCTGTACCAGTGTCACCAGAGAACTGCTATCTGACGTGAGGTATAATACCATCTGGGAGTTCTCTGCGAGTCCGTTCAGTGTACCCAGTCTCCATTGAGCACCCGTATACCATCTCTGATGTCAAACACCAATGGATATGGGATCATCCATCGTCCATCGCATGGGTCGAGAAGATATACGCTAGTCTACTCTGGAATATCGATGCCCCGTCTCGATATTCCCATGACTAGGAACATTGAAGGATGCACTCATTGACTACCCAGGCCCCACTAGTATGATCTGCATCATAGTCCTGGAAGTCGAGTACACATCCTAAGGGATTTATCAACATGTAACAGAGAGACAGAAAGTATACATGTTAAGATAAAGGGCAACCAGATAGCGTACTATCATGTCGAGCAAGAAAGTCCTACCTATATATGTCCCAGCATCCACTACAATATACATCCAATGTACAGTAATGGCCTCTAGGGCATACATATAACTAACAATCTCCCACTTGCACTAGGGCCATCTGTAGCAGTGGTTGCAGTATCACATACTCAACCATCCCATATAAGTCTCTCTTTGGGAAAAAGCCTTTGTGAGTGGATCCGCCGTGTTGTCCTCTAAGTCTACTCCCCCAACCTCGATCACCCTGGAGATCAACTATCTCCATGATCAGGTGATGCTGCCTCAGAATATGTCTGGGTCAATGATGGGACCAGGGTTCCTGAGCCGAAGCCACACTTCCATTGTCATACAATGGTAGGAACCTAGTTCATCTCATGAACCAATATACACCCAAACTGCCTCTTTGGTGGTATATTTAATAGCGATGTTACCAGCCTTTATCGTCTAGTTTGCCACGGTATCTAGCTTAGAACTCTTCCAACATACCGTCCCTTCACTGAGGGTAAAGACAATGCCTGCGACTGACATTCAGTCGTCCTTATCACCCTGGAACCTTTCCAGTGATTCTCCCCAGGATCGATTGATACTATCTTACTACAGCTAGTGAGAATCCTAACATCCATTTAGATCTATCTCATAGACCCAAAATCCCAGGATTTAGGAGGTATCATCTTTATCCTATTGGAGAATCCATGTGATAAGAGGAGATCGACCGATCGTAGTATAGGAAACTCTTTTCCTATCAAGAATATGTTTTCTATGTACAATACGAGGATGACCACCTTACTCTCTACTACCTTTTTGTACATACAAGGTTCCTCTACCATTTTGATGAAGTCAAACACTTCGACTATCACATCAAAAAAGACGTTCCAACTCCGCAATGCCTACTTTATTCTGTAAAGCAACTTGCACACGTTTCCGCTGCTCCCACTGTTTACGAAGCCTTCTGGCTGTGTTCTTATAGACGGTCTCTTCTAAATCATTATTTAGAAAAGTAGTCATGGCACCCAACCACCAGATATCGTAGTCATGGTATGTAGCAATGGCAAGTAGGATCTGGATGGACTTAAGCACAGCTACTGGAAAAGGTTTCATCATTATCCACGCCTGGTCGATGATGAAAACCTTTAACAAGTCTAGCTTTGAAAATCTCAACTTTTCCATCTACACCAAGTAATCTTCTCAAGATATACTTGCTTCTGATGGGGATTTAACCCTTCAGATATAGCAGCTAAAGTCCATACTTTGCTGGTGTACATGGATTCCATCTCAGATCGCTAAGCATCCAGCTATTCTTACAGAGTCCTTACTCTCGATGGCCTGCTCGAAACTAGTTGGGTCATCATCTCATGATGCAATCCTTGCTCCCACTGTCATCGAGAAACCGAAGTATCTCTCAAGCGGATGAGGAACCTTGCTAGTTCGGCGGAGAGGCTGAGGTTCGTCGGGGACTATTGAATCCTCTGGTTCTGTCAAATCATCAGCTGCAGTTTTGTATTGCTGGAACCTTTCCAGTTCTACAGAACTGACCTTGCCTCGATCTTGTCCGAATTTTGCTTTTGACACAGGCCGGACAATCCCAAATCTTAACTTATTTAAGAGACAGGCTCTTCCCATACCATATCTTATATGGAGTGGTAGGCACTGATTTGATTCGAACCCTAATCAATAGGTATGCAACTTCATAAGTGCATAACTCCCTAAAAGGAAATAGGAAACTCAGTAGTACTCATCATAGAGCGCACTATATCATATAGAGTGTGATTGCTCCGTCCCGATATACCATCGTGCTATGGTGTATACGGAGGAGTAATGCTGAGAGAGAATCTCATTCTCCTTTAGAATAGTCCAGGAATTCTATGCACAAGTATTCTCCTCCCTGATCTCATCATAGGATATAATACTTATACCCGGTTTTTAGTTCTCTACTTCTAACTTATATTCTGTGAATATCTCAAAAACTTCGGGCCTATGTTTCAACAGGAACATATGTCTGAATCTTGAGAGATCATCAGAGAACGTAATGAAGTACAAAGAACGTGTCCTGGCATGTGTAGACAGGAGACCTTACATACATCATCATGTATCAGTCCCAAGAGTTTACTAACTCTTTCTCTGTTTCCAATAGACAGAGCTATGGTCATCTTAATTTTATGACATGACTGGCAAGTTTCACAAGATGCAAATTCAAACTGATTTAAATATGCATCTAAAATGTAACTTCAGCTAGTCGGGTCGCATTGATATGACCTAGTCTACAATGCCTCAAGAAGGATTCGTTCATTTCTGAACTCTTCCTCTTGTGTGTGTTCTGTATACTAGGAACTGTAGTTTAATTTAGAACATCAATGCTTTTAGATAACGTGCCTGAACCGATCAACTTTTGATATAGGAAATGTTCAAAACATTATCCAACTATACAAATTATATCCTTTCTTTACTAATAAAGAGACTGATATGATTTTGTATATCAGGTTCGGTATCTAATAACATTCATTCAGAATCAATGTATTGGTAATACAGGGTGACAGTGACCAACAGACTTGGCTGCAACACTTGCCCCGTTTTCTGTCTCATGAAACTTATCACCCGTTCTCAGTTTTCTATCTTTCTGTTGCCCTATATAACAGATTACATATCTAGGATCCTGATCTGGTATCATATACCCAGGATGCAGAGGATACTGAGAAACAGTTCTTTGTAATGAACACACCCGAAGGAGATGCATCATATGCACTTTCTTCGTTTGGGCGGCATAGGAATTCTGGTATTCCCCTATTTCCTGCTCTGTCTTATAACAATTATAAGTTGGAGCGGGACCAACGTTCCCCAGCTCAGTATAACAACCGGGTTCGGTCAATACATCCATATTATTATCTTGATTAAGGCGTGATATGGTCGCTACCTGGAGAGAGAGAGAAGAAAACACTCAGCGTGCGCTCTTGCAAGATCAGATTGGTTATATATTTTATCTAATCAGGATGGCTCCCACTGTTTTTATCAAATCTTCCTTCAAACCCTAAAAGGAAAGACTAGCCGGGATTAATTACACTCTACAAGTACGCCAATCTTTCAGCCAGGCCAGTGTCGGTACTTTGAGGGAGGTTCCCCGTGCTTTCGCACGGACCTAATTACAGTAAACCTCGTTTTCCCAGAGGCGTAACCCCGTTGACACCTTTCTAGACACCTACTTGATCGGCTAATTGTAAAGTGCAAAACTCTCCCAGGAGTAACAATTACTTGCAGTGGGTATCGGGATCCAACCATCATATAGAAGGTATGCAATCTCATTGCAAATTTCAACACTTGAAACTCTCGATAAAGATTTTTACCCCTAGCACTTATGACCTTAACTATGGTCAACAAATCATAAGTACTAGTTAAGTTCTACCCGTCATTTCGTGATTAATTAGACCTACCCACATGACCCTTAACTAAGGTCAACAAAGTCACGCGACTGTCCTAACTAATCGCATCATATGTGGTGTAGGAAGACATCACTTAGCTACCGTACACTGTGCCTTGACTATGGTCAACAAACATAGCACGAATACTAAGTACTCTACTTCCTACAATGACGGAGGGTTGCGAATGGTTTTTATGAAAACCTTTAACGCTTTGAACTTGATCTCGTTGCGGAATCAAATGGTTTTTAAATGGAATGTTTTTGAGGCTTTTCTAGTTTTGCTAAAGGGGTTACTCCCGGTGAAGGGATCGTTGGCCCTTTCCTCGTTGAATGAGGTGCGGGATATATCATATATATCACTGTGCAAAGCCGAAACTATAGAAGCGATCAAAATACAAACTGAGGGTTGTAGCATCTGCCAGTTATTGCTAAAGGAGTCACTCCCGGTGAAGGGATCTCGGTCCTTTCCTCATCGAATAAGGTGCAGGATGTTCTATAAGGAACACTGCGATGCAAAGCAAGAACCGTAGCTACCTGTTTTATTTTTTAAATTCGATTCCACAACATCAATTAGGTTTATTTTCTTTCATTAATCTCATTAATGAATGTCCCATCATTTAAGTCCACCTAAACATCACAGATAAATATAACGTACGGTTATGCCATCCGTATTCGCCTCGATGTCCCGTCTGCACCGTTAGGTTAGGTAACTAACGCCAGAGCGAGGCAGGGCTAGTGCGGGTGTAAAACATAAGCAACGTCTATATAATATATCATATATACTATATACTGTATCTCTCTGAATATATCACATGATCACATCACAGATAACGCAGCAGAAAGTATCATATGAAATATTGGATATACTAGGACGTCCGTGTTTTCAATACGATCCAATATAAAACACGGATTCCACGGTCATGATGAATAGCCAATCCCACACCCCTAGACCCCTACGAGAGCGGCAAGCAACCCTACCAATTCTAGGGTTAGGAGACCCGGACTCGACTCCTCGAGTTGGTCTCCCACTGGACCCTAGAACCCGGTTACTTGTGCCCTCCTCCTTGGGTCTATCCTAGTGCAGAAAAGTAAATAATATACAAACGGTGACATCATCCGCAACCTGGAAGTGCCCCAATAAAAGAATATTACATACAAGTTTTTACATGAATGAAAAAGAAAAACACTCATCTCACATAAAAACCCCCGGCTATTCAAACACGACGATCCAATATAATATATCCAGCAACACATAACATCACATGTCATCAACGTAAGTAAATTTACGCATCCCAATTGTCGTTGACATATAGCAACGAAACTGGCGATATCACATATTACACTTACGGTCACAGAAAAGAAAGTGTGAAACTACAACAGTTGGAATCCGCATCCTCTTTAGACATCGCATGCCTAATCAAATGAAATACTTAGACATCACATGCCTAACAATTATAAACCCCGCATTTTAGTCTCATTATCGAAAACTCTTTTCAATATCAAGTCGGGCAATTCAACAAGATTCCCGACATTTTGATCGAATGCTTGTCGCAAACTTTAGCAGGCGGCCGCACCCCCGATGCCGACGACGAAGTGCACCAAGGCGGAACACCGCTGCCGTGAGCACCCGAACGGATGCTTTCGGCGACGGGGTTCTCCTACAGTCACTTGGTCGGGGCTATGGGGTGAGGCTGTCTATTAAGTTTACCCGGCGAGTGTCCGCGTACGCTACATGATTGCGACGGACTTTTGATCACATCAAAATTCCGTGGCAACCGATCATGTGAGACTAAAGTGCTTGATTTATAACATTCATTTAGTTATCTCATAACTATTTGTGAATTCCAATTATTGTATCACATTCTGGATAAATAGAAAATCTTAAACTTTCCGATCGAACAATCGAACACCCAAGTTTTCCCGAAACAGCTCAACACATGAAATAAGTTTAAAAAACATTCACTTCGTGCCTCAGTACCAACGGTCCAGCCGTAGAAGGGTCAAGCCAACGCCTCACATGTGGCACGCCGTACTGCCCCAAACCCTAAGGTTTAAAGGGCAGTTCAAGACGGTCACATAATCGAGTTAAGGTTTGTTGTCTTCTAGAGGGACCATCGCGTTACTTGCACTACTTGGAACGTCATTAAACTATGGAAAAATCCAACAATTGGAAATTTCCCGGCAGGGGAAAAAGTGGGTATTTATATCTGGTCGAACTTTTTAACATATTCTAAAATTACCCGGAAAAACACATAGACAAAGTTTGATAATCCGATCGAATTTATGAACTCCCAATACAACCCAGAATATTCAACTCTTGAATAAATATTAAAAAATCCCAGAAAATCCAGAACCACAATATAGGAATTACCGTGCAAAAATTATTGGGCAATGTGACCAAACGGCCGCGGAACCGCCGCAGAAGCCATGCTTCTGCCGCTGTTCCGCGGCGGTTTAGATGATTCAGGAGCTCCGTTTTGCACTATAATTCTTAGATCTTCCTGCTGAATTTTTTAAGAATTTTTAATCTGGAAAAGCCCCAGTTTTTAAAAAATGTCCAGAGAGGGTTGAATTCTAGGGTTTCGGGGTTCGATCGGGTTTCTAGCTTCGTCTACGCATCGCCGAAGGCTCTAGCTAGGCTCTGATACCACTGTAGGGTTCCTAGGCACACTAATGAGCTCTCGCAACAGATCAAACATGCCCAATTCAAATTTTTTCATGTGCCTACAAACCCTAATACGGATCGTTAACTAGAGGATAAGGCGATAAAGATGCAAGTAAACAACTTTAACTTAAAGGAAAGTGACTACAACCTTTGTAGATCCGGTCCTCCACCTCTCTAGCTCTGTGATGACGTCCCTCCGCTGTACCCATCGGAATCCTAGACTCTCGCGGTGGTTTCATCGGAGAAAAGATCGGGCTAGGTCGTCGACTTCGATGCCGAAGATGATCTACGTCGAGGCAACTCAAGATCAAACTCCAACTTCACCAAGTCATGAAACTTGTGAAGAAAACACCCTATACTACTTGGCAAGTGGTAGAGGATGAAGAAATAGGAAGTGGGTTCACTTTAGAATTGGATTTCTCACTCTTTTTCTCAAGTTGCCATTGATGGAGGCAAGTTTTTCTTCTTGTTGATGATGAAGAAGAAGATAGAATATGATAAGTCTTATTCAAAATAGAAAATAAAATGAATACTTATCATATAGAAACCATGGTTAGGTGTAGAGAATAAACTATGGTTAGGTTGAATGGTTAGGGTTAAGCATGAGACAAAAATGGTGGACTTGTTCAAAGCTTCATGAAGCTTCAACAAGCAAACAAAGAAAGCCACCATGACTTATTTTGCAAAAATGAATAAATAAATAAATGAATAGATAAGTAAAAAAAACCCTAACCATTCATATAACCATGGTTTAATCATACACACAAACTCAAGTTAGCATGTATCATCAAACATGATACAAACAAGTGCACAAAAGTATATCACATATACAACTTGTGTACTTCAATTGAGAAAATCCATTTAAAGTGAACAAATACTAGTTAATGCAAATTATTATATCAAATATATAATTATGCATTAAATCATTAAATCAATACTTGATTTAACGATCCGGTCATATCGCATATAACTGACTAATATCCAATATATCGGCTTATCGAATCAATCCTTGATTCGATAACTAGGTTATATTGCATACAACCAATCGATACATTCATCCCGAGAATAGAATACGGTATCACATACACGCATTATTCTCGGTCTCGCACATATCTCATATGCGCTCCTATTTCGTTTCGCTTGAGCCAGGAAACCTCTGTGTAGGACTCTAAAGACTCGTCAATACGCCGGCAGCAGGTGATGATCTTATCAAACACCCACAAGCCGCAAGCGGTCTGCTAAACGTAACGGCCACCTGGGTATTGAGCGATCAGAAGATCGACGAGCAAGCCCGCTCACACTCCTGTGAATCCAACCAGTAACACTTACCGTACAGTCCGGTCTGTTCGTCTGATATGTCGCATATCTCGCTTAGGGGTGGTAAACGTCAGACACCAGTAGCTTGATAAGTCATGCCGATATAAGGTTCATAACATAGCATGAAACTACTGATAACACTTACCAGTAGATCACTGCAACCCTGGCCAGGGATTTCCTGTTATGGCCAGTCGAGCATAGCGCAACATCAACCCCCAATACCGGGAGAGACGAATCCCCTCCTATCGCTCATTGCCTCCATGTGAATCGGGACTGTACCCAAAAACCACCTGTTTGCATGACTCAGTAGAGCCGTGGTAGGGTGGAAATCAAAGCACAGTGGGAGACACACAAGACTCTATGACGATCTCGGGTCAACAGACTAAGCTGTACCAGTGTCACCAGAGAACTGCCATCTGACGTGAGGTATAATACCATCTGGGAGTTCTCGGCGAGTCCGTTCAGTGTACCCACTCTTCACTGAGCACCCGTATACCATCTCTGATGTCAAACACCAATGGATATGGGATCATCCATCGCCCATCGCATGGGTCGAGAAGATATACGCTAGTCTACTCTGGAATATCGATGCCCCGTCTCGATATTCCCACGACTAGGAACATTGAAGGATGTACTCATTGACTACCCAGGCCCCACTAGTATGATCTGCATCATAGTCCTGGAAGTCGAGTACACATCCTAAGGGCTTTATCAACATGTAACAGAGAGACAGAAAGTATACATGTTAAGATAAAGGGCAACCAGATAGCGTACTATCATGTCGAGCAAGAAAGTCCTACCTATATATGTCCCAGCATCCACTACAATATACATCCAATGTACAGTAATGGCCTCTAGGGCATACATATTACTAACACTAATCCCCTTGATGTCCGCTATAGTCCATCCAAAATCTTGCCGATTGCTTTGTAAGACTGTTAAAAGGACTTTCTCTTGCTCGGGGGCTAGAGAAGCCGAGATAATAACAGGAAGGGTCTCATTCTCACCTAAGTAAGCGTATTTAAGGTGAGACGGCAATAGCTTGAGTTCGAGTGTTGGAGGCGAAACAATTGAAGGTAAAATCGGTGAAATTGTCTCAAACTCAAAGGATTCCAACAGGGGTTCAAAATGAGTGTAAGCAACCGAGTCGGATGGTTTAGTTAACTCATCCGAAAATTCAAAGGATTCAAACTCAGGTGGTGATGGTTCATGATCGTTCAAGAAATTGAAACACTCGTAGTCATTATCGGGCGTGAAAGCAGTATCAGATTCAAGAAGGAACGCACTAGTGGCTTCAAAATTGTTGTGATCGAACAGAAATTTCTCAAGCTCACAGTCCTCCTGGGTGATCTCTTGGATCGAGCAAACATCAAGTATATTAGCATTAGGTTCGGAGGGATGATTCCCCAACTTAAAAATGTTGAGCTTAATTTTCATGTTTCCAAAAGATAGGTTCATCGAACCATTTCGACAATTGATCACCGCATTAGAAGTTGCAAGGAATGGTCGACCAAGTATCACCGGAATTTAACTCTGGGGGTTAGCTACTGGTTGTGTGTCCATAAAAATGAAATCAACGGGGAATATGAAATCACCTAATTTAATTAACACATCCTCTAACTCACCCCTAGGATGGGTGATGGATCGGTCGGCCATTTGGAGAGTACAATGTGTGGGTTTCAGCTCTCCAACGCCTAATTGCTCATATACTGAATAAGTAAGCAGGTTAATACTGGCACAAAGATCTAAAAGTGTGCGGTTGATGTTCTTATCCCAAATAGTTATTGAAATTGTAGGACAGCCAGGGTCCTTTCGTTTTTGAGGTAAAGGTTGGGTAAGAGCATCACTTACTGCATTAGCCAAGAAAACTTTCATTGCAATTGACATATCAAGTTGATGAACGCCTGCCCTAGACTGACCGAATGAAGTAGATGAAGTAGACGAAGTGGTCTGTCTAGTGCTTTCCCACTGAAGCGTTTGTTCAGCAAGATCGTCGAGAAATTGCCAAGCTTCCTCGTCAGATTTGGCAAGGAAGTGACCTTGACAAATGGTTTCCAGCAACTGCTTAGTTGCTGGGTTCAGTCCTTCGTATAAAGTTTGGCAAAGTTGCCATCTCTCAATACCATGATGAGGGCACTGAACAAGAAGGTCTTTAAATCGTTCGAAACACTTCCAAAAAGGTTCGGAAGGAAGCTGGGAAAATTGGTTAATTTCATTACGAATTCTCGCGGTCTTGTGATGTGGGTAATTTTTTTTTAAGAAATGCTTTAACAAACTCATCCCAACTGTTTATAGAATGTGATGCGGTGCTATACAGCTACTTTTCAGCTAGGTCACATAAAGTGAAGGGAATGACTCGTAACCGTATAGCATCGTCGGACAGTTGGGTGATCTTCATCATTGCACAAACATTCTGGAATTTGTTAATGAAGATATATGCATCTTCGGATTCCAGCCCGTGAAATTTGGGCAACATGTTGATGAAGTGGGGCTTAATTTTGAAATTATCCCTATTAGCCGGCGGGAGTGAAAGACAAGTAGGAAGTGCGGAGCGGGTGGGATAGAAACGATCCTGGAACGCGATTCGCTGTGGCGCTTCAACAGGAGGTTGTTGTGGGTTATTCGCACCCAGTTGAGGTGGAATCAGTCCCGAGATGGGTAAAGGTTGTTAGGATTGAATCCTGATGTCTCTTTAGAAGATGATGAATGTGAAGATGAAGGTAAAGATGAAAAAGAAGTTGTCACGCCCCGCTTCCCAAAATACGGAATACGAGGGGTTGACAAGGCCAGCCATGCTCCTACGGTCAAGGAAATGTCGTACCGTAGTCACACTTCGGATTCTAGTTTTTCATGGTAAACAGTAAATGATGCACAGGTAATGAGAAATGCAGTAACTGAAAGAAACAATAATATAAACTGACCTGAAGTGGAACAAACGAATGTAACTCGGAAGGGCAAGTCAAGAAGTTTGTGATGCACGTCTAGTTCTGGTCCAGGCTAAATCGTCTCCTCACACTGAGTATGCATACTCAGGTCGTCAGAGCGACACAATAGCGATATAATATATATATATATAAAATCACGTGACAATTCTAACAGTGGTAACAGATATGTGAAACAGTAAAATCAATGACAGTATGAATATGAATGTGCAGTAATCAATGCAGCGGAGTAGTAAAGCAGTAGAACGATATGTCACGTATGCCAACACAGTATATAAGGAATATAAATGCCAGCATCCCTATCAGTCTCTAAGTCTCACTGTACAGGTCACTAAGCCTATCGTCAGTCTAAGTGTGAGAGTCAACCACTCGTGAGTGTCCTCCACCCAAGGGTAGAACCCAAGGGCAAGGGACCACGGGCCCAACATGTAACATGTATATCACGATGTATATCACATACCCTGTAAATCTCCATATATCTCCCTAAATATATAAGCCGGCGTGGGACTCCCGAGATTCTGTTGAACTCACACTTAAACTACCCCACGCCCCGTGGTCTACATCAAACGCTAACCATAACCCTAAATACTAATCGATCCGTGACAAGTCTGCGCGAGAACTGGAGGCAGGACCTCCATCAAGCACGTCCCGACTAATATCTAAGATAAATGGCAGTGTCGGATGCCTTATCTGTGACACCCGTGCAAGCGCTTCCATAAGTGTCCCATACCACTTATAGTCACACGTACACGCATCCCACAGACGTCGACAATGCAATAGAATACTAGGGCCACTGATTGTGTACAAGTACGTATCACTTTCACTTAAATCACGGATACACGAACACTGACGTACTTGCCACAATCATCACTAGAATCTAACACTGGGTAAATGCACGATATCACTAGGTTATCACTACAATCATATGGGTATGATATGATGCGTGAACAGTATATAAGCACGATTAAGGTGTCACAAAAACAGTATTTTATCACTTGCACGATTTATCATGAAACGTACATATATAACTTAGCCAAACGATAAACAGGTAATAATTAGTATGTTCAGTTATCTATCCATCGAATTTATTTTCAAATCAATCGGGTTTCAGGATCATTAATTATAACCATTTCATTTTAAGCGCTCGCGGCTGGAAATCCGGTTTCAGAATCAGAAGTCCGTTTCGCAAAGCATTTTAGTCCCAGTTGGGATCAGATTTTAGCGATGCTACAGTTGGATGAATTCTAGAGTTTTCAGTAAATTTTTCAACGCAACAGACGGATCTTCGATCGCGTCTGTACGTCAGGAGCTATACACTATTCAATACCAATATGTCAGTTCTGGTTCTGTTGGGACTGTTATGCGTCCCGATCTATTAAATTACAGATTAAATATCAAACGGTAACGAAACAGAATGAAACCAATTGTGTTGTCTAGCTAACAGATTTACCTATAATAAGCAGCAGAGTTCAGCAACCTACGAGTTAAGGAAATCCTGTGGTAACCAATACGGAACAGCAAGCAACGACTGGAGTCGCTCTGGACTGCAGTCCAGAGTCGCACTCCGATATGAATATCATCATGATCTAAGTACAGGAATGTCTGGAAACTAGTGTAGGGTCATAGTTCGTCGAGTTGGCTTCGATTTGAGCCTTCGAACGCACCATTCTAGTATGTATATGATTTATGGTGAATTTAACGATTTTCAGGTACAATAAAATTACCGTTTTACGATTAAACTAGGGGGTAGTCGTTTTGGTTATTAACGATCAAATTTTCCAGCGAAATTTGCACACGTTATCCATCCCTACAAGTGCCAATGTAATTTATCCAGGTCCGCGAATTTAGAAAAATATTCCCTTTGGGAACACACGTCGAGCAGGTTATGGCACATAATTAGTTTAAACTGTAACTTAGAATCTATATACTTAGCGATTGTAACTTGGGTAAAAATAGCATGTAAGCAAGTAAAGAACTTGCCTGGGAATGCCTCGGGGTCGCATGGTAGCAGCGGTGTCATGAACGCGTGATGTACGCCGTGAAACGGATTTTCGCGAGCTTGGATCGAGACGCGGATTTTGCGTCGGAGTTGTCCGGAGTCGTTGCACGGTTACTGGAGGTTGAGGGGTGCTTGATGATCCTCAGTGAGTGTACTGTGGTTGACGACGGTCGACGGCGTCGCTCCGGCAATGGCCGCAGTGAGGGTTTGTAAGGAAAATGTGTTTTGGGTAGTTTTTGAGAGAGTTAGAGAGAGAGGGTGAACAGAGGGGATTGAGAGAGTGTTGGAGGGAGAGAGTAGGCAGAGGGAGAGAGTATGTAGACAGAGAGAGAGAGAGCTGAGCGTAGACAGAGAGAGTGTATAGAGAGAGAGAGAGAGAGATAGAGAGTGAGACATAGAGAGATAGAGAGTGAGAGCAGAGGGTCTGCGAGAGGGAGGGAGTGCAAGAGAGAAGAGATGGGTGGGAAAGATAACGATGATGTTAATGATGATGCTGCTGCGGGGAGGTCGACGACGAGACGAGAAGCTCGCCGGCGTCGGGGCAGGGCACTCAGTGTGCAGGTGAGTGGGTGCAAGAGAGTGGGTGCAGGGGACTCGAGTTGATGGGGATAGAGTCGTGAAGGGAGAAGGAGGAGGTTAGGGTGAGGTGATGTAGAAGGGGATCGGAGGAAAGTTCGTCGTCGTCGTCGAGGGTAGGGGTTGCAGTGGGTTATGGGAGGTTTTGGGTGCTCGGGTTTGGGGGCTCGGCGAATGTAGAGAGAGAGAGAGATGAGGAGTCAGTGGGAGACGGGGTTGAAAACGTAGGGGTAACGGCAGGAGCGAGGGCGTGGGCGTGAGGCGCGGCGGAGGAAAGGGATCGCGCGCGAGTTGCGGGAGGTTACCGTTGGGAATTTTGAAGGAGATGAACAGTGGTGGCGGGTCGGGTCTGAAGTGGAGACGGGCATGGGTTTTGGGGAGTGGGCTGAAGAAATGGGCCGGCTCGCAAAAGGAAAATAAAATCGCTAAAAACTTGGTGGGCTGAGGGAGAATATAGGGAACGGGCCGGGGAAAAATAAATAGAAAAAGGAAGAGTGTGGACTGGGCTTAGGGCTGGAAAAAGGAAAAGAAAATGAAATTAGAAAAATAGAGACGGGCCGGGCTTGAGTTATGGGAATTAAGGAAAAATTTAGATGATAATAAAAAGGAGTGGGCTTAAGGAATTTATTTGGTTTTAGGGTTTAGTTTTTAAGTAGATAAGGGAAATGGTTGAAGGGGAAAAAATTTCCAAATAAAAATAAGAGGGGACTTTAACATAAATAATTAATTATATAAGAATAGATAAAATCATAAATAAAATCATTAAAATTATAAATAAGAGTAAATAGGATTCTAGAGTAACAAAATGCATATTTTGGTATAAGAGGGGCTGGGTATTATATCTTACTACCCTTACAAAATTTCGTCCTCGAAATTTAAAGAAACAACAAGCTATAAAATAATAAGCGAAGAGTTATCATATCGAACACTAATACATGTGGATTTACTTAAAACGGTTAGACAAAATTTGAAGGTACTTATATGTATGTAAGAACCATGTACGAAAGATAGGTCTAATAAGTATAATGCAGGAACACTATAAGAGCAACTACAAGTATACGAGAATATAGGTAACAATAACGAACAAAATAATCAAGGCGGGTTCAATAAAATCGAGATTCAAATGGGTGCTCATATAAGTATATCAAAATAGCAAACAGAAATAATAAGTATAAAGCTCAACCACTTATAATAGTGAGCATAGGCACAATTCTTGAAAATAGAGTAACGACAATAATGTAGTGAAAATTAGTCGGTAGGTTAAAGCATTTTTAGGACGATATATCGATCAGATAGTTTTAAAATAACTTAGAAAACTCACATAACGAAAACGGGGAACATGGAACAATATATGCGCAGTGTAAGTTTGCGCTACTGAAAACGAGATTAATAATAGCATACTTAAAATATATGAAATAGAGTAATCAATAACACACTCTCTTTGATAAATTCAAAGTACTGAAAACTAAATTTTTGAATAACAGTGTCCCTAAATATAATTAGGGTAATAGGAAGAACACACATAGGTATAGGGCTAGATAGGGTAATGATTATAAGGAAGTGTGGCCCAATCAGAAGGTTGAAGTGTGTCGGCTTTAGGCTGAAGATCAAGGAGACTGGGATCGGGTCAGCACAGAAAGTAATGGTGAGCAACGAAAGGACTACAAGGCAAAAATATGGGGAGACTATCGATCGGTAAATCCTATGAATCAAGAATTTGAAAATTTAATGAACTCGGTAATTCATAAGGAAGGTCCTCCTCCCAGAAGGATCTCAAACAGGGTACAGACGAAGGATGAATGGTGGCTTATTCCAAGGATCAGGGTGCGGTACTTTCTAGTCGAATCGAGGGTGAAAACTATTCAATGAGTAGGGGTGGACAGTCAGGAATCTCCGCAGAAAATAAATGGATATGGGCAATAAAAAAGTATCAAGCGAACCAATAATCAAAAGATTTATGAATTCAGAAGATTTATTTCTTTCAAGAAAATTTGAAACAAGGCCTTCCCCAAAGATGAAAAGTGGCCCTAAACTATACACATTTTATCTGGCCAGAAAGAAAATATCAAAAGAAATTCCGTCAGTCGCGGTTGAGGAGATTCAGTAGATTGCGGTAGGCTCGCGCACTCAGGTAGGGGCGTCCATTTCCATATCGTCTTGCAGGCATTGCCACTGGAAGTTCTTCCACAGTTGGGTCTTGATTTTCTGGTCCTTCTTCCTCGGATGGAACTTCTTCATCGAGGTCCGATTCCATGTGATTCTCTTTTTCTGGATTTTCTTCCACGGGATTTTCCTCAACTGGATTTTCTTCTATCGGGTCTTCATCGGGATCTTCCTCTATCGGGTCTTCCTCTATAGGGTTCTCTTCAGGATCTCCTTCTTCTTCGTCGGAATCAGCTATCACGCGAACTCTGGGGCGGCTACTTCTTCGTCCTCTGAATCGTTGTTTCCGAAGTTGACCTGGGAACCATTGATCTCATCGTCAGAACTCATCAGCGTGCGGTCTAAGGAAACGCAAGATTGTGCATCTTCATCTAGATGCGGCGCTGCTCCAGGGTGGGCCATGGTCTGAAAAGAAAAGTCATGATTAGATAGTGGGATACATCAAGGGAAAAACTCAGGGTACAAAGTATAGGTAAATATGCGATTGCAGGAACTGAAAATTAGGATAGAAACGCTGTGATAGCGAATAATATAAATAAAGAGAAAACAAGAGAATGATGCATATATTATGATTCAAATTTTATTGCATTCAATCAAAAGTTCAGTGGATACAAGATTTCAAACTGAAAGAAATATTCATAAAATGACAACATTAATGCTGAAAGTAGATAACATGAAAAATCCTTCTTCGACTACTATAACGTTGCATTCTCTTCGCGTGAATTGAATCCTGCGTTAGATCCACCTTATCGTCGAAGTTCGAACTGCCCGATAATCCTCATGTGGCAGAAGTGGGGAGTGTGGACGAGTTTCCTCCTTGTAGTTCTTTCCTTTCTGGGCAACCGTTGATGAGATGTTTGTTGGACCCGCATATCAGACATTTCCCTTGGGCGCGGCGACAATCCTTCTGAAGATGTCCTGGCCTCCTACAGTATCCACACCATGGGGTCTTCTGCTCCTTCTGTCGCTGGGGAACAAATTGACGCTTCATCTTCTTCTCCTTTCCTCGTCTAACGGGGATCCCTTTGTGATTGGAGACAGCCGCTGATGCCTGATTCACCTGTCTTCTCAGTCCTTCAGCCAACAAGTCATTTGTTCGCTCCTGGGCTTCCTTTAGACCTTGCAGCACGCTAAGGATCTCAACAGTCTGATTCTAGGGAGTGGAGATAGAGGAAAAGTCGTTGAAAGACATGATCCTGAAACAATGATTTTGAGGATGATATAAGAATCAATTTACAATATGGATTGGGCAAGGAATCAAGAACATCGGGTGTGATGAAATTTATTACAAGTGGAAATCAACTATAGGATTCTAAGTCACTTAAACAGAGTACGGTAGTGCAATTGCAACCACGTAACCTTGCCAAGTCACCCGAAACCCTAGCGAATGGATAGCAAAACACTCAATGTGAATATGGATCAAGAATATCAAGTTTACAATCTAGACCGAGGGATGTCTTAGATTGTCGAGCTATACACGGAAAACTGCAATCCCGATTGAAGCAAAACCTGGTCTCTGATACCAACTAAACCATGTCACGCCCCGCTTCCCAAAATACGGAATACGAGGGGTAGACAAGGCCAGCCATGCTCCTACGGTCAAGGAAATGTCCTACCGTAGTCACACTTCGGCTTCTAGTTTTTCATGGTAAACAGTAAATGATGCACAGGTAATGAGAAATGCAGTAACTGAAAGAAACAATAATATAAACTGACCTGAAGTGGAACAAACGAATGTAACTCGGAAGGGCAAGTCAAGGAGTCTGTGATGCACGTCTAGTTCTGGTCCAGGCTAAATCTTCTCCTCACACTGAGCATGCATACTCAGGTCGTCAGAGCGACACAATAGCAATATAATATATATATATAAAATCACATGACAATTCTAACAGTGGTAACAGATATGTGAAACAGTAAAATCAATGACAGTATGAATATGAATGTGCAGTAATCAATGCAGCGGAGTAGTAAAGCAGTAGAACGATATGTCACGTATGCCAACACAGTATATAAGGAATATAAATGCCAGTATCCCTATCAGTCTCTAAGTCTCACTGTACAGGTCACTAAGCTTATCGTCAGTCTAAGTGTGAGAGTCAACCACTCGTGAGTGTCCTCCATCCAAGGGTAGAACCCAAGGGCAAGGGACCACGGGCCCAACATGTAACATGTATATCACGGTGTATATCACATACCCTGTAAATCTCCATATATCTCCCTAAATATATAAGCAGGCGTGGGACTCCTGAGATTCTGTTGAACTCACACTTAAACTACCCCACGCCCCGTGGTCTACATCAAACGCTAACCATAACCCTAAATACTAATCGATCCGTGACAAGTCTGCGCGAGAACTGGAGGCAGGACCTCCATCAAGCACGTCCCGATTAATATCTAAGATAAATGGCAGTGTCGGATGCCTTATCTGTGACACCCGTGCAAGCGCTTCCATAAGTGTCCCATACCCTTATAGTCACACGTACACGCATCGCACAGACGTCGACAATGTAATAGAATACTAGGGTCACTGATTGTGTACAAGTACGTATCACTTTCACTTAAATCACGGATACACGAACGCTGACGTACTTGCCACAATCATCACTAGAATCTAACACTGGGTAAATGCACGATATCACTAGGTTATCACTACAATCATATGGGTATGATATGATGCGTGAACAGTATATAAGCACGATTAAGGTGTCACAAAAACAGTATTTTATCACTTGCACGATTTATCATGAAACGTACAAATATAATTTAGCGAAATGATAAACAGGTAATAATTAGTATGTTCAGTTATCTATCCATCGAATTTATTTTCAAATCAATCGGGTTTCAGGATCATTAATTATAACCATTTCATTTTAAGCGCTCGCGGCTGGAAATCCGGTTTCAGAATCAGAAGTCCGTTTCGCAACGCATTTTAATCCCAGTTGGGATCAGATTTTAGCGATTCTACAGTTGGATGAATTCTAGAGTTTTCAGTAAAGTTTTCCACGCAATAGACGGATCTTCGATCGCATCTGTACGTCAGGAGATATACACTATTCAATACCAATATGTCAGTTCTGGTTCTGTTGGGACTGTTATGCGTCCCGATCTATTAAATTACAGATTAAATATCAAACGGTAACGAAACAGAATGAAACCAATTGTGTTGCCTAGCTAACAGATTTACCTATAATAAGCAGTGGAGTTCCGCAACCTACGAGTTAAATACATCCTGTGGTACCCAATACGGAACAGCAAGCAACGACTGGAGTCGCTCTGGACTGCAGTCCAGAGTCGCACTCCGATATGAATATCATCATGATCTAAGTACAGGAATGTCTGGAAACTAGTGTAGGGTCATAGTTCGTCGAGTTGGCTTCGATTTTAGCCTTCGAACGCACCATTCTATTATGTATATGATTTATGGTGAATTTAACGATTTTCAGGTACAATAAAATTACAGTTTTACGATTAAACTAGGGGGTAGTCGTTTTGGTTATTAACGATCAAATTTTCCAGCGAAATTTGCACACGTTATCCATCCCTACAAGTGCCAATGTAATTTATCCAGTTCCGCGAATTTAGAAAAATATTCTTTTTGGGAACACGCGTCAAGCAGGTTATGGCACATAATTAGTTTAAACTGTAACTTAGAATCTATATACTTAGCGATTGTAACTTGGGTAAAAATAGCATGTAAGCAAGTAAAGAACTTGCCTGGGAATGCCTCAGGGTCGCATGGTAGCAGTGGCATCACGAACGCGTGATGTACGCCGTGAAACGGATTTGCGCAAGCTTGGACCGAGACGCGGATTTTGCGTCGGAGTTGTCCAGAGTCGTTGCACGGTTACTGGAGGTTGAGGGGTGCTTGATAATCCTCAGTGAGTGTACTGTGGTTGACGACGGTCGACGGCGTCGCTCCGGCAATGGCCGCAGTGAGGGTTTGTAAGGAAAATGTGTTTTGGGTGGTTTTTGAGAGAGTTAGAGAGAGAGGGTGAACAGAGGGGATTGAGAGAGTGTTGGAGGGAGAGAGTAGGCAGAGAGAGAGAGTGTGTAGACAGAGAGAGAGAGCTGAGCGTAGACAGAGAGAGTGTATAGAGAGAGAGAGAGAAAGAGAGAGAGAGATAGAGAGTGAGACACAGCGAGATAGAGAGTGAGAGCAGAGGGTCTGCGAGAGGGAGGGAGTGCAAGAGAGAAGAGATGGTGGGAAAGATGACGATGATGTTAATGATGATGCTGCTGCGGGGAGGTCGATGACGAGACGAGAAGCTCGCCGGCGTCGGGGCAGGGGACTCGGTGTGCAGGTGAGTGGGTGCAAGAGAGTGGGTGCAGGGGACTCGAGTTGATGGGGGTAGAGTCGTGAAGGGAGAAGGAGGAGCTTAGGGTGAGGTGATGTAGAAGGGGATCGGAGGAAAGTTCGTCGTCGTCGTCGAGGGTGGGGGTTGCAGTGTGTTGTGGGAGGTTTTGGGTGCTCGGGTTTGGGGGCTCGGCGAATGTAGAGAGAGAGAGAGAGATAAGGAGTGAGTGGGAGACGGGGTTGAAAACGTGGGGGTAACGGCAGGAGCGAGGGCGTGGGCGTGAGGCGCGGCGAAGGAAAGGGATCGCGCGCGCGAGTTGCGGGAGGTTACCGTTGGGAATTTTAAAGGAGATGAACAGTGGTGGCGGGTCGGGTCTGAAGTGGAGACGGGCATGGGTTTTGGGGAGTGGGCTGAAGAAATGGGCCGGCTCGCAAAAAGAAAATAAAATCGCTAAAAACTTGGTGGGCTGAGGGAGAATATAGGGAATGGGCCGGGGAAAAATAAATAGAAAAAGGAAGAGTGTGGACCGGGCTTAGGGCTGGAAAAAGGAAAAGAAAATGAAATTAGAAAAATAGAGACGGGTCGGGCTTGAGTTATGGGAATTAAGGAAAAATTTAGATGATAATAAAAAGGAGTGGGCTTAAGGAATTTATTTGGTTTTAGGGTTTAGTTTTTAAGTAGATAAGGGAAATGGTTGAAGGGGAAATTTTTTCCAAATAAAAATAAGAGGGGACTTTAACATAAATAATTAATTATATAAGAATAGATAAAATCATAAATAAAATCATTAAAATTATAAATAAGAGTAAATAGGATTCTAGAGTAACAAAATGCATATTTTGGTATAAGAGGGGCTGGGTATTACAGAAGTGGAGGGAGTTTCGACTTCAGAGTCGAACGCGTCGTCAGTAGCGACTAACGAGACACAGACTAAACGGGCGTTAGTGTCCCTTTTCCAACCGGACATACACTAAACGAGTTATAGTGTAGTCAAACTTAGAATATGAAGGTAAGAAAACGTCAATGGGGAAATGTGGGTGGAGGTAGGGTGCAATGGAATTCTAGTGACAAATGGCAAGTTTTTGTAAAAAGTTTGTTTTGTGTTTTTTTTATAAAGAGTTTTGCAAAAATTTTGTACGAAACTACGACACACTTTCAAACAATTACAATATTAAGCATGCACAATCAAGCCTAAAGCTAGGGTCTCCTAAGTCAACTGGACTGCTCCTAACTGGTCCAAAGCGACAACTTGTGAGATATCCCTCAAATCGCCTCTTCACCGCCAATTGTGGCCACGTAAGCACAAGTGAAGAAAGGAGGGTTCCTCTCTCGAATCACCATGAGACGGGCCTTTTAAAGTTACCTTTCTACAACACCTTAGGTCGTGTTTAGGGGTTAATTATATTTTAATAGATAGTTTTTGATAAAAAGTTTACCAAATTAAGTTTCTGATATTTTATTCTAATTAATGAATATTTTATTAGGATTTTTCTAGACACACACACACTTGTGCATGTTAACTAGGGTTTAGATTTGGGGTTAAAACCATGATTAACAACCATGGTGGGTTAACCTATTTGTATTAGGTGTTTTGGGCTTTAATGGGGTTTTATTTATTTGTGTGTTTTGTTTATTTGAATTTCTTTTCTTGTTCTTTTGTTGACTTGGTGCATGAGAGAGGGAGTATGGGCATGGCTTGAGCCATGCTCATTAAATGAACAGAGAGGGAGAGAGAGGGGGGTCTTTGACTTGTGCTCTCATTTCTCTCTTCATTCTCAATCTCCCAACTCTCACACACACACACACTCAGCTGAGAGAGAGAGAGAGAGAGGCAGCAGCTGCAGAAGAAGCACCAGCAGCAGCAACAGCATCATCATCAGCATCATCATCAGCAGCAGGCAGTGGCAGCAGCAACATCAACAGCAGCCCCCAGCAGCTGCAGCAGCCCTTCCCATCTTCTCCCCCTCCTTTCTCCTTGCACCTAGGGTCTTGTAAGGTATAGAATCTGAGCCCAACTTCTTGTTTGTTTAACGTATGTGTAGTTTAGCTTCAGTTTGTATAAAAAGTGAGATTTTGTGCTTGAAATGGTGAATTGTGTGGACTTATGGTTTAGTGCTGTTAGTATTGGTTAACCTAGCCGAATTAGGTGTTATTAAGACCATGTAAACCTAGTTAGACCCCAGATTACACCAAAATACCATAGGGTTTCTAATTGTGCAAAATTTAGTGTTTTTAAGTGAACTTTTTGGATTTCTGTGATCTGCTATAGGCCCGAGTAGTTCAGGTTAAAATTGAGGAAACTGGAGCACACTAGATATACCCTGACCGCACCACGAGAGCCCGAGACCCCCATCCCATAGCGAGGCCGCCGGTTTATTCTTTCTGGCCGCAAATTGCGGCCAGATAGGGGAATTTTTGGGTGATGTTTGGATAGGTAGGAGTCTGTTGTTATTTCTAGGCCAGTGGTATGTATAGTTTTGTAAGTTGTTAGCCTGGGTAGAATCTGGGACGTTTTATCGTATTTCTAGTACGTTTGGTTCGCGCGATACGCGCGATACGCGAGAGGGTTCCATGAGTCAGCGTATCGCGGCGTGCCGGGGTTAGTTTTAGACGCGTGCACACGTTTAGCGTATCGTACACACGTGCGTTTAGTTCGCGACGTGAGCGTATCGTTTGACTTCGATATCGCATTTTGCGAGATAGTTGCTCATATATAGATTCTTGTGCAATTCCAGGTTCGCAGACGGGTACGTCGGACAAACCTAAGAAAGGAAAGCAGGTGGTCGGCTACGAGTAGCGCACGACCAGGTGAGTAGATTTAACATCTACGGGGAAATCGCCCGTATGGCGTTAAGCGTCAGGGCGTGTTAGGATATTTAGTATAGATGTTCATATGGACTGTAGTAGCTTACCCTTTGTTTGCATATAGAAATGATAGCATAGGACACTGCACTGTCACTAACGGTTCAAGTCGCACGAGCACGATTGATATGCTACACTCACACCGTTAGTGATTGCCATGACACTCACATTATAGGATTGCTATAAATCATATATCATACTGATTCTACCTCATTGATGTTGTCATGATTTGCCGCATAACAGCATATGTTATATCCATATTTAGGCACATATGCATCACGTACCCCTACTGGTACTACATACACATATATTGATATGTTCATACCTGCGCACATACACACTATATATTCATACCAGTGCACACATATATTGATATCTTCATACTTGCTTAGATTACGCATTGAGATATGTTGTTTCCATGTTAATTCTGGATTTGGGGAACCGTGGATATTTCAAAGAGAATAGTTAATTATTTAAAAACCCGGTTTCCCTTGATATGATATTTCGGTGCGTCCACCATGTGTATTCTCGGTACTAGAGTGATATATATAAACCCGAATCGAGGAGTTGGATGAGGCCGATTACGGGTACATGGTGGACCCGGTATGGTACCCCGGGGCGAGAACGGTTTCGCTGTGTAGTAGACGGTGAGCCTGGCAGAGGGACTACTACCTACCGGTGATTGGTTGGACCTGGCGGTTATCCGGAGGATACCGACCAGAGTCGATGGATGGATACAGGATGACTCGTACTGCCGGGGCCGAGGGCCGATACCGCAGACAGAGCCCGTGGGCTGATCCGGACCGACGGATGCCCTATACAGGAGGATTTGCGTGTCGATGCTTGGCTGAGTATTTCTTGATATTTTGGGTGCCGATGTTGGGCACTCACGATTATATGAGATAGTACAGGATTGGAGGACCGAGGAGGATGACGACGCCTGAGTAGTATTGGGATTTGGGTGCATTGATGAGTACCGATTATACTTTCTACGATGACATTCCGTGTAGATGTTATATTTCCCATGCTCCGTATGTAGTAATTGATATCTCATCCTGTATCTATTATACCTGATATAGTACACATTGCTATACCTGATCATTGCATACCATGTTCATTCTATATAGGGTTGTTAGATTGCATTGCTATACCTGATCATTGCATACCCTGTTCATTCTATATAGGGTTGTTAGATTGCATTGCTATACCTGATCATTGCATACCCTGTTCATTCTATATAGGGTTGTTAGATTGCATTGCTATACCTGATCATTGTATACCCTGTTCATTCTATATAGGGTTGTTAGATTGCATTGCTATACCTAATCATCGCATATCTTGTTCATCACTTGGAGATGTTATTAGATCGCACTTGTTGCATGCTTGAGCATCCAGTTCATCATTTAAATGTTATCTGTTGATATATGTTAGAGTATCGTTGCACGTGCATACTCGCGATTACCTTTATATGTTATCTTCTATTCACGAGTTGGCAACTCACCCCCGTTGTGCCACAGTGTTTGCAGGTTGCCCTTCGGAGTAGTGACGGCAGGCTGCGTTCTTGCATCTTTTGACATAGATACCCCTACAGTTGGTGTACTAGCTCTTTTGCTGATAGGTGGGTTTTGTATGGTATCCGGTTATCTTTCAGTTATGTACATTGTTGTATCTAGTACTCTCCATCTACCACTTATGTATTGACTTAGAGACCAGTTGTGAGGACGATGTATATTATTTTGAATTCTGGTGTCGAGCTCGTTGTGAGCCGACTCTACTTATGCAGTTTATTCTATCTGTGATGTTTCCCACCTGTTGCTCTTTTTCTTCGCTACGGCGTCGTATATTGTTATCTTAGTAAGTAGTTATATTAAATGCTTAAATCACTCTATACTTTTACTTGTTTGATTTCTGGGTTTCGGCTTACTTAGTCGCGTTACGCCTGTAGACGTTACGTGGTTAAGTGCCGGTCACGGGACAAACTTTGGGTCGTGACAAAGTTGGTATCAGAGCGTAGGTTTTACCTTCAGAGTGTAGGATGACCCTGGTATGATGGAGTAGGTAGCTGCAGCAGAGTGGCGTAGCGTGCGTATGTTCCGCGGCATACTCACGATACGGTACTCCGCCTAAGCGACCTTAGGACTTATTGATTGAATTTCCTTCATGATTGTATACATCCTTATGATTCGATTTTCGTATCCTCATCGAATCCTACCTTCTTTTCAGCCATTATGCCGCTAAGGACTACGTGGGTGCAGAGAGCGGTCGTGAGAGCCGAGGTTCGAGTTGATTCGTCTGAGACGAGGACTTATCCGAGTAGTACCCCTGTTGTACCAGGACAGATTGTTTTCCCTACGACAGATCAGATCGCTAGACTAGTGGCAGAGATGTAGGGCTTGCGCCAGACGATGAGCTCATTGGTGGAGGTTGTTCAAGCGCAGCGATAGATGATTGTCACCCCTGTTACCCAGTTGTTCCTTGCGATCATCATGCAGTATTCCATCCCCTACATAGCACAGGTGGAGGTAGCCCCAGTTTACGAGACACGTTTTCCAGAGACCGTGAGAGTTCCGGAACAGTTGTGGAATTGTACTGGTGTTCCAGCCCAGAGCAGAGGCTTAGGACGAGGACAGTCGTTTGGCTTCCATCCCCAGGCAGGACAGCATTCAGCGCGTAGGTGTTTACGATGCGGAAGCATTCAACACCTCATCAGGCAGTGTTCCTTCACACCACGTCAAGGTCGTATTCTGAGAAGTCGTAGACGCGGAGGGTTTGCACAGAGGGGTCAGGCTAGTAGAGGAGGAGTTCGATCAGTCGCAGATGAAGGACAGGCACAAGTTTTTGCTTCGACTCATCGGGACGCGAGGGCGTCCAATGCGGAGCCTACAGGTACTCTTTCAGTATGTCCTTTTGTTGCACTCGTATGTTTACACACTTCGTGCCGAGTTTAGGACGAGAGTTGTGTTAGGTAGATCAGCCGTTTGTTGTGTTAACTTTTGTCAGCAATCCTTTTGTTGCGCGACACGTAATTCGGTCGTGTGCCCATCGGATAGGAGATAGAGATTCGTCTGTCATTTTGAACCCCCTAAAGATGTTGGATTTGGCGATCTCCTGGGCACGGACTGGTTAGCTACGTGCTAGGCGTTGTGGGCTACCGGGAGGAAATAGTTAGGTTTTGTTTTCCCAGGCAAGTCAGTTCTTGTTGTGCAGGTGGAAAGTGGTGCCGCCTCTTACAGCTTGAATTCAGCCTTGTTCGCTAGTCGGCTCTGAGGAGATGTCGGAAATTCTTAGCGTTTTTCGTGATACCGTAGCCACAGTTGGTGTGTTGGGTCGGTTTTCTCTAGTGGGGAGAGTTTTCCTACGTTGTTCTAGATGAGCCGTCAAAGCTTAAGGAGCTAAGGATCTGCTGCAGAGTGGTTGTTGAGGGAATTGTGTGTCTGAGTGTTTCGCATTTAGGAAGTTCCTATTTCTGTTCGTCAAGGAGAAAGATGACAGATCGAGGTTGTGTATTGATGGATCGTCAATTGAACCGGCTTACGGTGCGGATAGGTATCCGGTACCTCGCATTGACGATTTCTTCGATCAGCGTCAGAGTGCGAGACTTTGTCTAAGTTCGTTTGGGATTGGGTCATCATTGTTGCGGGTCCGGAGTGACGACATTCAGAAGACTTCCTTGTGCGTGCTATGGGCTTTGTGTGTTTTGGGTGTGTCACTAGACTCACCAATGCTCTAGCAGCGTTCGTAGGTGTGATGAACTGGTTTTCTTTGGGTCGTTCCTCGACCAGTTATTGTTGTGTTATTTACGACATCCTGGTCTTATTAGTGTGTCTTGAGGGTAAGGGTAACACTTGAGGATCTGTTATACGGATACTGGGAGGGCCCCAGCGGTTTACTAGATTCTCGGAGTGTCCTTTTAAGCTTCTTGTGTTGACTCCTAGGTTTTGTAGTTACCGAGATGAATTGGTATGGTTTCGAGGAAGATTGTGGCCGTACAGCTTAGGCCCAAATTTGTGAGCAGGACGGAGGTCCGCAGATTTTTGGCTTAGCAGGTGTTACCGCCGTCTCTTGCAGGATTGCTAGTGTAATGCTGCCCCGCTGACTAAATTGACTGGGATGGAGGTTTCTTTTCTTTGGACTAAGGCTTGTGTACGGAATTTCCGCAGTTGAAGACTCGGTTAACAACTGCATCAGCTCCTTCTTTGCTTTTGGTTCGGGCGACCTTGTGGTTTAACTGTGATGTTTCGTGAGTAGGACTCGAATGTGTACTGAGGTGACATAATAGAGTTATCGCTTTTGCTTCTGCACATTTGGAGGAAGTACGAGAAGGATATCCCACTCATGATCTGGAGATAGCCGCGATGGTTTTGCGTTGGAGATTAGAGACACCGCTTGTTTGAGAGTCGTGTAAGATTTTCACGGACCACCAGAGTTAAAGGTACACCTTCCTACGGCGGAATGTGATTGTTGTAATAGTCCTCCGTAGATTCACAGTTCTTGTGCGAGCGTTGAGTGCAGCTTAAGTTCGTCTCTACTGAGGAGACAGCTTGCTCATGTCCGCGCCCGGCCACTTTTCTTAAATCGCTTTCGCGAGGCACTGCCCGTCGACGCTCGTTCGTCAGAGATATTGGAGCCTACTCGGCTGGGTAATGATTTGGAATCCTTGACTTGTGGCAAGGGTGTGCTGGGTAAGAAACGTGGAATCCTAGGGCAGGCACATCAGTCAACTCTCTCTACTCATTCAAGTCCCACCAACTGTTAACGTGACTTGTAAGGTAGTTACGGGTGGGCAGGGATAGAAAAAGAAGTCTTGGGATTCGTTTCATGGTGTCTGTCTTGTGGTGTGCTTGAGTTGAGCAATTGAGATTGACGGGAGAGTTGCAACCTTTAATCGTTCCGAAGAGGGAATGAGAGCAGATCTCCCCGAAATTCGTTATGGTGTCCACCAGGAGTTGTCAGGATGTGACTCCATTCAGATGTTTGTCATCCGGTGATACTCAGTTTACTCAGTTGTTCTTGTTAAGTTGTGTATGTAGAAATTGTTGTCGGCAGTTGGGGATCGTCGTTTGCCATCGATAGGATTCTCCTTTGATAGCAGTTATCAGGAGACACTCCAATTGGTAACCTTTAGGTTTAGAGGTTAGGTCGTGTCGATCACCAGTCTGTTTTTCCTAACTCCGTGTTATAGGATTATTGGACCTCAGCTAATTTAGAAACTTCGGAAATGATCCAGTTGTTTTAGGTCAGGATGAGAATTGTCCATTTTGGATAGAGATCAGATGCTGACCAAGATGGTTGCAGATTCGAGTTCGCAATGACAGATCATGTATTTCCCACGGAAATTTCCGATAAACAACCATGTTAGGTTTTGGGAAGCTTTCCGGGATAGTAAGTCTTTTTAGGATCCTTAAGGCGAGTTGATTCGTTGCCTTAAGTTGGGGCACTTCCACCCAGATTATTGAGTATTCACCCCGTATTCCCTATGTCGATACTTTGCAATTACCTTCATGACCTTTCTCATTGGATTCAGCGCCAGACCATTTAGTTCGAGCGTGATCCTTCGTTCACCCAACAGCTAGTCGTAATATTGGACCGGCAGGTGAAGAAACTTCGATCGAAGGTCTTGCCATCAGTGAAGGTATTTTGGTGCATCCCAAACAGTGAAGAGATCACTTGGGAGTCTGAGGGCGAGATGCGGCAGAAGTTCCCTCATCCCTCTGAAGGTATGCGTCTCTTTGTATTTTAAAATTCGGGGACGAATTTTCTTTAAGGGGGGAAGATTGTAACACCTTAGGTCGTGTTTAGGGGTTATTATATTTTAATAGATAGTTTTTGGTAAAAAGTTTACCAAATTAAGTTTCTGATATTTTATTCTAATTAATGAATATTTTATTAGGATTTTTCTAGACACGCACACACTTGTGCATATTAACTAGGGTTTAGATTTGGGGTTAAAACCATGATTAACAACCATGGTGGGTTAACCTATTTGTATTAGGTGTTTTGGGCTTTAATGGGGTTTTATTTATTTGTGTGTTTTGTTTATTTGAATTTCTTTTCTTGTTCTTTTGTTGACTTGGTGCATGAGAGAGGGAGTATGGGCATGGCTTGAGCCATGCTCATTAAATGAAGAGAGAGGGAGAGAGGGGGGGTCTTTGACTTGTGCTCTCATTTCTCTCCTCATTCTCAATCTCCCAACTCTCTCACACACACACACTCAGCTGAGAGAGAGAGAGAGAGGCAGCAGCTGCAGAAGAAGCACCAGCAGCAGCAGCAACAGCATCATCATCAGCATCATCAGCAGCAGCAGGCAGTGGCAGCAGCAACATCAACAGCAGCCCCCAGCAGCTGCAGCAGCCCTTCCCATCTTCTCCACCTCCTTTCTCCTTGCACCTAGGGTCTTGTAAGGTATAGAATCTGAGCCCAACTTCTTGTTTGTTTAACGTATGTGTAGTTTAGCTTCGGTTTGTATAAAAAGTGAGATTTTATGCTTGAAATGGTGAATTGTGTGGACTTATGGTTTAGTGCTGTTAGTATTGGTTAACCTAGCCTAATTAGGTGTTATTAAGACCATGTAAACCTAGTTAGACCCCAGATTACACCAAAATACCATAGGGTTTCTAATTGTGCAAAATTTAGTGTTTTTAAGTGAACTTTTTGGATTTCTGTGATCTGCTATAGGCCCGAGTAGTTCAGGTTAAAATTGAGGAAACTGGAGCACACTAGATATACCCTGACCACACCACCAGAGCCCGAGACCCCCACCCCATAGTGAGGCCACCGGTTTATTCTTTCTGGCCGCAAATTGCGGCCAGATAGGGGAATTTTTGGGTGATGTTTGGATGGGTAGGAGTCTGTTGTTATTTCTAGGCCAGTAGTATGTATAGTTTTGTAAGTTGTTAGCCTGGGTAGAATCTGGGACGTTATATCATATTTCTAGTACGTTTGGTTCGCGCGATACGCGCGATACGCGAGAGGGTTCCGTGATTCAGCGTATCGCGGCGTGCCGGGGTTAGTTTTAAACGCGTGCACACGTTTAGCGTATCGTACACACGTGCGTTTAGTTCGCGACGCGAGCGTATCGTTTGACTTCGATATCGCGTTTTGCGAGATAGTTGCTCATATATGGATTCTTGTGCAATTCCAGGTTCGCAGGCGGGTACGTCGGACAAACCTAAGAAAGGGAAGCAGGTGGTCGGCTACGAGTAGCGCACGACCAGGTGAGTAGATTTAACATCTACGGGAAAATCGCCCGTATGGCGTTAAGCGTCAGGGGGTGTTAGGATATTTAGTATAGATGTTCATATGGACTGTAGTAGCTTACCCTTTTGTTGCATATAGAAATAATAGCAGAGGACACTGCACTGTCACTAACGGTTCAAGTCGCACGAGCACGATTGATATGCTACACTCACACCGTTAGTGATTGCCATGACACTCACATTATAGGATTGCTATAAATCATATATCATACTGATTCTACCTCATTGATGTTGTCATGATTTGCCGCATAACAGCATATGTTATATCCATGTTTAGGCACATATGCATCACATACCCCTACTGGTACTACATACACATATATTGATATGTTCATACCTGCGCACATGCACACTGTATATTCATACCAGTGCACACATATATTGATATCTTCATACTTACTTAGATTACGCATTGAGATATGTTGTTTCCATGTTAATTCTGGATTTGGGGAACCGTGGATATTTCAAAGAGAATAGTTAATTATTTAAAAACCCGGTTTCCCTTGATATGATATTTCGGTGCGTCCACCATGTGTTTTCTCGGTACTAGAGTGATATATATAAACCCGAATCGAGGAGTTGGATGAGGCCGATTACGGGTACATGGTGGACCCGGTATGGTACCCTGGGGCGAGAACGGTTTCGCTGTGTAGTAGACGGTGAGCCTGGCAGAGGGACTACTACCTACCGGTGATTGGTTGGACCTGGCGGTTATCCGGAGGATACCGACCAGAGTCGATGGATGGATACGGGATGACTCGTACTGCCGGGACCGAGGGCCGATACCGCAGACAGAGCCCATGGGCTGATCCGGACTGACGGATGCCCTATACAGGAGGATTTGCGTGTCGATGCTTGGCACGAGTATTTCTTGATATTTTGGGTGCCGATGTTGGGCACTCACGATTATATGAGATAGTACAGGATTGGAGGACCGAGGAGGATGACGATGCCTGAGTAGTATTGCGATTTGGGTGCATTGATAAGTACCGATTATACTTTCCACGATGACATTCCGTGTAGATGTTATATTTCCCATGCTCAGTATGTAGTAATTGATATCTCATCCTGTATCTATTATACCTGATATAGTACACATTGCTATACCTGATCATTGCATACCCTGTTCATTCTATATAGGGTTGTTAGATTGCATTGCTATACCTGATCATTGCATACCCTGTTCATTCTATATAGGGTTGTTAGATTGCATTGCTATACTTGATCATTGCATACCCTGTTCATTCTATATAGGATTGTTAGATTGCATTGCTATACCTGATCATTGCATATCCTGTTCATTCTATATAGGGTTATTAGATTGCACTGCTATACCTGATCATCGCATATCTTGTTCATCACTTGGAGATGTTATTAGATCGCACTTGTTGCATGCTTGAGCATCCAGTTCATCATATAGATGTTATCTGTTGATATAGGTTAGAGTATCGTTGCACGTGCATACTCGCGATTACCTTTATATGTTATGTTCTATTCACGAGTTGGCAACTCACCCCGTTGTGCCACAGTGTTTGCAGGTTGCCCTTCGGAGTAGTCGCGGCAGGCTGCGTTCTTGTATCTTTTGACACAGATACCCCTACAGTTGGTGTACTAGCTCTTTTGCTGATAGCTGGGTTTTGTATGGTATCTGGTTATCTTTCAGTTATGTACATTGTTGTATCTAGTACTCTCCATCTACCACTTATGTATTGACTTAGAGACCGGTTGTGAGGACGATGGATATTATTTTGTATTCTGGTGTCGAGCTCGTTGTGAGCCGACTCTACTTATGCAGTTTATTCTATCTGTGATATTTCCCACCTGTTGCTCTTTTTCTTCGCTACGGCGTCGTATATTGTTATCTTAGTAAGTAGTTCTATTAAATTCTTAAATCACTCTATACTTTTACTGGTTTGATTTCTGGGTTTCGGCTTACTTAGTCGCGTTACGCCTGTAGACGTTATATGGTTAAGTGCCGGTCATGGACCAAACTTTGGGTCGTGACACTTTCTCACTTGTCTAGCCTAGACACCACAAAGTCAGGTTTTGATAAACGACTGAATGCCCACAACCTTCCTCTGTCCTAATGAGCGCGACAGTCCTTAATTGGCCAAGTCTAGATATTTTTTAATTAGCTTCAGGGTGATGCATATGCTTTTTGTGATTACTGGGGTCTTAGGAAGGGTAATGAAATCCCCACCTAATCTTGATTAGTGTTATAGCCCCTTAGATTCCGTTTTACAAATGCAAAGCAGTAACACACAAAATCTAATAAACTTGCCAAATTTTTTTTCTTTTTATTTGCGGCGCAAAGAATCCTACACAAAAATGATTTATTGGAGAGGGAGAAGAAGTTTTGCGCAAAAAACCCTGCAGGAAAAATTTTCAGGGGAGATCAGGGGGTAGGAGAGAAGACAAAAATACTTACAGAGAAATTTTGGGGTGCTGACGTCAGCAGTTGACCGCGGAATCGCGGTCAAACGCTTGATTATGCCGCGTTTCCGTGGCTGTTTGGTACGTTTGGATCTTCAAAATTTTCCTGTATGCTGTTATGGTTCTCCTCTGGCTGTTCAGATCCTCTGTTTCTGGATTGGTTCACTGGGCTTGCTCCAGATCTGAATCAGTCCGTCTTCCGTTCCTGCACAATTCGCACAAAAACCAATCAAAAATAACAAGATGATTTTTATGTATTTTTTTCTTAATTTTCAATTTTTATATTTTTTATTTAATTAACCCGAAATTACAGAAAGAAAGTAACTACCGTTTCCCCGGCAACGGCGCCATTTGGTTGTTTGGGATATTGTACGTGCGTTTTAAAATTTAAATTATGAATACCACAATCAAGACGGTGTCTCTTGGTAGCTAGCCAGTTGAGTACGGGTCGGTCCACAGGGAAAATGTGTTATTTCTTTAAGTTCTAACGAGTTAAGTCTTATTTTTGGTAGGTTTTGTTTTAAATTCTAAGAATGAGATTCAATTGATTTAAAGTCTTGCTAGGGTTAGGATTAGGTTAGTTTGGAATAGGGATTCTACTCACTGCTTTCTTTGCTCTAGTTAAGAATATAGGTGTTAGGGTAATAGTCAACAAAGGGGATTAGCACGACTAGGAAGAAACTTGGTTTCTTCCTTTTGGTCCTTGACCTTCCTTTCTTAACTCTTAGCCCTAACCTCTATTTAAATCAACCACAACCGGTCTAACTAGGGAATCACCGCTATCATGTAGGATAGAGTGCCTAATGAGCGGTGTGTGGTTAATTTAAATAGAGTCCTAATTAATTAAAATTATATGGGCAAGGAAAGGAGTGAGAGAGATTTCCTTCTCTCAAACCTTCCCTATCCTAACCCTAACAAGTGAGGAATTACTCACTTATTAGGAAATTAACGATACAATTCATTTTTATAATTTTATTTTAAAAGACTATCTAAGTTGCAGATAATAAAAGAACAGATAAAAAAAATTGCTAGTAATAAATTGCAGATAAAAATGCAAGATAGAAAAAGAAAGCTTACTTTATTGATGACCTCTTCAACGATTACAAGGAAATTAAAATTTTAAATCTATGAATTAAAAAGAGGCATACCTAATTAGGTTTTCGGCTTTCCTATTTATAGATAGGAGAAACCCTAGGTTTTACATCTGATCCATATTTGAATTTACAAAACTACTCTAAGAAAGCCGGGTCAAAACACCGACACCCACCGACACATGCACCGACACGTGCACTGCACGGCCGCTGTTCCGCGGCAGAATGCCATGTTTGGCCGCAGTTCCGCGGCCGTATTGTGGGCTCTTTGGCTCAATTCTTCAGTGATGCTTCATGTTGCTTTTTCCTTCTTTTTATTTCACTTGGTTCCTCAGAATCTTTTCTACTTTCTTCTAGATTTCCAACAGTGCAGAATTATGTGGACTTTTACCGTGAGCTTCGCGTTGAAGTCTTGAATCTTGTGCTACCCTTGTGCTTTGGGCATTGAACTGTCTACTGATCTTCATTTGTTCCTTGAATTGGTAGGCAGCATCATATGGATTCATCTATTGTTGGTCGTAATCTCACATTTGTAACATCTTTTCATGAATTTCACTGTATTGATCTGAGAACCTGTAACCTACAACTATTTAGCAGACATGGATCAAAAGCACCTATTTATTTGTAATGTGATTAAGAATGGGCGATATAATAATGCAAAATTCTGATATGAACATATTCCTTGGTCACTTTTAGATGCAAAGTGTTTGCATATGTTTTCCGTACTATTTCTAGTTAGCGATTCATGGTTTGGGTTAGCTAGAACGGCAAATTTTTGAATTTGGTATGGATGATGCCTCCCGAAACCTTGCTACCGTTGTAGGAAATCCAACAATGAAGATATCAACCAACGTGTGTCCACCAACGACATATCAATATTATGGATCCCGAGTGTTCAACATCGACACTCGAAATATCATGAAACCCGTGTCCAGCATTGACACGTAAATACTCATATCTCAGGCGCCGTATGCTCAGATCGGCCCTCATATCAATCTCACGACTCCGGCCGGTATCCTCCGGATAACCGCCGGGTCCAACCTATCACCGGTAGGTAGTGCTCCCTCCTGCCAAGTTCATCGTCTACTCCACGATTTTCTTGCCCCGGGTGTCACGATCCGAAATGGCACGTGACTGGCACTTGAATCATGTAAAGTCTATAGGACCCCACCTAATTCAAGTAAGCCAAAAGCCCCAAAATCTAAACCATTTAAAAGAAGAAGTGAAGGAAAACATAGTTTTTAAGAAGGTGGTTTTCACAAACTAAAGTCGTAGTAATCATTTTAAAAGCCTTAAGTATTTCCAAAAATTTCGGCAGAGTTTCCCTTGTAAAAACCGGCCCCAAACGGGTACAAACATGCATAGTATACATAATGAATAAAGGCATCCCCAAACGAGAGTTAGCACTTTGCCAATTGGCGGAAACAATCACGCAAGCAATATAATATACAACGCCGAAGGGCGAAGATCAAAACTCAGAAGGAAAACTAACATCCTAAGAAAACCATAGAAGAATCATAATAATACAAGCGCGTGACTCTATTGTCGAAAGAATATACAACTGTCCTTCTAAGTCTATCAACTAATATGGAGTTTACTAGATACAACTGAAAATAAATGAAAGTATTATGGAGGTCACGATGCAAGTGAACCCACCTACCAAAGCAATCACTCGGAAGGAAGCAGTGTGCCAGCAAGCCGCAACGAAACCTGTACGGCCAAACATGCAAGAAACTGTGGCACAACGGGGGTGAGTTGCCAACTCATGAGTAGAAGACATCACCGAGCAGAAATCGCATGTATGACTCTATCCTAGGTCATATAATAATATCCTCATAATATATAACCTGAAGCATCTAATAATGGCAAGGGTAATCATCTAAACATAAGTGTAATACCAAGTGCTCGTGTCAGTACCTTAGGTAGCAACATATCACAATATGATGTGCAAATGCATTAAGAATGAAAACAGAATACATCTTGAATGAGAATAACTGTTTTCTTATCTCAGTGAGATTTCTGTATAAAAATTGAAGTATCATCAATGAAATCAACAGAGAATCCGTGTTAAGCATCGGCACAAAATATATATCCCAATATCTTAATAACCCGGGCTCCGGCAAACCGGACTGGCTCATATCATCAAATCTCATTATCTCGGGCTCCGGCTATACGGACTAGCCCATATCATCAAATCTCAATATCTCGGGCTCTGGCAATCCGGACTAGCCCATATTATCAAATCTCAAGACTACGTCAGTATCCTCTGGATATCTGCCGCGTCATAAATAACCGGTCGGTAGTTCTCCCCTGCCGGGCTCAACGCCATCATCTGCGACCATCTTGCCCCAGGATACCGCACCGGGTCCACCATGCACCTGCAGACGGTTCATCCTCCTCCTTGAATCGGGTGTATGATACCTCTCAAGAACCGAGAAAACTCATAGTGGACACCTCTCACATCATATCATGAGAAAACCACAAATTTCTATCTTTTGAAATGAAAATGCGTTTATAAAATCCTTGCGGTTTTTCCAAATCCAGAAATCTCATGGAAAATCCGAAATCCCAAACTCGAGAGTAAATAAACAGTGAATTACTGGCATAATGCCCCATAATATTGCATGACAAATGAATATATACTTAAATGGGTATCTAAGTAAAGGATGCAATATCTAAACTAGCATAGGAATAACATATTGGAACTATTAGCTAGCAAGTTATATCAATGAAGTAATATTCTCTAAAGTGTACGTGTCATGGCAATTACCGATGATGATGTGTATGAGCCAGCAAGCAAGTGTTCGTAGACATACGCATCATCGGTAATGGTGCTGGTGTCCTGACAACATGGGTTCATAATAACAAAAGAAATCACAAGTATAAGCATGCAATGCGATAAGAACAACATGAATATATGGAAAAAGATGTAGTAACCGCAACATATAAGAATATACATTTATATATACGAGTCATACAGTTTTGGCATTTGAAATAGCACGAATCGTGGTTTTTAGAAAATAGAGACTACGGTGTTTTTAAGAAAAGGTACGTCTTTTGAAAAATTCATAATATCCCTCGGGTTGTCTTTTGAAAGTACTCACGATTCGTTAGTTTCTGAAAATAAGTATGACTCGAGCCTGGTTCAATCTCTTCCTAATCAACTAAAAAACTAAACTAAAGAACTAGTTGAAAGGGTAAGAAATCCACCTAAATTCCGAGTCGATATATCTAGTAGTCGGCGATCCCGCCTCAATCGCATCATGTATGGTAAATATATAATACGAAATTCTCAAATCAAAAGTGCGGATCAATCATCATATTTATACCTCGTAAGGTAAAATCCATCGTACGGCATCCCGAAAATCGGGGTACGGGTCAAATATCATATATAACTCATTATTCATATGGTATCATCATCATAATATCCTGAAATAGGGGTACCGTTCTAAAATCTAGAACATACCAATACCATCAAATATATATTCTCGTGTGTATAAAAACACATCGCCTAACGATCCACTATAATATCATGTAATATATCATAACACGACCCAAATCACATAACCGATCTCACGGCATCATGTCCGATCATATCGACTCACCTCCAAGTATCATATACTATCCTCATCATCCGTGTGTGTGTGTGTGTGTATATATATGTATGTATGTATGTATGTACGTATGTACCAACGCATCTACACACACACAAACATATACACCCGAACATATCACGTGTGTGCATGTGTGTATGTGTGTGAACCTTACTCTAGGGTTTCGCAGCTAAGAAACTAAACTAAAAGCACTATCTTCTAATTACGCTAAAACTAACCCATGATATCCTAAAGCCTTTCTTGCTAATTATTTACGTCTCACAACACACACACACACACACACACACACACACACACACAACATGTTTGCATGCTACACTACGAAACCGCGGGGGTGCTATACGCCATCCACCCGGCTTCCCCCGTAGATATACATCTACCCACCTTGATCCTTACTTGCCAAAGTCAATGTCTCCATGCTCCTCCTTGTTATCCAAAGTCCACGTGAGGGTACCTACATATCACATATATCGTATCGCATCAAAGCATCCAATTCAAAACTAATACGACATGCGAGGTGCTTATAAGTTAGAACCTATAGCCTACGCATGCAAGAAGAACCAATAACCCTCGACATCGATGTACAAACGCCAATCGATCGAGATAAAACGAAATATCCAAAGTTTCAAGTCATGCAAAACCACAAACCCAAACAACAACTCAAGAAAATGGTTTCCAGATTTTTGGTCAGGTGAAATTAGACTAAACAAGCAATACAGTGGGGTAGTATATGGGGTATATGAGCTACAGAACCAACCTTGACTCCATTACCCACAATTGACCCGGCGACATACACCTAAAATTCGATCTGGCCGGCCCTGGGTGCTTTGATTGGGTTCGTATTTTCAGGGTGGTCTTCTAGTGGTCCATCTAGGTCTCTGGGGTTGCTAGTTTTTCTCGTAAAGGTTCCAGGTCATTCCAGATTCCCTGTAGGCACAATATATACACAAAACCAACATTGAAACATCTAATTCAAATTGCATGGTCTAGGCTCTGTTTGATCTGGTTTTTAACACTAAAAGGGGTTTGTAGTCACCAATTTCATTTCAATTGCACCATCACAACTCAAGAATCCCCTAAACTTCATCTTGGAATTTTCCAAGATCACTAAACTATACTTAATCAATTCTAAACTAAAATAGAGGCTAAAGGAACTCAATTACTACACCAATGGTGAAAGAATTATCTCATTTGGCAACTCAAGAAAATTCTTGAGTTGCCCCAAGTGCTCAAAATCCTAACTTTCTTGATCCATCATGCTTGTAGTGAGCTTGTGCACATATTTAATGAAGGGATTATGATGTTTTGATGTGGATTTGGAGTTCTAGTAAGGAGGTAGAGATGGTGGGGGGGAAAAGGATAGCCATGGAGAGAAGAAGAAAAGGAGAATGATGAAGAAAATGAGTGAAGAAAAATGAGCCAAGACAAGGAGGCCCCTCACCCTCTCTCTTCTCTCTCTTGCCCATACCTCTATGTCTCTTGGTCTCAAAATATCTTAAATTTTAAAATCCTTTTTCTTTTTCTTTTCTCCTTTTTTATTTATAAAACAATTGTAAAAACCAAAAATGAAGCCATGCACAATTAAGGATTTAAGCCAAGTTTTCAAAAATGTAACAAGTGTTAGCAATATGACATGGTGCATGTCACATGCACAAAACACAATCAATGCATGATTAAGTACTAATCGAGTTTAGTAATACTAACTTATATACAATTAATTGTATACTAAGTTGTAAAATTCCCAATCTTCATAAATTCTTTTAAAATCAATAATTAATATAAATTTCTAAATATTTCCCAATTATCGGTATATAATTATACCATGTCATTAAAACCAATCCTTGCACTTAATAATATTCCTGAAATTTATTATTTAATTATTTAAATTCCCAAAAATAATATTTTATTTTTCTGAAAAGTTACACCGGGGTATCTTATCAGGTCCACCATGTACCCGCAGACGGCTCATCCAACTCCTCGAATTGGGTCTCGAAAACAATCTCAGAACCGAGAAAACTCATGGTGGACGCCTTGAAATCACATCACGAAAAACCGCATTTTTAAAACAATTTATAATTTCCTTTGAAATATATCCACGATTCTCAAATCCATAAATCTCATGAAAACAGTATCACAATGCATGCAACAATAAAATACGATGTATGCAATATAGAACAGTAATGTGAGCATATCAAGTATATCATGCAAGCATGTTCTATGATAGTGCTGGTCAATGAATGTAATCTACAGTTAATAATAATATCGTGATATAACAATTCTACTGTGCAAGTGGCATAGCAATTATCGATGATAAATGTGTGAGCCGGAAAATCTGTGTAAGTGTAACATGCGCATCATCGGTAATAGTGCATGTGTACTAGCAGACGAAATCATGTAAACAAAAGGGTATGAAACGTCGTATATATATCATAATGAAAGAAATGTGAGCGTATACAGAAATAAGAAATAGTAACGCGAGCGTAAACAGAATAAAGGAATCGTAAGCGCTGACAGTATAAAAATATGCAACTACGTATGAGTCATACAGTTATAGTTTAAAATAGTACGAATTGTTGTTTTAGAAAATAGGGGACTATGATATTTTTTAAAAAGATACTATTTGAAAAGTTTGCAGCGTCTCCTTGAAATCATCATTTAAAAGTGCGTAACGATTCATTAGTTTTGAAATAGGTATGACTCCAAACATATCACAATATCCACTTCGTGATATACAATAAAATGTTTTCAAGTCGAAATAAATATCGGCGATTTATCCTTATTATATCACGTACGGAATATCCATCGTACGATATCATCAAATCAATAGTACGGATCTACAGTCACGTACATCATCTCATCTCATATCATCATAAATCATCTCATGTCATCTCGTATTCATATCATATCACATCGCCTTATATCATTATATCGTATCACAACGACTCATATCATCATAACATAAATTTTCCTTTTCCCATATATGTGTATATATAGCTCAAAGGTGAAGAAAATAGAACTAGAGATATATCTTTCTACCATGTCTACTACTATCGCATATAGTATTCTAATAACCATATATATATATATATATATATATATATATATATAACCTTAGCACTACGGTTGCAGGGGTGCTATACGCCATCCACCCGACTTCCCTCGTAGATATAAATCTACTCACCTGCTAAACTCCTTGCTTATCCGAAGTCGATGTGCTTCGTCGTCTCGGAAGTCCACACAAAGTTACCTACAATCTAAACACATCATAATGCTATTAAAACAAGTCTGAAAAACCGATACGGCACACGAAGTGCACATAGGTTAGAAGCTATGGTCAACGTGCGCTAAAATAACAAAATACTATCTGACGTCAACGTGCGAATGTCGAACGACCAAGTCACATCAAGAAATCCATGATTCAAATATCGGAAAACATTGTCAAAACCAACTCAAATTGCTTCCAGATTTTGGCACAGGTAGACTAAGACAAAACTAACAATACAGTAATTAAGTTATAAGAAGTCTGAGCTACAGGCCAAACCCCAACATCAAACTCTAAAATTTGGCCGTCGGAAGGTGCTACAGTAACCGTCCTCGCCAGCCCCACATTGGAATTTTGGTCTCGTTCTTCTTTGGTGGTCTTCTAGTGATGAAACTAGGTCAATGTAGTTGTTTATTTTTCTTATAAAGACCCTGAGTTGCTCCAGATTCCATTTGATCCTAAAAAATTAATGAAAACCGACACGGGAAAATTCTAAGTTCGTGTATTGGGTTCTAGTCTCTGGTCTTGGCCAGTAAAACATCACTAAGGTCATGTAAAACACTCACTACACCTCAAGTACACCTTCACAAGTCATACTATCTCCTAACCCTCATCTATGAATTTTCAAAGATCACTAAACTATATTAGTTTAACTCTAAACTACTATAAGATATACTAAACACGAATAACTTAACTAAAAGTGTAGACTTATACCTCATGTGGCAACTCAAGAAATTTCTTGGGTTTGGCAAAAGTGCTCAAAATCTCTACTTGATTGATCCATGGGGTGTAGGGTGACATTGTGTGCATTTTTTATGAAGGGGGAGTGGAGTTTTGGTGAGATTTTGGAGATATTTTCATGGGGTAGAGGAGGGTGAAGGAAGGAGGAGATGGAGATGAAGGAGGAGTTGAAGAAAAATGGTTGAAGTGAAGGAATGAATGAAGAAGTCAAGAGTAGGAGCCATACCCCCCGCTCTCTTATTCTCTCTTATGGCATGTCTCATGCCATCATGTTGTCCTCCCCCCTCTCTCTCATCAATTATCTTCTCTTTCTATTTTCTTTTCTCTTCTTCCCTTTCATTAAAACCAAACATAAATATAATTGAAACCGACATGTATCAAAATGCAACATGTCACGGTGCACTAACCATGGCTAATTAAAAATACGGATTTGGTTTAATCGTGATTAGTAGTGCACTAATCAAGTTTAATTTAAACTTGTATATAATTAATTATAAAATGCCTAAATCCAATAAATACCGATTTTGTTAATAAATAATACATATTAATCTCCAAATATTTTTCCAAATATTGGTATATAATTATACCATTTTATGAAAACCCCAATTCGCAAATCGAATAATTTTCGTGAAATATATTATTTTAATATTTAAATTCCAAAAATAATATTTTATCTTTTTGAAATGTTACAATCTTCCCCCCTTAAATAAATTCGATCCCCGAATTTAAATTTAACCCCCAAATACCAAAACATTTCAATAATCAATCCAAATCAACGGGGCACCAAAATCACAGAATATTCAAATACATCTCAGCGCAACGTGTGTTCATGAAAACGAGTGCGAAACTCAAAATAGAAACTCCACCATGTATCACACAATAATAGGAGTTATACAAGAGATGCAAATCTCGAAATCGACTACTGAAATCCAAATATACTATAGTCAAAATCATAATACGTATATAATACGTATCCTTGTAAATTCCTCTAAAAACTGAATAAAACACATGCAAAAAATTTTCCGAATCGTCGTGTGATGCGTAACTCACAGCACAAGTGGCGGACGCTCATTTGATAAAGAAATAGATATACGTTTATATAGGTTTGCTAAAGATATACATCCCGCCTTTTTGAAATCTCCCAAAAGGCTTTCCTTGTCAAAGTTTGTGTCACCCCTGGGCACGTAGAAAAATAGTGAGACTATAACTCCTTTTTGAAAACCTCTTGGTAATTACTGATGCATGCAAAAATACTCAGGTATTGTCCTCAGATCAGTCCGGCTCGGCTACTATATAATATATTATCCAACATGAAAAATATAATGCTCATGAGTAAAATCAGCCTCAAAAGGCGTATCTAATATCACGTGTGTCTGGATCGCACGGAAATCCAAGTCCAATACAAGTGCCACGAATGTACACAAAAGCAAAAACTAAGTGCAACGGGTGTGCACGAAAGTATCTGTCAAGTGCAACAGGTGTGCACGACAACAACATCAAGTACATCTAGAGTGCACGAAAATCTAAATCAAGCGCAACAATCATGCATGAATAAATCTCAATCAAGTGCACCTGGTATGCACAAAACCGCATCTTATGCGCCCAGTGTGCGCAAAAATCCGAATCAAGTGCATCAGGTCTATACAAAACATTTAGTGCAGTAGTGTGCACGATAATGAACGTCAAGTGCAGACGCGCACGAAAATATGAATCTGGTGCAACAAATGCATGGAGTATAAATCTGGTGCAACAAATACACGGAATATTAATCTGGTGCAACAAATGCACAAAAATACAAATCTGGTGCAACAAATGCACGAAATACAAATCTGGTGCACTAGGTGCCTGAAAACTCATCAATATCTCAAATATGCATGAAACAACTGATTCTGGGTGCAAATCTTTATCGCTGCGGTGTCCTGGAAAGAACATGCTCAAGGTGTCTTCCTATCTCACCTATGCCGAACTCTACAGAGGTTGGCACTCTTTACTTAACTCGTTTTCTCATCCGGACGGCTGTGCCCTCAGGACGGCTTTCCTATGGAATTTGTCCGTATCTAACGCCTCTGGAATCATATCAATCCTCTGGCCTCAACGGGGAGTAACGATAGCTCGTTAATATCTCGCACGAACCTCTTGTTCCACCCGTCTTCATTATCATCCACATTGAAATCACGTCTAAAGGCGTAACGTAATTCTGTAATTCATTCTCGACTACAATCAAATCCGGAGTCTCTCACAAGGACTCGAAACTATGAACTCGGGTACCTTCACCACTTTGTGGAAGATATCTAGCCGATTACATCCTCGAGGACTCGTCCAAATTATTGGAGGAATACACTTCATTCGTCCGTTCTTGATCAACTCACAACGCATCTGGGTGAGGTTCTTCTATTTGAAGCTGGTCAACTTACTGATGTCACATCGAAGTATCCAACGAACAATGTCCTCTCTTGATCGATTTACTCTAGATCTGAGTAAGATTCTCCAAACTGGAATTCTTCAACTCAACTGAGCCTGCGTTGGTGCATCAAATCAGACGAAACATCTCAGTCGCTCAACTCAAGATAGACTAGCTATCTTCTGTCACATCTCTATCTGAAAGCTCCAGCGGTTTCAGCTCATAAATTCTGGAGGTGGCATCCCATCAATCTCAGCAACAACTGGATCATCTGTCTGTACGGTAGACAACATCGCGATCTCTGAGGTAGGCTGTATATAAACAGTCCTCTCAATCTGGCAGACTCTATTAATGGCCCGATCATCCGGTGCAAATCCGAACACTCGCCTCTAACGAGAGATTTCAACACAAACACTATACCGATACGTTCCTATGTTACCAGAAAATATCATGGTCAGTCATATTCCATGACGAGCTCACTCTGACCGCAACTCTAGCAGCAGCTCTCTTAGCTCGCGTAGTCATGGTGACAGGAACCGTAATAGACATCGATGAGGATAGATCATAAGAATAAATAGAATCACAGATCTCAAGATATGTACATCTTAAGGTTACTTAAACGGAGCATCGTATCGTAAGTATGCCACGGAACATACGCACGATACGTTACTCTACTTGAGTTACCTATTCCATCAACCAAGGTCAACCTATGTAACGAAAGTTCGGGTCTAATACCCCCCAGTCAAGTCTAAGTTCCGTAAGGTCAAGCCTACGTTCCAAAATATATTTTGCGCCCTAGACTCCCATAGTCAAACCTAGACTCGAACCAAGGTTAAACCTAACGCTCTAATACCAACTTTGTCATGACCCGTAATTTAGCACGTGACCGGCACTTAAATCACTCCACGTCTAAAGTCGTAACGTAATTCAAGTAAGACGAAGCCCAGTAAATCTAAACCTTTTTGCAGAAAATAGTGGGGGTGCAGTTTTGAAACATCGTCATTAGAAATTCAAGACTTCATCTTTATAAGTATAAGTCGTATAATATAAAAAGGCAATGAATGTATACTATCTTTGAAAACGTTTTCGTCCTTGAAATTTTGGGCAACACCTTCCTTGTATATTTTGAGGATCAAAACCATATAAATAACAATATATAGGCATCCCTAAGAAGGAGCTAGCTCTTCGCCATTTGGTGGAATCACAACCATGAAATAAACATATATATGACGCCCTACAGCGAAGATCAAACACAGAAAGAATAAATAAAGCAAGACATCATTATCTCAAAAAAGCGAAAATACACCCATCGCTCTAAGTCTCGCAAAAACACAAGTCTGTCTAGGTCTACCAATATACAAATTCTAGTTTCTGATTGATGGAGTTTAACTAGATACAAAAGGAATAAAAGATACTAGAGTGGTTGTTAGTTATATGTATGCCCTAGAGGCCATTACTGTACATATGATGTATATTGTAGTGGATGATTGGACATATATAGAAAGGAATTTCTTTCTCAACATGATAGTATGCTATCTGGTTGCTCTTTATCTTAACATGTACTCTGATTGTCTCTATGTTACTTATTGATAAAGCCCTTAGGATGAGTACTTGACTACCAGGATTATGATGCAGATCATACTAGTGGGGACAGTGTAGTCGCTAAGTACATCCTTCAAATGTTCCTAGTCGTGGGTGTATCGAGATAGGGCATCGATATACCAGAGTAGACTAGCGTATAGCTTCTCGACCAATGTAGATGGGCGATGGATGATCCCATATCCATTGGTGTTAGACATCAGAGATAGTATACGGGTGCTCAGTGGAGACTGGGTACACTGGACGGACTCGCCGAGAACTCCCAGATGGTATTATACCTAACGTCAGATGTGAAGGGTTACCCAAGACGGTAGAAAGGTTTTGGGAGGCATCGTCCATGCCAAATTCAAAAATTTGCCAGTTTAGCTAACCTTAAACAAGAATCGTATACTAGAAATCAACGGAAAGTAATATGCAAACACTTTGCAATAAACTTTATAGACCGGTCCTTCACTTCAATAACTCCGTGTAGTAGTCTCTTTCGCTGCGATCGTAAACTCCGGACTCAAGATAGGCTCCCATAAAGAAATAAACGTGCTTGCTTCGATGACTTCGAGGCCGAAAATGATCTACATCGAGGAGACACTAACCGAAGCTATTTCTTCACTAGGTCAAGAATTTTGTGAAGAGAACACCCTATACTAAATGGAAAGTAGTAGAGGTTGATGAAGTGGAAAGTAGGATCACTTTAGAATTGATTTTCTCACACTTTTTCTCATAACTCTATTAGAGCTAGAAAGCTTTTGAGGAGGAGGAGGAAGAAGAAGATGAACTCAAGTCAATAATTCATCCATATGAATTATTGCAACCATAGGTGAGTTAAAGCCATCATGCTTAACTCATGTAGAGAATAAACCACACACTATGGTTAAGGGTTGGGTTTGATAAATATCTTTAACTAGACAAAAGAGTTGACTTTGTCAAAGCTTATGAAAAAGATTTTGTCCAAGCTTTACCATGGCAAACTCAATCTCTTTTGAATTAGCTTAACATAAATAGAAACCCTAACTTAACCCTAGCATGGTATTAATCTCATACACCCATCTTGTATGTATCATCAAACATGACATAATACATGTACACAAATATACATATCACATATATACAATGTGCACATCTAGTGAGAAAAGAAATCATAAGTGAGCTAATACTAGTTAATGTAATGTAATATATCACATATATAATTATACATTAAATTATCAAATCAACTCTTGATTTAATAATCCGGCTATATCATATACAACCGACTAATACTATATGAATCAACTTATCGAATCAACACTTGATCCGATAACCCGGCTATATCATATATAACCGACCGATATCATATATAACGAGAATAGAATACGGTATCTCATATCGTATCAACCTCGGTCCCGCACATATCACATATATACTCCTACTCCGTTTCGCTTGAGCCAGGAAACCTCTGTGTAGGACTCTAAAGACCCGTCAATACGCCGGCAGTAGGTGATGATCATATCAAACACCCACAAGCCGCAAGCGGTCTGCCAAATGGAACGACCACTCGGGTATTGTGCGATCAGAAGATCAACAAGCAAGCCTGCTCGTACTCCTGTGAATCCAATCAGTAACACTACCGTACAGTCCGGTCTCTTCGTCTGATATGTCGCATATCACAGCCTGGGGGTGGTGTAACGTCAGACCCCAATAGCCTGATAAGTCA